>VXCM01001030.1:0-61517 GCA_014773175.1 Lucifuga dentata | reverse complement strand
TGTGTGTGTGTGTGTGTGTGTGTGTGTGTGTGTGTGTGTGAGAGAGAGAGAGAGAGATATATATTAACTAGTAGGAGTAGGAGTAGGAGTGAAGACACTAAAAAGAAATAAGATGGAGAAAGCAAATGAAAGGTGAGTGAATGAGCAGTATGAGAGAGAGAGAGAGAGAGAGAGAGAGAGAGAGAGAGAAGGATTAAAAGGAGGAGGTCTGGGGAAAATACTCCCAGACTGATAGAAAATACTCCCAGACTGATAGATGGAGAGAAAAAGATTAATAAAAGAGAGAGGAATAAATGATGAGGGGCACAGAGAAGGGAGAGATAGTGCATGTCTGTCTATGTGAGAGACAGAGGGGAAGATGAAAGGAAAGACAAAAATAAATAGTGAGCAGAAAGGGGAGATTACAAGGGTGAATTTAAGGAGAAATAAGCTGAAATGAGAAATGAATGGTAGAGGGGAGGGGGGGGAGAGAGAGAGAGAGAGAGAGCCTTTGGAGTGTGTGATAAAGTGAAAGAGAGAGGGCGAAAGGAGGGGCTCTCATCGTATTTTGGTGCAGAGGTTCACCATTGCCGAAAGGCTGCAGCGTGCAAGAAGGGGATGAACAAGGAGACAGCTCTGTGTGTATGTATGTGGATGATCTGTGTATTCTGTAGATGTTTCTTCACCACCTGAGCTGCATGTGACCACTTCATGCATGTCGAGTGTCCACAGCACGACCTCCAGTGGGAAAACAGATGCACAGCTGTCAGTGCAAAATGCAGCTGCAATGACACAAAGCAGCCACAACTCCAACGGGAAGAGGAAGATGAGACGGTGGACAAAGAGGCAGCAGAGCCGACTGGCACACCGCTGAGCTTTGACCTGTAGCACCCATGCATGCTGCTCCACATAGGTAACACAAATCGATGACAAGTAGAAGAAGAAGATGTGGTGAGCAGTAAATTTCATGACCAGAGGAGACCACCATAAAATGGTAACTCTAATATGCCAAGACAATCCATCAAGACAATCATCTCTTGGTGGGCATGACAGGAGGTGATGGGCTGTTCCCGTGGATGGAAGCTGAAGTCACAACCTGTTAGCTTTGGTTTGAAGTGGATCCTGTGACCTGAATGAAGATGCAGAAGCTGCATCCACACTTTGACCTTCTAGACAGGTAAGACCCTTGTAAATGTACAGATAGTTCAGCTTGTGAGAGTTTAAGACATGTACATTGTATGAGACAGAGAGGGAAAATTCAGCTGTAAAAGAAATATCAGATCTATGATGTCATCTAAATGCACCAAAATGTGAATGCAAGTATGATGCAATGCAAAGACTTATTCAAGAATAAATAATCTAGTACTGTCATTTATGAGATCCTATACTGTATGTTCCCTTAAAACAGAAGTCTCACACACTATACAAAACACTAAAAATGTTGTAAATCTAACAATCCAATTTGCAATTTGAACAAAGTAGACATAAAGTGACCCTGAAGAAGGTCACATGAAATAAACATTGCCGATTTCCAGCCCTTTACTTTAAATCACCATGATAGCATATTTTAAGGTTACAGAAAACAAATAAATCAATAAGTAATTAGCTGAATTAATCAATAGAAAGACCATCAAACAAATAAGCAACTAAAGAAGCTGGAGGGCAGAAATTGTATCATTTCTTCCTGGATAAATAGTAACACGAATTAATAAATTAATAGATTAATAAAGAAGTGAAAAACTGAAACTTGTAATCAAAATCCTTAAAACCTGCCTCAAAGTGACAGACTTTTGTATTTAAAGATCACAGACCACCAAAATTAAACTGATAAACTTGAGTTGTTCTATTCTATTGTTCTGTATTGTATTCTATTCTATTCAGCAGACTTAATCCTTCCTTCAAAGTTTCATTTTTGATTGCATTTGTCAGCAATAAAAGTCAAATTTGCCTGGCACACAGTATCACCTGCTACAAACATCTGCAAGTTCAGGAAGCGGACAAAAGAAGACAGAGATGAGGGAGATAAACAGAATAGACAGAGAGAAAAACACATTTACAGTAAATACCTACAGAGTGTGTTGATGTGTTATTCTCAGTCTAATGAATGCCAGTTAGAGCATCATCAACTCTGCACAAAGAAACCCAATAGAGAGCTGTGAGGCAGTAAACACATCTTCCAACAGCTGCTGAGGCTTTTAGGCAGCAGAAAGGCAGTCAAAACCTTTACAATACAATGAATTATTTCTCTATTTTACCATTTTCCCAAATTTCAATTCACCTACAAAGTGCTCTCAAGGGGATATGATATCCATGAAAACACAAGTTTTTAGACACTTATTTTCTTATCAACCCTTCTTCTCTTACAAAACGTGGCACCCTTTTGTAACATACGAATATTGGGACATTTTGTGTGGTTATGGTCAAGTCAATTTAGACAAAATTTGGAAAGTTATTTAGGATAAATTTTTTAGGTCAGTCTTTTGATATACAGTTTTACTTAGATAATATTTTAGGGGAAAATCTACAGGACCATATAGATTTCACAGTAAACTGATCAGCCTAAATTAATGTTTTAGAATCAAGGGCTCTGAATGCCACAAAACAATATATTTAATGTTTTTTTTCAATATTTTCTTCAATCAATCAGCAATCAGTTCTTAATTATCCCTGTCTTAACTACTGCAATATTTAAAAAGCTGAGTTTTTGTACCCTGAGCAGCTCTTGAAGCAATTTCAGGTTTTCAATTCCTAAAATGCTTTTACAGGATACAGCAGAAAAAACATTCAGACCCTTGATTACAATGCTCATCACTTTAAAATCACTCTAAACTACATGTAATTGGCGGTTAAAAACTAGTCCCAGTTTGGCAGTTTTCTAATAAAACTTATTAATCTTGAATGGCTTGGAGCAGTTTGAGGCAGGAAGGGTGCGTCCGGCCATGACTTCAGCACCACGGACAGCGCTCCAACTTTGCTCCAGCTTTCTCATGCTAAAAGTCGCTTATTACCAAAATGATCCAATTATTTCACTTTATGAATTGTAAAGTGAAAAATTTAAACATTTTAAATCCATATTTATAACAGCAGCGAACACATCCAGACCAGATCATTATAATATTCCTCTACAGACCGCCTGCTGCCCTTATGTTTGCCCTACTTTCCCTATAACAGCCTGCTTCCGGAGGACATTATTTGTATTTTTCGGATTGTACTGATACTTAACAAAAGTCAGACCAAATCTCTATATTTCAGACCGTTCCCGGTCCTACCTGAGGTCGATCGGCGGAGAGGAAAACTCATGCTGCGCCCGTGGAGCTCTGGAGCCTTTTGCTCATGGCTTTCCGCACTTCCCGTTGTGCGCTGCTCGGTGAAAAGAGGAGGAATTACCGAAGTTCAGACCAGAGAATTCTCCACGGTATTGGATCCATTAAGGCCGCGGCACATGGCGTTGACGGGAGATCATTACAGAACATTACAGGCCATTAAGCCGTTGGAACCGGTCATTAATGATTCATCTCGAGGCCCCGCTGATCTGGCACAATAAGAGAGGGAGGGAGCCAGGAGCCAGGAGGCTGTTCCCAAATCCAAGGATCTATCGAGGATTCTCTCTCTCTCTCTCTCTCTCTCTCTCTCTCTCTCTCTCTCTCTGTCAAACATCAACTTTCAATGGACACTAATCCCTAACCTCACATTATTTGGCTGCACTGCATAACTAATAATAAGTCTCTTATTCATTAACCAAAATAAAATTGGCATTAAAATTAATAAAGGCTGATAAAGATTTCTACATGGCATGTCTAATATATACATTTTTGGTGTTTGCAATTAATACACAAGCCCTAATACCACACGCCCCCTAACCCTAAACTAACTTTAACTCTCTCACATGCCAAATTCAAACTCCTAGCTCCCATTCAATTTATCACCCAAAAATGACCTTAATTTTAACTCCAACCTAAAAATTTTATGTCAAATATACTAACTTCAAAGAATCTACGAAGTAGAGAAAGTCATGTATGTGCGCATATCCAAAGGCTTTTCAGTATTTAGTGGGTTTGTGGATTTCCTCCATGCACACATCATAGTCCATAACACTACTGAGAGCAAACCCAAGCCACCACTCCAGGATTACACACAGACTCTAAATGGCAAACCATAACTCTATATTATCAGCCATTATATTGTTGTGCTGTTACAGCACTTCCTGCGAAGCAGCCTGTTAATACATAAGAAGCTTCCATATGCTGGGATGATAGAGAAAGTTTTCCTCATTGTCAGAGTGTCTATTGCCCCATATAGTAAAGCAGACTAAAAGCTGTTGAAGACTAGAGTGTTGCTGAAGATCATGCTCAGCAACTTCAAAAGTAAAGGTGAAAAGAAAAATGCTATTGTAGAAAAACATCTTTACACAGTATTTCTCATTCTCAAATCTCAATACAGAAACAATCTGTTCAAAGAGACAATTATTTCAGTCCATCTAACTGTATCATTACGTTTTGGCTTCCTGTGCAGGAGATAATTTCTTTAGGCCAAGAAAATGGATTAACTGGGTTACTGCATATATTGTCTTCAGTTTCTTTCTTTCTTTCTTTCTTTTGTTCTTTCTTTCTTTCTCTCTTGGCTCCTCAGTTGAGTAACATACCATTGGTCACCACATTCACAAAGGAACAGGGTAGAGGGCAGAAATCACGGCATATTCTCGACATTGTCATTGTAGTAATGCCTCCCAAAATAGCTTTATAGTCATGGCTTGAAATAGCAAGCCAGGGGGACGCCAGGAGGTGCATTCTGGCAAAGGCCCCTGGGTCAGTAGACTGGGCAGATAGCCAGCAGGTGTATACACTGTAATCTAATCACAACTCTCAAAACTCAATGGTGAAATTCTGCAGCCACCAGGACCTGTGGCTGTGTTTTTGATGTTATTTTTCAGGCCCTAATAAAAATGTAGGTACAGTAGACTGAGCAAAAGGCAAGAAATGTCCACAGGTAAATCATGGATGCTGTGTCAGATCAGCCTCTGCTTCATTTTATCTGCTGTCTGTACAGCTGTTAGCTTCACTAAAGCCTCCGTGGGACAGAGGAGCATTCATTCCTGTTGAATTCCCTTCAGGATTGCAAGAGAATTAGCTTCCCCTCACCAGCAGTGATTCATAATATCAGCCACTAGATGGCACTGTACTACCAGATAGCGAAGAAGGAAGTCTGAACGCGCACAAAGGGAGGCAGGAGTAAGACTGCACGCATGAAGACCATCTGGTGTCTCTGAGGTGGACTTTTCTTGTTGCCAGGTTACCAGATGCTCAGTGTGATGCCTTTCATATCCACAATAACACAAAGCTAAATTGTTAACTAAGTGTTAAACATGTTGTTTTGTAGCAACCCTGCAGTGTTTGTTTGTTCACAGTTTGCAGTCGGTGTCACTTTTGTAACCTGTTTCACCTTGTAGCAAGCATCTTAAAATTATAGGAGCCAAAACATTCATCCTTCTTTATGCTTTTTTAAAAAAATTTATTTATATATTTTATGATCATGCTTTACACTTCAAAATCACGCATACTTAAGATTGCTAACATAAAAGACAAGTACTAACTTAATTTATATTTAAAAAAAAAAAGTCAAGGATACACAGTTATGATAGAAAATGTACGGGCTGAAGCCAAAGCTTATTATTATACCCTTTACACCCTTTACACCCTACATACACTTGTTCACTATATACATATTCAACATCCTATTCAGTTTATAATCCTTGAATATAGACATCCTTAATGGCTCTTTCTCAACAAATCACAACAATTAAGCAGGGAGACTATGATTGGCACTGAAAATTGGGCCTGTGTAATAATGCAAATGTGGTACTACTACTACTTCTACTACTACGACGACGACGACGACTACTACTACTACTACTACTACTACTACTACTACTACTACTACTACTACTACTATCTAAATTATAATTANACTACTACTACTACTACTACTACTACTACTACTACTACTACTACTACTACTATCTAAATTATAATTACAACAATGGAAGGAAAAGGAAACAGAACAGCAAAAATTAACACCAAGACTTACTGTAAATTTCCATGCACACATGCAGTGTATTGATCTCTGTTCTGTCATGATCTGAATTAATTAACAAGTCTCCATTTATTTAGCTTTACTATCCTCTGCATTTTTGTGTACACACAAATACATGTACACACAAAAAATGTTACCATGCAGCCTCTTCCTCTCTTTCTGTTCCTCCTCCTGACCTCATGGGAACAAGATGTTAATGAGTTCCTGTCCTGCCCAAAATTAATCCTTAAAAGCAGAAGCATAACCCTGCAGGTCTATGCACCAGAGAGAGAGAGAGAGAGAGAGAGAGAGAGAGAGAGAGAGTTTGTAAATGAAACATAAGTTCTGCTGTAAAATACTTTAATGCGATTTTAAAGTGTTTTTATGTGGTTTGTTGGTCTTATCATCTTTATTAACTACAAGTTTGTTGAATCAAATCCAGCCATTTGCCAGCAATACACCGTTTGATCAAGATGACAATTTGTATCATTTTATAAATTACTCCTTTATTGTTCTAGGTTTCTATTTTATTTTTATTTTTATTTTTTAATTTATTTTTACTGCTTTTGATGTTTGTCTGTGTGCTTTTAGTTCTTTGTAAAACACTGTGTAACATTAAATAATGCTTCATGAATCAAATATGTCATTATTATACATTATTAATACATAACAATTAATTGAACTCATGCTAGAGTTACAGAAGTGGAAGCTAATGTGGTATAATGGTAAAAAAAAAATAAAATAAAATAAATAAGTAAAAATAAATAAAGTTGGTAAAGTATAGGATCTGCCTGGCGATCATCTTAAAACAACCACCCAAAAAATAAATAAATAAATAAATAAAAATCAGAAAAGCATTTTAAAAGCAAGATGAGAAATGATTTCTCACATCATTTACATCACTTTTGCATTGCTAAGTATTTGATTCCATAACCCTGTAGGATTTACGTACTTTATCCTATAATATCATAAACCATAACCATAATAACCATAAATAAGTTACAAGAGGTCCGCTGAAGCAAAAGCTTATTGTCTGTTTTTCCTGCTTTTCTATTTCGTCCATTATTTTTACTCACAGCACGTTAATAAAAATCCCAGCATGCTGCATCTTTTTACCCTTTTGTGAATGAGTGGGGGTCTCTAATATATGCACGATTTCTTGCAGCTTGTGGGCAACTCCCTTTTTGTCTCCATGGCAATGTAGTTTCCCAGTTTCCATTGCGGTGTGTCGCGCGTCGATTTTATTGTTGCTCAGTGGGAGAGAAAATGATTGTGTGCGTGCGACTGAAATTAGATTGAGAGGTAGAAATCCTTTCGCGGGATCAAATATCTCAATGATTTTACAATACTGACATGTGTTTGGTGTTTCAGAGTGTCATAAACGCACCATGGAAGGTTTACGCGCCGCTCTTTTCTCTCAGCTCTATATAAAGCGTGTAAGCTGCAAAAACCAGACAAAATGTATTTCATATTGCTCCCAGTATGCCTATATCAACATACAGCAGTACAAAAATGTTTAGTTTTTTTTTTTGTTTGTTTGTTTGTTTTGTTTTTTCTTTAAGCCTGAAAGTATTCTAGAGTACTCTATGTACCTGTATTTCTGCATTGTGGGGACAATGGGAATAAATGCAATCTACGCTGATCTCAGCATAAAGGGAAAAGCTGCGCTGGCAGAAATCCGCTCTTTTCTCCTAAAAAGTCATATTCTTCTTTTTTATTGTATCCACTTCAGGATCATCACTCACCTTTGGCAGCATGGTCTTTATCCTCTTTGCCTTTCGTTTTTCCGCTCATGGAGCAAAGCTGCGGCTGATGGTTGTTGAATATCAAACTTCAGGTAAGGGATGAAGGAGCTCGCTTTTACTTTTTCATCCTCCTCTTCTTCTTTTTCTTCACCACACGCGGTGGAACGGTCCAGTCGTCTTCGTTCTCTCTCTCTCTCCCTCCTTCTCTCTCTCTGAAGAGCTCCAGTCTGTTCGAGCCTGTGTTGCGCTTCTGGATGTCATCTCCAGCAGAGTGCTCCCTGACGTGCACGCGCAAAGGCTGCGCATGCACTGGCTCTGGTGCATTTCGTTGACGCTGAAAGGTGCATGAAAGCAATTTAAAATCATGATAATCGAAAAAAATGGTAGACACCAGTATGACATGATCTTATGAGATACATAGAAGAATAACTTAACTCATACAAACAGCCCTTCATAACTAAACTCATTGTTGGTGCATTTAGCAACATTAAGGTGATTATTACATAGAATTTCTCAATAAAATGAAGTATTGGAAGTCACAGTTGATTTACTCCACTTTGCTGACTTAAAGGAGGTCACGTAATAACAAGGTCGTCTGCAAGCTGATGCAGATGCAGATGTCCCTGCAAACTCAGCAATTAACACAATGCAAATGAGCCAGTTTATTGACTATAAGGAATCAATCTGTGCTAGAAAATGTCTTTTTTTCCCTTTTACTTCAGAGGTGGAATACTCTTACATTTTAACTTAAACTGGGTTTAGTAAAATCTTCTACATTACGGCAACCTTAAAGAAACTTTCTGTTTTCTGTGTTTTGGTCTTTGAGGTTTTGCTTGGTGATGTTAGCACCTCTTCTCTTCTCTTCTCTTCTCTTCTCTTCTCTTCTCTTCTCTTCTCTTCTCTTCTCTTCTCTTCATGCAGATCATTCAGTTCAAGTCCACTTGACCAGACCCTCCTAAAGGCTTTGATTTAATGCTCAGAATAAAGGATTTAGGTCAGAGATAAATTTAGTTTGTTCTACGTCAAGCAGCTATATAGCACAACAGGATGTGACCTGGTGGTAGAAGTCCCACTTTTATTTGTTTCTGCCTCGGACTGTCAAGAATGCATTATGAGAGACCTACTTTATGCTCCGTTTTTTAACACTGAAATGGAACGCTGATCTTTTTAAATCATCTTCTATACTGATGTATTGCATTATTGTTAAAAGTGGAAAAACTGTAAATTGAAAGTCAGGGTAAACAGACAGGCTTGGAGTGTGTTCTCTATGTATTCTTAAGCTTTCAGCCATTGAGAGCTCATATATTTGGCAGTTGAAGCAAATTGCAGTTAAAGTTTTATTTCTGCTGTAATGAACAGAGTTTGTTTTCATGCGTTTAAGTTTTACTGTAGAAGAAACTTTCCAGACTTGCTTTAAAACATATGACAACCTAAGCAATAAGTACTAAAATCCAAGAATGTACCTTGGATTAAATCAGTTAACTTTTTTAATTCATTCAGTTGCCAAATTATATGTCTTTTTTTTTTTTTTCAAAATCCAAAAAGGAGCCCTATTAGGCCACGGTATAAGCAGTTGTCAGCCTCAACTGTCTCACAGGCTTCATTCTATTTAGTGTAAATCTTCACTTCCTGGGCAAAGCAAAATTCAATATGTTGGCCCATTAATCAAAGAGAACGTAATGCAATGACGCAGTGAAATGAATGGAAATACATACAGTATATACTTCAGGTACAATGTTACAGTGTATATATATATAAACATGGAAAATATACAAATTTCAGGAAAAAAAAATCATACCGTGATCTTTCATAGTAGGAAGTCTTAATTCTTCTTCCTGACCATGTAAAATGGAGCCAAATTACCAAAAAATAATTTAAGTGTTTGTCTTTACTCAACAAAAATCTGCACTTTTTAATCATGACTGAAGATATGAGATTTTTTTTTTTTTTTTTTTTACTGCTATGTTTACAAAAATTACTCATGAAAAACAAAGCTTTAGTGCCACAAAAAATCATTAATACTTTAGATTTAATCATTTAAATTCAGTTTTTCTGAACTTTTTCGTGTTAGTCCCTGTTCCTGTCATGTCAAATAATTTGAGATTAATGGCACGTTTTTTGAATTTTGGCTACTGGGTCACACTTTTGTTTAGAATTGAATCATAAATTGTACCTTTAAAAACTTTGAATCTGGTTGAATGTTATTGAATTAGAAGATGGGGTGACCCGGTAACTCTGGCAGCATATTCATGCTGTTTACAAATGACAACAGATCAGGGGATCATATTTTTTCTGCACCCTCTTTTCCCTATGAGACACATTTCTCGACCTCTGTATATCAGCTCTGTGATATCAGCCCTCTCTGGCTTTCTGACTGGAGATATGAAATGAGCCAACAGAGCAAAGCACAACTGGCACCCTGCCAGAGCACCCTCTGGAGGATTTCTGTTCTGAGCACCAGCTGCTCTGTTAGAACAAAAAGCGCCACATATATGACTGCTCCTGTTCCAGCACTGCTTCAATTCACATAAGCAGAAAGAGCTGTTAGCTGTGACGCTAACATATTCACATTTAATCAAATCAGCATATCAGATGTAGAGTATATTTTATTTAAACTCATTCTGAAATGTTTAATTCTCATTAGATGGAAGACTGTCTGTCATATTATCCTACAGAGCGCTAATGTACCAGGAACTAATTTATGAAAAACATAAAAACTCAAAATGTTTTATCTGACTGAATAATACTACTTCGCAGGTCACAGCACATATAGGAGGAGCAGAAATGACAGGGACATTGACCTCATGAATCATACTGTGCTGAAAAAAACAGCTGAATGTTTATTCTGGGATGGCAAGAGGATATTTTGTCCTGTACTGATTTGATCTATAAGGCCAGCCTCCAGAGCCCAGCGTCTCCATCACTGCATCAGTGCAATATTTCAATATCTTACCCACCTAACTCACAACTTTCACCAGATTAAAAAAAAAAAAAAAAAAAAAAANAATTTAAAGTTGATCAAAACTTCTGCCTCGGGCAAAAAAAAAAAAGATATATATATATATATATATATTTATACAGTATATATATAATATAAATGTCTAGTCTGTAAGAGGTGAAACTTGCCATTCTCAATCATCGCTCATGAAAGTATGTTACTTTACACTACAAATTCATTGTTTCTCTGTTGACAATAAACAGTTAAAGGACAATGCCGGTGGTTTTGTATGTTTGAGGCCAATAAATACTACCTGCATACCCGTTACATTACTGCAAATCATTTTCCAAAATATCAAACCATATTTTACTTTTTGTATTATTTTGTCAAATCCCCTAATTTTTCAAAGTCAAATGTTCAAGAGAGACGCACCCATGTTAAAATTCAAATGTTTCACCCGCACACACACACACACGCACCCAAAAGTAGAAGGCACATTTTTTCTGGTAAAAGATATCTTGTCTCCTGGGACAAGATTCCCTGGTGAAGACATACATTTTCATGTAACTCTGTGTTGGATCTGTTAAATTAAAAAAAAAAAAAAAAAAAAAAAATCGTAATTACCTATCTCAAGCATGTTGCAAAAAACAGTTTAAAAATTTAGTATAAATATAGTATGCTTTGGTAAATCGGTCAGCAGTAATGTAACATTATGCAGATAGCATTTATAATATTTATTGGGCTCAAACATGAAAAAACCACCAGTATGGTCCTTTAAGTTCATAAATGCAGACATGATTAACACTAACTTATAAAACAAAAGCCAAAATATACTAAAACTTAATAATGTCATATTAAAAACAGAGAGTCTAGGTGGGATTCTGGGTGATGAATTTGTATCCCTCCAATCTGCTTTTTCTCTTTTCAACCTGCTTTACTTTGCTTCTTGCTCACACATCTTTCTGCTCACCTCCAGGACTCTAATCACCACAGAGCGATTTAATCACAGTTGTTGTCCTAATTGTCATCTTCCTTCACTCTTTTTCCCTTCAAATCTGTACTTTCCAAGAGGATAAATTGAATGACTTGCATAACTTGCACTAAAAAGGCAGATGCAGTCCTCCCTCTTCCTAATGTAAATCATCCTCAGCAATAAGTCACCATGAGGCTGCTGTTACCACACAGCGGCTGGATCACGACCAGCTGACCTGGCTGCCAGTCATGGTGATTTGTCCACAGCCACACCCTCCATAACTCACACTCTAATCAAGTAGCTTTCAATACTTAATACTGAGCATAGCCTGAGTGTTCTTTACTTTACTCTGAGTCTTACTGCAAAGTTTTCATAGTTTCACTCTTTACTTCACCAGATATCCAGTTACATCGTCATAGTGTTCTCAGACTGGGGGAATTATAATGTGTTGGAGGAGGGGGGCATTTACCGTATATACTCGACTATAAGTGATCTCGATTATAAGCTGACCTCCCGATTTTGACCTGCAAATTTAGATTTTTAAAGAAACTCGCATATAAGCCGACCCCCTAATGTTGTTCCATCAGTTTATTTGTTTAGCCAATTACCATGTTTTTTCTGGGAATTGTTATTGTATTCCTGTGATTTTCTGAAAATAATCCACTACTGGTACCAGTAAACAGCTGATTACTATAAGTGACATTAGTTAACATTAAGTTTTCCGGACTCCTCTTCCTCCTCTGAATCGCATTGATGAAGGTAAGGAAAGCTTTACAAATGAGCTATAATTATCATGGCACTTATTTAGCTTATGTAGCTGTGTAATTATGGCGAGTATTATTATTATTATTATTTTTAATTCTTGTTAAGAATCTCACCCATTACATGTTTTCAGTAATTATCCTGTACCTGAGTCAATAAGAGCCTGTCTATGTGCTGGACATTCCTCGATACAGAGTTTTGGAATTCCCTCAGCCGACCTCATGATGTTGTTCCATCAGTTTATTTGTTTAGCAAATTACCTGTTTTTCTGGGTATTGTCTTAGTATTCCTCTGATTTTCTGAAAATAATCCACGTAGGTACTAGTAAACATGATATTTATTTCAGCAGCTGATTACCATAACTGACAGATCACAGCTTACTGGCTGCTGCAAAATGTGTCGAATAGGATGTTTAGTCAGGAAACATCCTTCTATGGTATGATTTAAACTATTTTCCAGTGGTAATGGGTAGTATTTCCACCCCTGGAAATTTCCTTCTCTGGGNAAAAAAAAAAAAAAAAACTCCGCTTATACTCTAGTATATACAGTACTCCATTCGAACATCTGAAACCGTCACGTAAGTCATGCTGCAAAAACTGCTTATTGGATGTGACTCAACATGATAAACAATGACATGAGACATACACAGATACACACCCACACACATGTCGCCAACTGTCAATATTAATATTGTTCAATTTTTCTCTGACATGAACCCAGAAGGAATGAATAAAAATGGTTGCTTCTTTCACAGACTTTGTCACTACATGACTCTGTGTCTTGTATCCACACATTCATTATCCCTTGCATGTGTTTTTCCCCTGTTTCTCACACAGACAAACAGACAGACAGACAAACAGACACACACACACACACACACACACACACGCGCTCAGTGGCCTCCAGGTGAGTAAACAGTGTGTAGCTGTACTTTGGAGTGGTGGATCAGACTTTCCAGTCCTGAGTTCAGGCTTTGTCTCCATAAAGCAAAACCCCACAGAGTGAAAATAATAACAAGATGGCCAGAGTTTGTTTACTGGCCTTCACCGCTGGCTTCTTGCTGCATATGTACACGATGGTGTCTGGAGTCCCGGAGGAAAACACAGGTAAGACATGGTATGGATAAACAGGTAGGAGGCCTAAAGTTATAAAGCTATACTTCAGATTCAGTTTTTCTAATGGCCTGCAGCTTCTGGGCCCAAAGCTTAATAATACTGTATGATATAGCCTGAAAAAAAAAATGACAGAACAGAGATTATAATCTAAGAAGAGCTGCTCTCTGTTTGTCTTCTGTTCTCTTCACAGGATCTGTGTTTGTGTCCCAACAGTCAGCAGACATGGTCCTGCGTCGCCAACGTAGACACAACAGTGGTTTTTTCGAGGAACTGTCCAACTCCAACCTGGAGCGGGAGTGTATGGAGGAAAAGTGTACCATAGAGGAGGCCAGGGAGGTGTTTGAGGATGACGAGAAGACAGTAGGTTTCACTTTCTCTCTCTCTCTCTCTCACACACACACACACACACACACACACAAACATACACAAATGCACATAGTGGCCAAAGACAGAAATCAAATATGACTTTTTAATCAGATTTAATACGGCGCTCGTTTCTCTTTCAGATGGAATTCTGGGCCAGCTACATTGGTAAGACATGCCGTGACAATTAGTTATTTGGATTTGATGCGCATTCTGTCACCTCTAAACCTGTGTGTGTTTGTAGATGGTAACCAGTGTGACTCGTCCCCCTGTCAGAATGGAGGTGTGTGCAAAGATGGAATCAATACATATGTCTGCTGGTGCAACAAAAACTTTATTGGGAAGAACTGTGAGATAGGTGAGTGTGATAGACAGGATTTGAAGTTTGGGGTTAGATGGAAAAACTCACTTTTATCTGTTTTATGAATATGTTGTCGCTGTTGTGGGTGTGGGAGACTGACCTCTGCTTTCCCATAATTCCAGAGGTAACCAAGCTGTGTTCGGTCGATAATGGTGGATGTTCCCACTTCTGTGTGACGCAGTCGGATCATGCTGTGTGTCGGTGTGCTGCTGGTTACAAACTTGGTGCAGACAAGAGAAGTTGTGAGCCCACAGGTAAATTATAACTTTAATCTAAAAATACACAATTCAAGTACTCCCACTCACATTTGAGACCCTGGTGGTTTATAATAATAATCGGCCTGGTGGCCTCTGATCGTAGTTTTTGGAGACTTTCTAACTCCAAGACCCAACTAACGTCTGCAATTCAGCATCTGTGATCTTTGGAGAATCTTTGGCCACTCGAACCGTCCTCCTCACTGTGCATGGGCTCAATATAGACACACGTCCTCTTCCAGGCTGATTTAAAAAATATTTGTTTCATGATAACATTCTTTTTCCTTTCAATTATTTTACTTTAATTAAAGGTTACATTTTTGTAAATATTTTGAATGAAATCTCAAAAGGATAAACATAAAGACATTTTTTTCACAGCCCATTTTGCTTTTATTTTCCAAGGTTGCCAGTATTTGTGGAGGGAGCTGTAGTTAGTTAGAAAACACATTTCAATGCAATATTGCCTACCTATATGAATGGAACTCACAACTTTAGCAACTACTATTTCAAACTAAAGGTGAAATGATGATAGCAGGCATTAATGGGCCAAGCACATTACAATTTTGACCTATATCCCAATGAGTTCTTGAGTTATCTCCATTTATAACATGTTTTTTTCAATGGGAAATCAATAAAACAATAATTATGCATCTTGGCCAAACTGTCAATGAAGCTGCCTTTAGTTCAGCACCAGTACTTCATAGAAATACCATATTAAAAACATATTATGGCAAATTATGGGAAAATGGAAACACATTTATGCATCTCAGCAGTAAAACTAGAATACTCTTGTTTCTTTTTGCCTCTATAACTCCCCTCAGAGCAGTTCAGCTGCGGCGTTGTGAATGTGTCTACCACCTCCAACACCAGGAGCATCATTAATGTGCGGTCATCAAACAGGACGCACACCTCTGAAATGGACTACAGTTCCAGCGACACAGTATGGTATGAGTACGATGACTTAACTGCAGCACTGCAATATGATGTCTACGATCTCTCTACGAATGATTCAGACGTCCTCAACAAATCTGTGGCCTCTGCAGTAAAGCCACATTCAATGAAATCTGATGATAGCTCCGGTGTTACTTTAACTGAGGTTGTCATGAACGACGATGGGGCGAGCAGCGTCACAGAAGCTCAAGCTGGTGACACCATGGGGGAAAAGCAACAGGCTTTCTTCACCACTCTGCCCACCGATTTAGAAAAAGACAACGAGGACAAGAGGATTGTGGGAGGTAATGAGGCCATTCCTGGAGAGATACCTTGGCAGGTACGGTGGGAACACAGGGTGAAGAGATGGGAAAGATGTCAGATGGGTGGGCTTTTATTATCATGATAGGGGCATTCTCCTTTTGCCGTTGGGAATTTTTGCCTGAGGAAAATTCAGGTGTGCTTGCTAAAACAGGGGGCTTGAACTTTACAAGAAAATGGAGCCGTGTAATGCTTATCTGTTTCATCTGTGTGTGTGTGTGTGTAGGTGTCTCTGATGACACACTCAGAAATCTTGCGCAAATCAGAGTCTTTCTGCGGAGGATCTCTGCTCAGTGACTTGTGGGTCATCACTGCTGCTCACTGTCTAACATCACCCAGGATTGTTAGAATGGGTTTCTTCGTCAGAGTGGGTAAGACAAACAAATTCTCATCCTAAATCTCAAATGTGTGCCAATAAAGTACAGACAATAGTCTTAAATATAGTCTTTATGAGAGCTTCTTTTTTTTTTTTTTTTTTTTTTTTTTTGTAAGATGATACCATTGTTTTGCATGTTTTAGGCTAACTTACCAAAATAGGATTCCAAAAAATAAAAAATAAAATACGAGACTAAGAGGCTATTGGTAAAATCATTGCACACATTGTTGGGTGCAGAAAATTTTACAGTATTGTCAGTCTCATCTGCTCATCCATTTGCTTAGGTGAACATGACCTAGACCGGGATGAGGGCACAGAGCGAGACTACTCAGTGGCTGAACAGTTTATCCACAAAAACTACGATGAAAGGAAATCCCCATACAACCATGACATTGCCCTGCTGAAGCTCTCCAGTCCAGTAGAACTTTCCAACCGGCGGCGTCCCATCTGCCTGGGCCCCTCCGGCTTCACAATAAAGCTAGTAGAAGACTCCAGCAGGTCTGTGGTGAGTGGATGGGGGGCGCTGAATTTTCAAGGCGCAGCGTCTCCCAAGCTGCAGAAACTGGAGGTCCCTCATGTAGATCGTGGCATTTGTAAAGCAAGCAGCTCAGAGCGCATCACCCGCTTTATGTTCTGTGCTGGCTACAAAAGTGAAGCAAAGGATTCATGTCAGGGAGACAGCGGAGGCCCCCATGCCACCAAACACAAAGACACTTGGTTTCTGACTGGCATTGTCAGCTGGGGGGAGGAATGTGCCAAGGATGGAAAGTACGGCATCTACACCTATGTTGCAAAGTACTATAAGTGGATCAATAATATTACAGGGATCCAAATTAGCAAGTAACACAACAAGTTACAGCAAAGTCACACCGAAGAAATCTTGCCAATTTTTACAAATTCAGCCACAGAGAAAATGAAACTTACTTTTTTTGAGGGATTCATTCGTCGTGTTTTAACGAACAAAACAAGTCAGACATCAATCATGTTTATTCTGACTGTTCAATAAAATAGTTAATAAATCTGAATATGTGCATGTATCTGTTTAATTGCTAACACATTAAGTTCTTCATCCAAAGTCAGGGCTTTTGGATTCAAATGCTAAATCACAAGAAATATTGAACTTTAATGCACTTTTTGCTTATATGTACTTTTGTGTTTGCTTATAGGTAATATTGTTTTATCCCCTTGGAGTCAAATATATAATTGAATACATAATTATATGATGCAGCTAGTTCATTAATTTAAAGGGGCTTTTTATTTTTATTTTGCTTCAAATACAGGCATGTCCATCTTATGATTATATAACCAATATTTAAAAATGGAAAATATTGTCAGAACAATGAAAATTATTGCCAGTATAAAAATATTTTATTTTACTGACTCAAGTGATTTGAGGTTATAAAAGAAAATACACCATTGTATTTTACAGTCTATTTAAATTATTCAAATCATTCTATTACATCTTATGTGCTGTTAAACCTCTAGGTCTCCTACATACGATAAGTTAAAACATGTAGTAAAGAAGTCACACCAGTCAAGTTGAATCAGACCAAATGATTTTGTGCTTATATTTGGGAAAATAATCATATACATTATGCATTATAATACATTCAAACTTTCACAATAATTACAAACATCAAAAAGTGCAGCGTGAGCAAAAGCAGCAAACACTAGTAACCAACTGTAAGAGACATTGTAGTCTAAACAACAAAGTAAAATCTATGAACAACTTTCAATGTTACAGCATGTTTGGTGGTTTCATACAATAAAATAACTATCTGACAATAATTCCATTACCAAAGTTGTGTCAGGGGAATGCAGTTAACCACAAAACCTGCTAGAAAGCATCTTCTCTTTAGACGTGAACTCTCAGCATCAATGGCAATAAAGTGGCAGTGTTCTCATATAACCACTTAATTTCAAAGCTGCTCAGTTGTTGTTATGACATTCCTTTAAAGTGTAAAAAAAAAAAAAAANAAAAAAAAAAAAAAAACAGTGAGACTGGGCAGTTTTTAAGAGTTTTTAGTTGGTTTTTTTTTTGTTTGTTTGTTTTTTTGTATTTTATTGTATTTTGAGCACTTTTGTCTGCCATAGTTAAATTTTCTTGCAACTTAACCCTGATGCATTAATGAAAGTGTAATCTTCACACAAAGACTATACTGATGATTTTAGCATGTTTAAGCCTTATAATTACTACCCATTACATTACAGCCAGTCATTTTCTAAAACATATGACTGGAGCGGTAAATACAGTATTAGAATTATTTTTTCCTACATCCAGGCAGCCATTGGTTTCAGTTAATTCCAGTACTATAAAAATCAACTTGTAAAGACTTAAAATGTGCTTGAGGTAAGTAATCCATCACAGTGAACACAAAGTCTATAAAAAAAATGTTGTCAAAGTTATTTAATTTAACCGACACAGAACTGCACAAAAGAAAATGCAAGTCTCCTCCAGGGAATGTAGTCCCAAGAAAAAAAAAGGCTGCTTTTACCAAGAAATTAAAATGAGCATGCATGTTTTCATAATCCTGAGTGTTAGCAGTTGAAACATTGAATTTTGACGTGGGTTTATCACCTTAATATTGTATTTTGAAAGATTAGGGTATTTTGGAAAAATAACACAAAAACTACAACACAGATTCATGTTTTGGAAAATAATTGGCAGTAATATAACGTGTATGTGGGTTATACTTATTGGGCTCAAACATGCAAAACTACCAGTATGGTCCTTTAACTTACTCTATGCAACATTACACTTACTACCCAACAGCTGTGGTACAACCCCCAGTGTAAAATGGTAGTGCAGGCAAAATTAAGCCATTAAGTTTGAATTGTGCAAATGTCCATGCAGAGCAGCAAACAAACAAGCGCATAAAGCTTTTCTGACCCAAGTGACTTAGAGCTGCAGTAGAGGAGGATGAGATCCATATGAGCAAAGTGTTGCAAAATCACCATTGAAAATATTACAAAAAAAGGGCAAAATAACCAGCAGTTAAATTAAAGAATAATCTAATAATGCATCAAAGCTTGAGCCTAACATCGCTTGAATTAAACAACCAGATACAGTGGAAAGAAGGCTAAACTATTTTATGTCCAAGTGTGATTTGTAAAAGTGCAATTTTCAAACCACAAGAGCTGAAAGTTTCATTTTAGCCTATATTATTACACTGTGCAGGAAAAGGGGAAGATTTTCTGGTGATCATCGAGTTCCTCAGCTGAGATAACAGCTACTGCAGCAGATTTAATCAGCTGTAGCTAATTAATGTTAATTTGATAGATTAACCTAAATCAACTTCTTGTCTGTTTTCATGTTCTCTCTCTCTCTCTCTCCATGCCAGTGTCTGCACTATTTTATTATCATCTGTAGATGGTTTCCTTGAGAAGAAAACATTATTCTTTTTAAATAAAACCAATCGTGGATGGTTTCTTGTTGCCGTTCAAAAAGGCCAACAGAGTGGTCAGACTTGATAAACTTCATAATGGAAACCTGGGAAGAACCATGTCAACCATACTGGCCAAATGCAGCTCCATTTGGCCAGTACGGATCTGGATCTTTTAATGGATCCTTTAATGTTAAGCCAAATTGTTAAGCCTTGCGCTCCATGTTTCCTGCATATACTGCTATGTTTTCCCCAAATAGTTCCTCATTAATGTTGACCAACAGTACTATAGCTGAATTTTAAGCAATTATAAACTGACACTTTTACTATGGCTGTATAGCAACTGGCTGCTGTCTAAAAAAACAACAAAAAAACAAACTTTAATCAAATTACACCATCACAGAAAGTCACTTGCCTCAGTAGCAGAGACAAAGGACAGTCTTATACAAAAAAGAAGCCACAGTGATCAGCTGAGCGGTTTGGCACATTAACATCATGATACTGTATATTGGTAGGCCTGTTGATGGGGTCTGTGACAGTCATGGTGGTACTTTATAAGAAAATAGAAACAGTAAAACTAGAAGTCTTGAACAAAAGTCTACTCTGTTTCTATGAATTAAAGCCCCATAAATGTGGCTTCAATTCTAACTATGAGTTAGCATGATGATTGTACTGTTGAAAAAGAAAAGGCTCAGGTACTGTGAGGTCCCATATATGTAGTTTCAGTCTTCTGAGGTTCATCCTGCACTTTAAAGCCTTCTGAGGTGACATTAAAGAGAAAAGCATGTGATTGACGCTGTGCTTCATTAATGTCTTGGAAGAGTCTGACCCTCCCTTTGTTCAGGAATTCAATAATACATGAGTCACTGAGTATGTGCGGGGGGTGGGGTGGGGGTCAGTCAAGTCAGCAACATAAACAGGAAGAGAATGAACATGCATGATGAGCACTGCACAATCTCTCCTCTGTTCTGATTGGCTCTCAACAGCTCTCCCCCAGAATCCTGTGCAGGTCCTCAGGCAAAACACGCCCTTGTTCCCCGCGACTTACATTCTTTACCATCCTGTTTTTCCAAAAACGTAAAACACAAAAACATCTTTAACACAACCTTTCATCTAAGGAATATTTACAATTGCATTTTTTAATTGGCTATGATCAGTGTTTTTTGAAATAGGTCTGTTACCACATTCTGGACGAATCCTCATGCAGCAGCTGGATGACATCCCCGCAATTAAAGATGATGTCATCAGTGCTGGCCATGCTGCTCTCCACCATGACCCTGTACTTGCCTGCCACCTGGAATGGAAAGCAAACCAGTTAAAGCAGACCAGTTAGCATGTTTACAAATGCCTGCTTAGGTCCACACATGTAGGCCTGTGTGGGTGTCTCTTTGCCACAAACTTTGTCCACACACACACACACACAAACTGAGTCTTAAGATGAAGGCCGCCACACACAAAAGGAAGTTAATAGCTTCGATTAAATGTACAAAAATCTCACCAGAGGGGCAGGCTGATCCTCCTCCTCCTCTGAATCTGATAGGTTGGAGAGATCTGTAGCTCCGCCCCAATCCTCCAGGCCCTCACAGATTGCCACAGAGTGGGCGGGGGCGGGCCAACCTGCAAGTGAAAGACAGCTAAAACAACTGAGACAACAAAGGTAAGTGTCTACATGTGTGTCTTATTGTGCGTTTGACTCACTGCGTCGAGGTGAATGAACCACAGGATCTGAGAGGGCGGGGCTACTGTGCATGGACTCCTCCCCTCGGAGCCTGTGGGAGTGGCTTGTTGTTGCCAACGAGCTGTGAGGAACAGTGAAACACGCTGAGCAGCCTCCCATCGACGCTCCGCCCCACGACACAAATACCTCTGATGCACTGAACCGCATCACCATGGAAACAAGACATGACCACAACAAACATACAAAAACAACAACAACATCCATGGCGTCACAAAACAAGCTCATACCTCATCCACATTCTGTACATTATAACAGCATTCCATTCACTTCACAATCACATATATTTCAGCGTCATTTGCCAAGAATGTTTTTCATTAAAGGATAAACAGTAATAGTATATGAGAGGTCACTGCAATATATGAAAATATTATGTTATCTCCACAGAAAGCAGGCCTTGACCAAATAGCATTTGCAAAACATCAACAGAATATGGTTTAACCTACATTAATTGGCAGATGGCTGAAGTTTATCCCATAATCCCACTTGCAAAAAGTGGCACAAAATTAAGATGATTACAGGAAAATATTTGAACGTTTTTCTAGAAGAAAAACTTACTATCACAAATACTATTTCATGCACGTCTGTTATATTCAAACCTTTCAAAATATCACATGGATGACAAATGCTCAAAGCACTTCATTCTCCATCTACTAATGAGCAAAGAGCACCACAAGACATTTTTCTGACCGCAGGTTAACCAGTGGTTTAGATCATTTAACTGTGTTTGATTTATTGTGGATGTATTTAACAGCTTGAAAATTTATGCCTTTCAAGTAAATTTGTTATTGGTTTAATAAAGATCCCACAGATTTTTTTATTTATTTTTTTAACAAGAATCATTAAACAAAATAGTGCCAATGTCTGTAATTTATCTACAGTATATGATAAATCAATAAACACAGTTGTGTGTTGTGGGGCTCAGAAGATTCAGTCATTCATCCAAATAATTTAGAACATGCTAGCATGCCATCCATAAATATAAAAGTACAAAACTTCGACAAACACACATACACATACATACAGTATGACAGTATTTTAGAGAACTAGTACATCTGATGACTACCAATCATCAGACCATCAGCTGTAAGAGCTAATTAACCTGGATTATATGATGATTTATATACAGTAGGTAGGTTTAGTGAGGAGTGAGTACATAAAGCATTTACACAACATTAAAGCAATACTTGTGCCAATCCTATGAAACTTTTACAGCTATATTTTGCACAATCTTGAGATATATTTTGCACAGTCTTGTGTATGTATATGTCAGAGATTATCACCTCCTCTCTCTGACATCTAGACTCACCACTACACCCATTAAGTCACCTCATAACTTTTAAATGCTTGCCGGACATTGACACCGTTATCAAGAGCACTGTTAGGTTTTATTCACACCATCTAATCAGGACCATTTTATACCTGGGAACAAATTGACTGCCAACAAACTGGTAGGATTAGAAACCAACACATATTAGAAATCAACATATATTATATTAGAAACCAACAGCAATTTAGAATTGAGAACAAGGAGAGATGCAGTGTGAGGCGCTCTCCTCGGTGCTGAAATACCACATTTCAGCACCAAGGACAATGAATTGTGTTGAACCAACTGTAGGATTTGACATAATGCTGTCACAGAATCAAAGTCCGCGGCTCAAACTCATTTCTGTGTCGACTTCAGATAACCATGAATACTTGTTCTCTAGGATACATCCTCAAACACACATGTATATTGCACACAAAACAATTCAGAAACTTTCTGATGCTTTATTACAAAAGAATAAGATGGGTTGTGGGTAAAAGTTGGGGTCATTTGACCATGAAGTAATTCAAAAACTTAATTTTCATTAATACGAATACAAATGAAAGGAAATGGCAAACCAATATTGGTGTGTTTATGAAGCCATTTTCCTGAATTTTCAAAGTTTTAATTCCAAATTTAATCCCAAGTCATTTTGCAAATTTAAAATCAGTTTCTGAATTGAGAGTGGACTCAGTGTGGCACTCAACTTTTCCTCGCGCACATCAGGAGATCGCAAATTGACACAGAGGAACATGAGGAGGTCATGCAGGAGAATCACCTGTCAGAGAGGGGAGTGTCTGACAGTGGGAGGGAAGGAGCGTCGTCTGAGAAAAGGAGGAGGGACACAGAGGAGGTTAGCGGGAGTCATAAAAGTAACAAACTAGATTATATTTCAAACCCTTAACATTCAAACATCTACTGTTTGTGTGGGAGATTAACAACAGTAACATATAGCCTTTGCAGTGTCACTTTACGTGGACAGATCAGAGCAAAATGTATTCATGTAAATGTTAAACACACTAATTACACAAGTTGAACGAATAAAGAGTCATAAAATTATATTATATAAATAAACTGTCAGAAACCTTGGCGTAGTTTCTGTTGGTTGGTGAGAATTTTACGAATCTCTGTCAGCCAAGACACTTTCACCTCCATTGTGGGAGCCTAGAAACAAGAAGACAAAGAAGAGAAGAGGCACTAATTTAGATTATGTACTATAAAAAACATAGTAGACAGTAAATAGAAACCAGCAGAGAAATTACCTGAACGATGTACACCACTTCTCTTCCACTGTACCAGATTTCAAATTTCTTCACGTCTCCTTTCACATTTTCTGTGATTCCCACTGCACTCATCTACAGACAGAGATGTCATTACATTTCATGGCCTGTCATTTGCTCAAACCTGATGTCAATGAAGCTCGCTGAATTAAACCGTAATAGAAATGTTGTATCTGATGATGATATGTTGGGGTAAGAGAGCGTGTTTGTTACTCTGAGGCAGGTTTTGAAGCTGTAAAATGGCGTCCTGTCGTGCGTGTCCTCGTCCCTGCGCTTGCAGAAGAGCAGAGCGTGTTCGTAGAGGAAGAGATGTCTCTGCATGGGTTTGAACCTGGCCAGCTCCTTCATACGCACCGCCGCCCTCTTATGGCTGATCCAGACGCTGAAGCCTCCCTGCATCACCACGCGGCCCAGCTGGCTCAGGTCACCCTGAGAGACAGACAGACAGACAAGTGGACAGACAGTTTACACAGATGGACTGAAAACATTTAAATGAAAATTTGTGTCACATTATTTAAAAAAAAAAAAAAAAGTCCCTCGACCTCATTTATTAATTTGACTAGCTAATACCTGGTATCCGTTGATGGCTATCTGATGCATGGAGTCATTGACAGATTTCAGCAGCTCCAACATGGAGTCTAGCGCCTCCTGGAGTTCAGAGCGGTACTGCTCCTCTGTGCAGTGCTTCAGCAGCTCCTGAGCAGGCACAGAAATGCAGGTTGGCAGGTCAGCGTTTCTCAGTTTATATAATCCGGTTTGCCTTGATCTCTGCTTGCGTGTGTGAGTTTAAATGTCTGTCTGCATGTCTGTAAATCTGTTTTGTCTGGCTATATTTCTACCTGACCAGTTTATACTCGTTTAAGATGTCTGCCTGTTTCACATTAGCTTATTCTTCATCTGTATTTCAGTATGCCTGTCTTTCTCTTTCTGCAACTCTCTTACCGCCATCCCTACCTTATTCATTTATCAGTCTGCTGTGGAACAAAATGTCTTGATGATGATGGAAAGCAAAAAAAGCTGTTCATGTCAGTAAAATATTTAAATGGTTAAGCTTGCTGGAGCCTTTGAGAGTGTGAGCTGTATTTCTCCAGGACACCAACTGACTCAGATGTACAGAACCTTGAGGAGCAGCTGGTACTTGGTGAGGCGCTGGACTGGTTTCAGGAGGTAAGAATCCAGACCCAGCTTGTGGTCCAGCTTCTTCTGGCACTCCTACAAGATAGAGAGAAAGAAAGGTCCATTTTAGAAAGCATTTACCACTTCAAATTTAACAGGCAGTATTACAAATCCATTCATAATTCTGTCCTAAACCACACTACCTGAAAGAATGATGAATCCGAGCACTGTCTCCATAGCAACTCAGAGCGAGGCTTGTTTTGGCAGTAACGCTCGTACACCTGGAACTTTTCCTTCTGTTCACAAAAACACACAAAGACACACTTAGATGCTAAAACTGTATCTCACTTCACATAAAGTCAAATGTTTATCCTCGCTGCTTCCTAAACTCTCTACTAACATCCCCGTCTCACCCTCCTCATCTCTCTCACCTGTTGTAGGAAGCAGGCTCCCACCCTCTCCGGCGTCTCCAAGCAATGCTGCAGATCTTGAAGGAAGATCCTGGAAGGAGAATCCAAGAAGGAAATAATTAGAAAATGGCTTGGAGATAAAAGAGACAAGGAGGATTCTGTGACAGCTTTAGAATTCAGTGTGTGTGTGTGTGTGTGTGTGTGTGTGCCTTGCCTGCTGTGGAATTGGTAAATCTCTGGCATGTTGCCAAAGAGAACGTCCTTCTGGCTGCATAGAGCTGAGGGAAGAAGATTAGACATGGATGGGTCCTCCATTTCTGCCCTGTAGCCCTGAGGAGAGGAGAAGAGAGGAGAGGAGAGGAGAGGAGAGGAGAGAAGCAGCCAGAAACAGCAGGACAGGAGAGAGGAGGAGATGAAGAGAAACCGAAGGATGAGTGCAAAAATAGAGAAGAGGACAGGATATGAGGGTTTCATCTGTCCACCAATAAAGAAGAGGAAAAGTTAAATATTTTGATAAATGTCTACTTGTGTATGTCTATTTGCTTTAAAGGACCATACCGTGATTTTGCATGTTTGAGCCCAATAAATACTATCCACATACACGTTATATTACTGCTAACCATTTTCCAAAACATGAAACCGTGTTTTAGTTGTCATGTTATTTTGGCAAAACCCCACATCATTTAAAATCAAATGTCCAGGTGATACATGAAATTCAATGTTTCAATGTTTCGCCTGCTAACATTTTGATTGTAGAAGGCACGGTTGTTTCAAGTTCTTGGTAAAATCAGTTTTCTCCTGGGACTGTATTCCCTGGCAGAGACATGCACACGTTCTTTCATGTAGCTCTGTGTTGGATTGGTTAAATTAAGTAATTTCAACAAAAAAATAATATAACATTACTGTTGGTCACTAGCAGGGGGCTCCTGTTGGCCTAATGACCTTGGGCTTCCCATGTAACACATCTCCAAATTCAGTCAGAAACATTTTCCAAATTATCTCTCTCCCTCTCGCAATACTTTCTGTCACCTTGCACTATAAAAAAACCCTCAAAATAATATTTCAGTAAGCTCACCAGAAGGACAGAGAGCAGCTCATCCACATAGATCCTCTCTGTCGCAATCAGCTCCTTCATGATATGGCTGAAAAGAGTAGAAAAGTGAAATTAAGAGTCACTGGAAGAGAAAAGCAGATAGGAATGAATAAACCTCATCCCTCAATGCAAACACTGAAGCAAAATTAAAAGAAACACCTGACAGCCTGTGCACGTTGTGAAAATTTTCACCTGTTGCATCTTTTTGAAAAGCTTCTACACTGACCATATATTTATATATAATATAACATTTATCACTAAGGGACAGACAGCACAAGATCACAATCACAGGTCAACTTTAATGGCTCAGAGGTCAAAAATTACACACCGTGTGACCTGCTCCGGATTCTCTTCTGCCTCAGAATCTGTGTCGGCGGTGGAGCCATACAGACAACTACGGTTGCCTTGGTAATCGTGCATCACCTCGATCTACCAAAACACAAACAGTGGTAATGTAAGTCTCTCAGCATGGACACATTTGTACTTTATGTTATCTCAGTGTGCTCAGATAGGCTCTCTCTCTCTCTCTCTCTCTCACACACACACACACACACACACACACACACACACACTCACACTCACTCACACACACACACACACACACACACACACACACACACACACACCTTGCGCTGGCTATTGTTCCTCCTTGAAGCTCTCTTGCCCGGAAGCAAGTCAAAGGAGAACTTGGAGTTCAGGACATTAAAATCTACACCTGAGGAGAGAACACACACACACACACACACACACACACACACAAACATGAGATGTACAGAAGACATGCAAGCATGGATACTGGATGTAAAAGGGCATCAAGATATTTAAAAAAAAATGATGTGTGTCTGTATCAAGTGCAAAGACAATGTAGTAATTTTCTCTTGATGCAAGTGAAGTAACCTCAAACTCAAATTAAATCACTTATTTCTGGAAAATTCCTGAAACAAGTGAACCTGCAGGTGTACTCACCTGCTGAATCTAAACATTAATGATATTAAAGGATCAAAGGGAGGAGAAGGGGTCGTTACAGAGGGCTGTACCATGTTTGGGGGAGAAGAGGGGTGACTTGCAGCNAGGAGAAGGGGTCGTTACAGAGGGCTGTACCATGTTTGGGGGAGAAGAGGGGTGACTTGCAGCGCTGTGTTGTCTGGTCAAGTTCTGGTCTTGGAGCCACCAACTGGATGGGTCGAACTTGGACATCTGCCAACTTCCTCAGACACTGTTCTCTGTTCCGGATCATGGACTGGACAGAGATCAGCTTCTCTGTTACCATGGAAATTTGTGACTAGAAAGAAAGAGACAAGTTAAAGAAAAAAGTGATCTGTGATTTTGCTGTGGGTTGGTGTCGGTGGAGGGAGTNTTTTTTTTTTTTTTTTTTTTTTTTTTTTTTTACCTGTAGCTGAGGGGTGAGTATGGCTTCAAACTCCAGGCTCAGAATGTCTTGGCTGTTTTTTAGTGCCGATGGCGCCCTCTGCTGGTGACAGCTTAGGTACTGCAGGGCCTCCTGAGCTCCCTCTCTGGTCTGAAATTTGTCCACCATCTGGCTGGCTAGCAGATAGGCACCTTCATCACACCACTGCAGGGCCTGCATAACAACACAGGATAATATCAACACACACACACATGTTTGGCATGAGACATGTTTCCACACAATGAAAATATATGCTATTAGGAATATGTGTATACTATTAGATACTTGTGTCTGCTTTTTTACTTCTTCAAGGCGAAGCAGCAGGTCTCGTGCTCGAGAGAGAGAGGCCCGCTTGGCACGTAAGGCGGTGGTGATGACATCACAGTGATGCCGC
The DNA here is from genome assembly GCA_014773175.1 of Lucifuga dentata. Lineage (NCBI taxonomy): Eukaryota > Metazoa > Chordata > Actinopteri > Ophidiiformes > Bythitidae > Lucifuga > Lucifuga dentata. Next base: position 33,206 of record VXCM01001030.1, on the reverse strand, counting down.
AGTTCATTGCAGCGCTGGATGATGAGCGCCAGAGCATAGTGGTGGTTGGCTGCCAACTGGTGACCATGCAGGATCACCACCTGAGCACGACCCATCTCCTCCTGATACACACACACACACACACACACACACACACACACACACACACACACATTCAGAAACTACATACGCACACTTTCTACTCTAGCTCTTGCTCATAAACGTACCATTAAAGATGCATTTTCAGGCCTCGTGACATCAGTTATGTACATTTCAGATGTGCATTATACCCCAAAAGGCTTTTTGAGAGTGCATTCATTAATTCATTTTCAATCTCTTCTCGTGTCTGTAAGCTGCAACTTTTATCTACTCTGTTGCTGTAACGAGCAGATAAACTAGTGACTCCCATAGATTTGAAAAATCTATTTTTAGATTGATGCAGCCCACAGATAAATAACTGTAGTGCACACGGCAAACACTCACTTTTGCAGCATTCAATTCAGTTTGGAGAGACAGATATTGTCAGGTAGATCAAGACATTTACTTCATGAGTCCAGAGATGTATGTAAAGTATGATTTTTTTTTTTTTTTTTTTTGAGATTGTGTTAGATTTCTATGCTAAAGCCAAAATGAGACACGGCCATGTGTGTGTGTGTGTGTGTGTGTGTGCGTGAGTGAGTGTGAGACCTGGGCTTTGTTGTCCAATGTCTCCAGGTCTTTCAGTAGTTGCTCTGTTTGAACCACAGTGGTTCCCACCGAAGCGATTTCCTTCTCCTGGGCAGAAAGCATCTCCAGCACCTCATCCATCTACAAACACATCAGCACACACACACACACACACACACACACACACACACACACACAAATACACACACACACACACACACACACCATACACACACATAGAGTTAATTACCACAGCAGTGTAATATAGAGAGAGACAGATAAACAGAAAGATCAATCCTCACACCTGCTGGAAATTCATTTCATAGTGCAGCAGCTGCAGGTACTGCTGCAGCTTCAGGTGGTGTTTCTCAAAGAAGCCATCAAACGCCTCCTCCATGTCTTTGAGCTGGGTCAGGAGCCTAACATACAGCACGCACACACACATACAGATTTAAATATCAAGCATCAAATTGAGAGCAATTGAGAGCAAATTGAGATCTAATATCATCCTACATGCTTTCAACATCATCCACAGAACATTAAAAAAATGTGAATAACATTTATTTCCTTCTCCACACCTCTGAACAGTATCCATGTCTCCTCGCATGTCTTGCTCCTCTACATCTCTGTTTGAGGCCTTAGCAGTTTCCAGGTTGGACAACAGTAGGCGCCCTTCCTTCAGAACACTCCGAATATCATCCTGAAATGACAGCAAGTTCAACATACTGACATCTCGCAAAACGGCAGGGAAACAGAGAGAGAGAGAAAAGAAGTGGGAGGAAAGAGGAAGACGGCGAGAAAGGTAGAACCTTCATCTGTCTGTATCGCTGTGTGTGTGAGTGCAACAGGAACTTGATGGTGTTGGCTTCATCTGGAAGTTCAGCCTCAGACAGCTCTGAACCAAAGCCCTGCAGGAGCTGGGCTATCTCCTTCACTGTCACCGCGAAGCTTTCAATGGCCTGTGCACACACACACACACACACACACACACAGAAACAAGTTAAGCTTTAAGTGGTAATAGTAACTTGCTGTATTTAGTCTCTACCTAACTTTAATATTCAACAGCAAACCGCATGCTTTAGTGGAGTAGAATCGGGTGCATGTACCGTGCGGAGGACGATCCAGTCACTTTGGCAATACTCCACCTTTGCGGTGAAGTCCGACGTTAGATGGTTTTCATCAATATAACGGAGCAGGTCACCCACTGAACGCAGCATCACCACCTAAAAAACACACCCACAAGTCATCTATAGCATACTGAGATACAGCAACTATTGTTCCAGTGCATCATGTTTTAACTTTGCAAAGCTGTTTAAATGCTTTAGAGTGACACATCTGGACAAGAGAATCCACTGTAGCTCCAACATACAGAGACCCCCCTCAGTTGTAGAAAACTCAATCAGGTCAACTGGATTCAAGTTTTTAATTCTGAAACGTTTCACCATCTATCCAAATCCAAATGGCTTCATCAGTCAGAAATGAATGCACAGAAGGATGTTAAGCCTCCAGTAACTACAGTAACTATGGCGTCCAAACACAACTAACCTTCAATTCAAATCAAACAGATATTATTCAGATCCCTTTGAATAATGCGTGATGTGAATTGCATCATTCAAATTTAAAACAATGAACAAATTTCAAACAACAAAATTACTGTAGCTACGAGGCTATACACCATAGTGTTCATATTATAACTTATCTACTGCTTGGATGACTGAGAATCCTCATCAAACCCCCTCAGTATTTTTGTTACCCTCTCACCGGCATCTTCAGCAGGAAGTCATCCTGGCTGAAGCGGAAACCCAGGTCTGTGCTTGAGGAGGGGCTGGGGGCAGAGCTTAGCAAGCTGGTGGGACGGAGCACCAAGACCAAGTGCAGATTGCCTGGAAATGACGTCTGGAAGAAGAGAAGGCCTTTATTAATTTAGGAGGCTTTGTAATAGTATTATATGTAGGGAAAGTTTGGTGAACACTGAGACAGGGAGACAAAGGAGTGTAAGAAAAATGTGAAAGTTAAAAAACTGGTGGGTAGCATGAGTTTAGGTGGGTTTATCCCTGGACAGGGCAGAAGAGATCAGGATCGGAGCTGAGAGGAGTCAGTCAGTATTGTTGACATGTGAGTTTTGTAAGTCCTACAGTCAATCAAAGCTGAACACAGCATCAACGCCACTCAGTGTCTGTCTCCCAGTCTTCAGCTCTCCTCACATTTCACCCAGTCTGACTGTCAGCGTCTCATTCTCTCCTCACTTTCCTCCTTCATTATCAGCTGCTTTTCCTCTGCAAGGGCTTTGCTTTTCCTTCTGGGTGCAAACACAAATCACTGTCATCACACTGTTAACACTAGTACAGCATGTTTCTACAGGCTCAGTGCAATAGTGAAATGGTCAGAACTATCGTGTATTTACTTGAGTACTTCTACTTTACCTGAGTATTTCTGTTTTGCACAATTTTATACTTCTACCAGTACTTCTACTACATGTCAGAGGCAAATATTGTACCTTGTACTCCTCTAAATTTATTTGATGGCTGTTGTTACAAAGACATTATATACAAAACACATGTATCTCATAAAATATTTACAGGTAAGCAGATTTACAGGTATTTTAGCGCACAACACGTCCTCTGACAGTGATGAGGACCAGTTCCACAGACAGTGTACAAACTTTTTTGTGTCTATACATGTTGTCATGATATTTTTTGACCTTTGCCTCTGGAAACTGCTGTCCTGACGTCAGGCCACAGAGCTTTATAATACAGTCTAGTTCCCACATGGAAATCAAACATACCAAGAAACAACATAACCTTGACACTGTTCATGTAGACTCCAGATATCACAAAATTACATCTTGGCATTCCAAAAGTGGATTTCCTTGTAGAAGTATAAATGTGACAAATTGATCCTACTTAAAAAAAAATTCTAGGAAACTGATTGCCTTGAAAAGGGTAAGTAAATATAACTATTAGTCTTAAGTTATGTTTACTTTGTCTACTTGAACTTAAGACTAATAGTTATATTTACTTACTTTTTTCAAGGAATCGGTTTCCTAGATTTTTTTTTTAAGTAAGATCAACTTGTCACACTTTAGAGTGTGTATTTATGAGGCATTTTCTCTGTGCTGCATGAAGCTTATAACTTGAACACACCCCACAATGCTTAGCCATGCCAAAATACAGCGTCTGCACCTGCATTTGCTCTCTCTCTCTCTCTCTCTCTCTCTCTCTCTCTCTCTCACACACACACACACACACACACACNGCATGCACACACACACACATACACGCACACACACACACACACACATACACATATGTCATTGGCCTGCCCTGTTCCCACTCACATCTTATTGAACTGGCATCTGACCAGTTTCTTTTTAAGCCGACAGAAATAAACACATAATAATCATAATAATAATGCAGGTTGCTGTAAAACACACCGCAGCCTCTGTGTCGCAGTAACGGGCTGTGTTTTCTGTCTCTCCTAATGTCTCTGCTCCTCATGTCTCTGCTCCCCTCTCTCTCTGCTGCAATGCCCTCACCGCCCCGTTAGAAACCTCCCGCCTCACAACCTCCCGGCTTACCGCGGCCCGGCGGAGACGTGGGAACCCCCACAGCGGGTTAGACTCGGCCATGGCTTCCAGCGCCTCTCTCTCTCTCTCTCTCTCTCTCCGCTGCAAAACTCTGCGGTTCTTCCCGGGCCCGGGAAGTCTGCAGCGGGACGTGTTGTCGGGAGCGAGCAGCTGCAGCGATGGCACGGTAACCTACACTGCAGTGACCGGGCGCACCGAGCAGGGAGCGGCTCGCTGAGTACGCACCTCAGGATGCCTCCGTTTCACCTATNACCGGGCGCACCGAGCAGGGAGCGGCTCGCTGAGTACGCACCTCAGGATGCCTCCGTTTCACCTATCTGACGTCAACCCCAAATAAGTTGATCGTCTCAAAGCTGCGCTGCATAAAATATCACGATTATTTATTGAAAATTTGAGGAGTCAGTGCAGATCTGTTGTACTTTAGCACTGATTTATGTGAATAATGGTTCGAACATAAATCCTTATCCTATTTTTCTCTCTTGATTAGGAAATTTGTCCTTTAGTTTTTCAACTTGTAAATGACGTTTTGTCCTTTTATTAATTTGTATAAGAAATAGCTGATAAGAAAGTGAGAGAGAGAAATCGAGAGAGAGAGAGAGAGAGAGAGAGAGAGAGAGAGAGAGAGAGAGAGATGGTTGAATGATTAAACCAATTTAATCCAACCATTTCTTCTGGATCCGCTAGATGGTGCTTGAAACGTAAAAACGTTTGCTGTGAGCCACTTTTGACCTTTTGGTAGCATTGCAATACCAGGATTGTCTCACTTCCTCCTTGTCATCTCCAGGTTATTTCAGTATTCATCTCATATTGAATCAGATTATCAATTCCTGACCCAATCTTGCTCTTTTCTTGTTAAGCAATTTCCCCGTTGTTGTATGTTACATATCCAAGATGTATATCATGGCATGTCATCCTTTCATCTCCCATTATCTTGTTGTGTATCTCGCCTGATGCAATGTCATGTTAGTCATGTTATGTCATGTCATGTCATGTCACCTCATCTTATGTTGCATATCTTACCTGACCTCATGTCATGTCATGTCATGTCATGTCATGTCAAGAAATGAAGGTTTATTTAAGGTTTAAGGTTTATTGAAGGCTTAACTGTGGTGTTGTATGAGGAAGTCTGGAGTAGCAGAGAAGTATGTTAGAGTGGTGCAGGACATGTATGAGAGCTGTAAGACAGTGGTGAGGTGTGCCGTAGGTGTGACAGAGGAGTTCAAGGTGGAAGTGGGACTACACCAAGGATCAGCTCTGAGCCCCTTCTTGTTTGCTGTAGTGATGGACAGGCTGACAGATGAGGTTAGACAAGAATCCCCTTGGACTATGATGTTTGCAGATGACATTGTGATCTGTAGTGAGAGCAGGGAGCAGGTGGAGGAAAACCTAGAGAGGTGGAGATATGCCCTGGAAAGGAGAGGAATGAAGGTTAGCCGCAGCAAGACAGAATACATGGCTGTGAATGAGAGGGACTCAAGTGGAATGGTGAGGTTACAGGGAATAGAGATAAAGAAGGTGGAGGATTTTAAGTACTTAGGGTCCACAGTCCAGAGCAATGGAGAGTGTGGAAAAGAGGTGAAGAAACGTGTGCAAGCAGGTTGGAATGGGTGGAGAAAAGTGTCAGGTGTGATGTGTGACAAAAGAGTCTCGGCAAGAATGAAAGGAAAGGTGTACAAAACGGTGGTGAGACCAGCGATGTTGTATGGCTTAGAGACAGTGGCACTGAGGAAAAGACAGGAGGCAGAGCTAGAGGTAGCAGAGACTAAAATGCTGAGGTTCTCTTTGGGAGTGACGAGGATGGATAGGATCAGGAACGAGTACATCAGAGGGACAGCGCATGTTAGATGTTTTGGAGATAAAGTCAGAGAGGCCAGACTGAGATGGTTTGGACATGTACAGAGGAGGGATAGTGAACATATCGGTAGAAGGATGCTGAGGTTGGAACTGCCAGGCAGGAGGCCTAGAGGAAGACCAAAGAGGAGATTTATGGATGTAGTGAAAGAGGACATGAAGTTAGTTGGTGTGAGAGAAGAGGAGGCAGAGGATAGGGTTAGATGGAGGCAGATGATTCGCTGTGGTGACCCCTGAAGGGAAAGCTGAAAGGAAAAGAAGAAGAAGAAGAAGGTTTATTGAAGGCTTATTCATTTCTGACTGACGAAGCCATTTGGATGGATGGTGAACCGTTTCAGAATTTAAAAATTTGAATCCAGTTGACCTGACTGAGTTTTCATATAACATATCTACTGCCTGGATGACTGAGAATCTTCATCACAAGATTATTATTATTGTTTTCTTTTTAAATACAGGCAATTTGCCTGCCTATTTTTTCCTGAGAAATGTGATCATATTCACTCATTTAATTGTTACCATATTTATATTTAAGTGCTTGTACTCTTTTTAAGGGCAGCTTGACTACTTTTTTAAATGGGAATAGATCACAATTAGATTAATATCAACAAAAGCTGTTCTAAAAGTTAATAGCTAACATCCATTAACAAATACATGAAGCAGCAAACCTTCTATCACAAATCATCCAGGCATGTCTGAGAGAAAATCACAGTGATCTATCTCAGAGAAACAAAACCTGATATGAAATGGCCTGAAACTAAGATTCTTATTTATAACTTCTGAATTAAAGGTGATTTGATTGCATGGTATTTTCAGGTATATGTGGGATTATTAGCCTACTACTACCACATGACTGTATGTCTGTCCTCGTCTGTCTTTTAAACCCTTTGTAGTCCAAAACAGCTTTCCACTGCTTAATTGGATTACAGGACGGCAGCTACAGCAACACTTCAGGTATAAAAAAGGGACGTCAACTGTTGCGGACCATACTCTCCTTTTACTTTCTCACACCACTGCTGAGAAGAGGTAACAGGTAAACCCTTTATCTTTATGGATGGATGGATGGATGGATGGATGGATGGATGGATGATAAGTGATATATAGAAAAAGTTTAGAGAAAAGGATGGATGGAACAATTAAATGACAATGAAAACATTAATCTTCCCAATTAATTAAAGTTTAAGTAGTTTAAAAATGATGATACCAATGCTATGGATTTTACTTTTTGCACAGAAAATGCTGAAACATGTTGAAAACTCATCTTTTTCTAGCTATTTAAGACTGATGATGAGCTATAATACATCCTGAGTTTAAGTGGGAATATCACACTCAGGATAAGTATTTTATTTGGTAGCTTATTTTACATGCTATTAATATTAATCTACAGTGTCTGAGGGTTATGAAGTCAAATTCTATGATAGATGAGTGGACTTGAGAAAGAAATGTCTACATTCTTTTGGCTTATTAATCCTTGTGGCAACATACCAAGATGATCACAACTCGTCAAAAATGACTGTTGTGTGATAGCATCAATTATGGAAAGTAGTTTTGGAGTTAATGTTGTATTTATCTACAAAGATTCTTCATGTCAGTCAGTATAGAATTACCATACATTGTTGGCAAAGAGCTTCAAATGCTGGCAGGTATGGGATAGTAAAAAAAATATTTTAAAAAAGCAAAAGAAAAAAATATGGGATAGTAAAGAAGGGCAATCACAGCAGATCGTATTGGAGGATTTCCTCTGACTGCAAGCTCAGGTCTATTGAAATGGAGTGGTAATGATAATGAAAGAACCATCAATTTCTTAAATATAACAAGTAAATAAGATTTAATGACTATTATCCTCAGGGTACGATGAGTAAAATGTCTGCAAGGCTCCAGAAAACTTATAACAAATAATTTGAGGTTAGTTTGTTAATTTTTTAATTAACTGCTATGCAGTCAGAGGTTTTTGTTTGTGGAGTGTAACTGTCCATGGTGCTGAATCACATATGCAGCCCATGTTCATGAAACCACACAGCCGGTTTGGATTAGATGTTCACTCTGAATATAAGAAGTCACAGTTCTCCTCAGTCTCATTGCTGTTATCCAGTCTTAGCAATATTTGTGCACAATGGCTTAAACAAAATAAAACAAGGGTTAAAACTTCTGAGCTATCTGTTCTCTGTGATGTCTTTGTCATCATATGGATTAGCAGTAGCAGTAGCAGATCAGCACCACTACAAAGAAAAGCAGCAGTGTTACATAAATCATGTTCAGAAAACAAATGTCATAATGGCCTTGACTTTAGAAATAATCACAAAACCCTTTCCATTACTACATTATTCATCAAGAGGCTATGTTAATTATTCCAGTGTTCAGCTGAGCTTCAAGAAAAGGCAAGACTGTTGTTTTATGATGTAATGTCATGTTCATAATCCAGTTTCAACTTAATGTAAAAAGTTTCTCAATATAAATATTAGATAGCCTTAATGTGCAGAAGTAAATAAGGTCAAAGAGTCAGTACAGAACATCTTAAAAAAGATGACTAGAAAAAGTAGAAACCTCAACATTTAAACAGACACTTGCTGCTCTCTTAACCTCATTGCAAAGCTTTTATTTCAGAGCTACAGAGCTACAGAGGGCTATTGTTATGCTAGCGACTCACTAAAACCAGGGCTACTATAGCAAGTCACTGAATGGTGTTCTGAATGAAATCCTGTTAATGTGAATGGAATCCTGTTAGCTGTCCTTCAATAAGCTACTCAAGCAATGGCTTTATCACTACAGTTACATTTGGGTGGGACACAATGTGACAACCATAGATAGATAGATAATTTATTGTCCTTTTGGAAATTCTTTCTGTGTGTGTGTTGTGTAAATCTGGACAGGATTTTAGTGTGAGAGCATCCACTGGATGGGAGCCACAGAATAACAGAGACCAGCTTTAGCCAAGGAGCCCTAACATTGATGGTTTAATCTAATCTGAAGGGGATTAGTCTTCCGTACCCTCAGTACCACCCTGCCAGAGAGCTGACAGTTGGTCAAGGATCAGTGTCTTTGTCACAACAGGTGATCAGTCATGATGCCTGGCACAGTTTGAAGTGACACTCTTCTTTAATCTCACTTTATATCTGTTTCTTTTCTCCCATAGAAAGCTCCAAAGATCTTCCAGATATGGCCAAGTAAGTGATATTTTCTTTCTGTTTTCCTCTTTCTTACATAACACTCCTTATTACTTCAATCACAAAATCAAACCTGCAGAAAAGCATAGTTAGAGCCTCTCTAAGCCTTAACTGGAATCCCGTATAAAAATAATCAAAAAGTCAAGAAATGACTGACAACTTGACACAAAAAATAAAGTGTAAAAACTGAACAACTGGCATCAAAAGCTTTAAATCTCATCAAAGATGTGTGCTTTCCTCAGACACATGAAGAGATACTTTCAGGCTGTTATTACTGAAGATATTTTGCTACTTTAGAATTGTGCAACAGTTGTTAACCCTGAGTCAACAAACTGCTTTAAGGTTTCTTTGGGCTTGGTAAATGCATCATTTCAAATATATTAACACTTGCAATGAGCTCTTTGGAAAACCTGTCACAACATTTGTAGCTCCTTCATCTGGGCCACCCTCTCAGTACAGGTACGTTGAGGTAAAACTCCTCTGCACTTAGCAATTCCCACCCCGATAAAAGGCAACAAGGAATTAGTGGACCTTCTGCTGCTCGGCGTCCATTTGCTGTTCCAATCATTATTCCACCTACTTAATCCAGGCAGTATAACCTCAGACACTGAATTACACAATCTTACATAACATGCAGGAACAACACAATATTCACACACATACCCCAGTGTGTTCAATATACTACTGAAAATCTGTAATTTTGCAACTACACATAAATGTGATTGTCAAAGGATAAAGAAAGAAAGAATGAATAAATATACAGTAGAAAGCAGAGAAACAGGGATTGAAGGAATGCTATAGTCCTTTTAACATAGCTAAATATATATTTTTATCTGAGCATGGCCTTACTGGCTATCCTACAGGACTGAAAATGTAATGAGAACAGTATGAGGGGGTAGTAAACATGGAGTGCAAAAGACAACGTCTAATAAGAACCTGTGATATAAGGTGGCATTTACACTGAATAATACATTGAGTAATAAACAGCCTTTGAGTGTTTTTTTTTTTATTTCCTTTGTTGCCAGGGTTTTCAAGAAGACCAGCAAAAATGGTGCAGTAAGTCGACATTTGCTGTTTTCTCTTGAGTTCTTCTCTTGTTTTGACTTGTGTAGTTTTTAAATGTATTTCATAAATGGAAAATACATGAAATATGCTTGGAAACAGGCTCACTAAAGCTGTTTTCCCTTCCTTCCCTGTGACAGCTGACCCTCTACCTGGGGAGGAGAGACTATGTAGACCATGGGCAGAAAGTGGACGTTGTTGGTATGTTCCTTTTTCATCTGTGTGTGTGTTTTAGCTGCATAATGAGAATGAACAGGAACTGCCCTCAATATCTTTGTCTTTCCAGATGGCGTTGTGAAGCTGGACTCAACGGATTTTGGAGACAGAAAAGGTAATATCATGAAATGTCACCAGTCGGAGAATTTATAGAAGTGGGGAATCAAAACAGAATAAAGAATGTTATTTTATTTGTTAACAGTGTTTGTGCAGCTGGCGTGTGCCTTCCGTTATGGTAGTGAGGAGCTGGATGTGATGGGCCTGTTGTTCAGGAAGAATATCTGGATCGAATACATCCAGATCCACCCTGCAGACCACAAGCCCACTCTGAGCGCCATGCATGACACCCTGATGAAGAAGGCTGGCGACAACGCGTACCCTTTCACTTTTGAAGTATGGCTACACACATCATGGTTACAGTACATGTAAACCTCGACCTGTCAAAACACACATTCTAACTTTCATGCAGACTGGGACATTTGTTTTTCATCACTTATTTTTAAAGATTATTATAACTTTAAATTACTGACAGTTAAGTAGCCTATTATGGTATAATGTTGCCCAACTTTGGGGTTGGACATAATGAGGTCGTTTGAAATGCTGACAGGCATGTCAGCTTTATAATTGCTGGTGGCATGATAGCTTGAGGAACAAAAAAAAAAAAAAAAAAAAAGTATTTGGGCAGGAAAAGGGTTAAGAAGCACAGGTTATCATGTTACTTGCTAATTTTCTAATATCTTGAAAGGATTAGATAGATATAAATATTTATAAAGGTTTACTTTGCGTCTTTAGATTCCCAACAACCTGCCATGCTCGGTCTCTCTGCAGCCTGGACCTAATGATAAGGGGAAGGTAAACTTAATATTATCATCTAACATCATTCACCTCCAACTCAGTAAACTAGAACATACCCAGACATTTTATCTGGCGCCTCTGCTTCATGTCAGTCATATGGACAAGCAACACACACACACACAGGGATCTGTTGTTTTTGTGGATCTACCAAATGACTTATTATTTTTGTTTTGCAGGCCTGTGGAGTCGACTTTGAGGTCAAGACCTACCTCGCAATGGAAAAGTGCAATCCTGATGAGAAGATTGAAAAGAAGTGAGTTTCATCCTTTCATTCTCCTTTTATTTTTCATTTCAGTCGTCTGCTGAGTCCGCCAGATTTATGATTCTTCATCTTGTCTCCATTTCATTTTATTTTACAGGAACACTGCTCGCCTAATCATTCGTAAAATCCAGTACGCTCCTTCTGAAGTTGGGCCAGGACCCAAGGCTGAGATCTGCAAAGGCTTCATGATGTCTGACAAGCCTGTTCATCTAGAAGCTTCCGTGGATAAAGATGTACAGTGGCAAAATGGCAAAACTTTCTTAAGAGAGTTCTCAGAAGCTTTAGTAGGAATTTTCTGTGTATATGCTATATTTTCATTTGCTTAAATGATTGTTGAGGTCTCTAGAATGAGTTTTAATGCAGAATAAGAGTATGTTTTCCCAGCAGCCATGCATCATTAACTGGTTTATGTCTGACAAACTTGTGCCTTTCTAATTCTCATTCTATGGTGACAATGCAACATGGAGATTAAGTCTTATTTCATGATTTTGTTTGCAGCTTTTCCTCCATGGTGAATCAATCCCAATCAAAGTCAAAGTCAGGAATGAGACCAACAAAACAATCTCAAAAATCAGCATCTCTGGTTGGTACAGCTGATATTTAAGATGCTTTCATCACTTCATTTCATTCACAAGTGCAATGCAACAGAATTATCTTGGCTCTCTTTCTCTCTCTTTCCGTGTTTTTCCTCTCTCAGTGGATCAAACCACATCCATTGTCCTCTACACAGCCGACAAATACACCAAGGCTATTCTTACTAAAGAGTTTGCGTAAGTTAACAGAAATCACCAAACCTCAGAGCTAGCTCTTCTTAAATGTCATCTATCACAAAAGCAGAAATAGTATGTGTGTGATTATGGGAATTTGTGTTTTATGCGGTACAGAGAGACAATTGAGCCCAGTGGCTCCTTTGATAAAACTCTGACTATCACCCCTCTGCTGAGTGAAAACAAGGAAAAAAGGGGATTGGCTCTGGATGGACACCTGAAAGACGCAGACACTAACCTGGCGTCCACCACAAGGTAAATGCACACATGACAAAAAAGGCAAAAGTAGGATTTACACGTAATTTACCTTTTTGGGCAATGTACTGTATGTGCCGCTTTTATTGTACATCAGTCCCTGTCAGAGATGCCTTAACTTTCAAACACACACACACACACACACACACACACACACACACACACACACATCTGAATTAAACTTCAAATTCTTCTTCTCCAAAGGCTGAGTAAGGGCATTGAAAAAGAAATCTTGGGAATCCTTGTTTCCTACAAGATTAAGATTAACCTCATGGTGGGCGGAGGAGGGTATGTGTCTATTCCCAGCCTGGGCCTGGTTTAACACAGCATAANACCTCATGGTGGGCGGAGGAGGGTATGTGTCTATTCCCAGCCTGGGCCTGGTTTAACACAGCATAAAAATGAATATACTGCCACATGAATCTATAAAAATGCCCATTCTTAAACTAGACAGTTCATAAATTGAAATAACATCTCCTAATCTCCTGTCTTTCTCGCAGCCTGCTGGGTGGTCTGACTTCCAGGTTAGTATATCACTATAATGACTATATCAAAGCCCATACAGGCAATTAATAGTGATCACCAGTTGTTAACATTATTCTGATTGGCTGTTTGTTTGTTTTTCCTGCAGTGATGTAACAGTGGAACTCCCGCTGATGCTCATGCATCCTAAACCTGAAGGTAATTTTCAGTAATATTTATACAAAAATGCTCATTTGCATGCTACTAGAACACCTCACAGTTAACGATAGAAAATTATTGCTGACATTTTGCTTTTTCCTGATCCTTCCTTCCTCTCACATCAATCTCCCTTTCAACCTGAGCAGAGTAATGTCAGCACATCAGTGTAAGTAAATTTAAAAAAGACATTTAATACTTTCATTTTAGGTACTATCATCTAGAGTTATATTGTGGAGATGTGGATGGATTTAGAAATTATTATTTTACAGTCTGTCCAGCTGGGGAATTATTAAATTCATAGTCATAGGTGAAATGTATTGCTTACTTTTTATTTCTAATTTAGCAGTTATTCTCATGAATTAATCTCCAACTCTTGTGAATCCGAAATTGTCCAAGCAAGATCTGAAATAAATACTGATTTTGTATAATAGTATATGAAGTTCAGTGAACTTGATTATTGAATGTATGATGTTGCATGTTTGTGGATGTGTCATGATACTATTTTGGTTGACATCTGGTAATTTCTCCTGCTTATTCTTTGTCAGACAGGATGTTACCCTGGAGGCTGAAAATGAAACTCACAGAAAAAGAGGAAGACAATAAAGGGAAGTGACATAAAATGAGGAGGAAGAAGGACTCCAAATGGTGTAATGAAACCAAATAACATTAACATGATAGCACAGCTGTTTAGATGCAACGTCAGTCCTGTTATATTGTTTTTGTTCATGTTTTAGTTGTTTCTTTAATGATATAATTTAGATAGTAACATTTAGAGTATTATCCAACGTTTAGATGTCCAAAGCATGCCATCATGACAAAATGAACTTACACACACACACACACACACACACACACACACACACACACACACAAATTAAAACCCTGATATCACAATAGCTTTTTCTTTGTCTGAAATGATTGAAATTATTGTTTTAGACTGGGAAAGTCAAAAAACTAAAATAAAATCATTTGTAAAACAGAATTATTTTGTTGTATGTTTCTTGTCTCTGCTGATTCTGCCAAAAAACTTGTAAATTAAATATGAGGCATGGTGAAGCAACTGTGGAGAGAAATAACAAAGCTGAATGGAACACTACTATATATTCTTTGACTGATGATAATATTTGGTAATCCCCTTATTTAAAATAATAATGGAGTAAGGTATATATACTGTACAATAAAACCTCAGTTCCTTCTTACTTGTGTATTTTTATCCTTTTAGATCAATGATGATGACATAATTATCTGTCATTTGTCACAAACATGCATGTTACTTTTTAATTGTATTCACTGGAGTTTTATATATTTCAGCAGAGTTCTGCATTGGATCTTTCTTTTTTTTTTTGTGCCAGCTACCTTGCCAATTAAGATTTTACTTCCAATATATAAATAAAAATGGAAAATAAAGAACAAAATTAATATGGCTGTTGCCAGGTAAAACTAATCTTGAATCTCCAACATTTTACGGAATTTTTTTGTTTCCTGACCCTCACACATGGAACCAACATTATCTTCACTTTCTCACCAATAGAGGGCAGCAGCACTTCTGAAACGTTTCCATTATTGAACGAAGAAGAGCGCATGGTCAATTTATATGACGTAATCACGCACAACGTGTAGCGCTGGAGCAACATGGCTTTGAATGGAGGTTTGTGAACTTGTGAGCTAACATGCTAACTTTGACAAGTGTCCTATTCAGCTAAATGCTGATACAGAATCACATTGTAAATTAATGTTGAGTATAATGTAACACTTTTTTTTGGACGACATGGTCGTCGCCTACTTCAGCACACCACGTTAACTGTCATTAGCACGGTTCATTTGCTAGCTAGTTGGTCATCATTTGCTAGCAAACACATTGAGAACGTAAAAACAACACATTGTGTTTACCAAACTGCTATCCAATTTTCTAAACTGTATAAATATCTTAAAAAATGGAAAGTGTAAAAACCGAAGCACGGCAGTAAGGACTGAACGGTGAAATTGTGCGGTTTGGGGTGTGAAATTGTTCATAAGTGGCATTAGCTGCAAACGCTTCAGTAACAAACACAAATGATCAGTGAGGTTACAAAAAATAGTACTGTGTAAGGTTTTACAGTTGAATAAGGAATTTGTTACTGACCCTAGATGACGCGGACTTCGAGTGGGAGCCTCCCACAGAGGCAGAGATGAAGGTGATCCAAGCTCGTAGAGAGAGACAAGATAAAATCAGCAAACTGATGGGAGACTATCTGCTCAAAGGTTATAAGATGCTGGGAGACTGCTGTGATCTGTGCGGGGTGAGTGGAGCTTTATGTATTGTCATGATGTGTTAATGTGAAAAAAGTTCATGTACAAAAGTTGTGGTGTAATTTGTGTATGTGAGTGATTGAAGTTGTTTTTTTTTTATGTGTATAGACTATTCTTCTTCAGGACAAGCAGCAGAAGAACTACTGTGTTTCATGTCAGGAGCTGGACTCTGATGTTGATAAAGACAACCCTGGTAGACACACACACACACACACACACATTTAATATATGTGTTCAACAAGTCAGTCAGAATTTATTTATTCTTGCCTGTCCTCACCCAATTTGTTCTTGATTCTACTACATTCTGTTACATTTTCTCCATTGCAGCTCTCTTAAATTTGTTTTTATTTTCCTTTCCCTCTGTCCTCCCTTTCTCTGCTCCCTGCAGCTCTAAATGCGCAGGCTGCATTGTCCCAGGTGAGAGAGAGACAACTAGCAGCTCAGTTGCCTGCGCCAACCCAGGACCCTGAACCGAACGGAGGTCCCAGCACCAGCAGCAGTAGTCAGGCAACCATGTCAGTACCTCAGCCCAGACCGGAGCACTGTGAAGGGGCTGCTGCAGGAGGAAGAGGCCTTCTGCCTCCATCTGTTGTCCCTGCTCCTTCACCTGCCGCCGCCACCACAGTCATAATGCCCACTCGTCCCTCCAGTGTTCCACAGAGCAGTAACCTCCGACCTGTATTACAAGAAGCTGAAGAAGCCATTCTCACCAAACTTCGCTGGGCCACCACCCAGCTACAGAGTGCAGCCTCTGTGGAGGCAAGTGTGCAACTCTGCAACCTCATCGCCAGCTGTGCCAGTTCTCTGCGCAGCCTCAAGGAACTCAGCCAGTAACCAAGTAGACTAGCTGGGACCCTGGATTAATTGGAACGCTGTTTCTATTTGCCTGTTTCTCGGGTTTATGACTCTGGTCAGCTGCTTTGCAGCAACTCTCTTTGACTGAATCCTTTCATAGAGTTGAATGCAAAATTGGGCAAAAAAAAATGCACTTGAAATAGGATTAAAATTTCAGTAGTGAACACGTTGCTTTGACTTAACTCATCTGTAGTGCTGATGGAACACTCACTGTATATGTTATAAATAGTGGTTAAGGACACACCTTTTAACACCTGTGTTTTTTGTTTTGTTTTTGTTTTTCTGGGGGGGGTGTCTTCATAAAAATTTGTCCACACTCATTCATTTTTTAGATTAATTTAAGCCCAGCTAATTATATAAACCTGTAAAACAAGGCAAAATATATATCCTTCTGCAACATAATACTGATGTATTTCACTACTGATTTCAGTTTGGTTAAAATAAAAAAAAAAATGCTGACAAGGGAAACCATAACACCCCATCAAAGCATGACTTATGGGTAGTAGTTTATTTTTTGGTAACCTGGTCTGAAAGTTGATTGGAAAATTTTTCACTTGCATAAGATTGATGTTAGTAGTACACCTGCAATAAATCATACCATTATGAAGCTAATCATATTCAGCTGATCTTGATTCTGTATCAGAGGTGTTCATTCACCTGTATAGTCATTTTCAGAGCCATAGTTTGTGGTGTATTGGATTGCATTATACCGAAAGTCATTTATAATATTTTGTCCACCCTGATACACTTCATATTGGCACAATTAATTGCAGAGATATTCCAGTAGATTGTACAGTTGAACTTATTCTGGTATTTCAGCATAGGACATGCTTCATTTGGACTTATTTACTCTAAGGTGCAGCAGTTTTCTGATCTCGCATTGCTTTTGCACACAAACTTGGTGCATTGCTGATCACTTTGGTGCTCAAATAGATTTCCTTTGTCTCTACCAGTTCCTTTGGTGATGCCAAGATTGTCACTGTGTGATGGCCCATGGCTCTTCTGAGATTTTTTTTTTTTTTTNGTTTTTTTTTTTTTTTTATGTAACTATGTTTGCATGATAAAGATGATGGTCATGTATGATTCTCAGATGAGGTAGGACAGCACTCAATAGTCACTCTCTGGTGCTTAGGTCAGCATGAACTTGCATGATTTCATTGAACAATACTCTGAGAACAAATCTGTTGTGATTTATCAGAACAGATGGGACAGAAACTATATAATAGGCATCACTTAGTATGGAAATGGATTTGGTGTTGTGTAAGGCAGTTTGAGATTACTAATTATATACCAGAATAAAGCTTTGCTTGTTTGCAAGTGCTGCTGTGTGTTCCTTCCACAGGGGATAAAAGCAATTCCATAAATTATGACAAAAAAAAAAGCAGCAGTATAGTAAATAAAATAATGAATATTGTTTCTTTTGAAAATCAAAAGTTCAGATGAGTCAGCATTACACCTGCAACTACGTTGTATATTGGTCACTATCGCACTGGCATAGTGGTGTTTTGTACTTCAATTTGGTTCAATTTCAATAGCAAAACTAAATCAAATATGACCTTTTTTGAAATTTTTTGTCAGTTTAAATCTGTCACTGTTATATCCAAATACCACAAAAGCCATAATCACACAAATATCAGTTTTCTTTCTTACCCACAGACTTTTGCTGTAGTGGGGCAGGGGCGCATCCTTGCTGGGCGGAGTTGGCAGCTTTTGAACTCTCCCAGACAACAGCGAGGAAACCAAACAAAGCCAGGAAAGCCTGACATATTCCAATTCTTGGTTTCAGTATACATCCAGATGAGTAGATCCTCTGACTTGTTATTTTGCCTTTAAGGAACTCATAATTACTACTTGACACATTGCTCTGTTTTGCTGCAAATTAAAATAAAAATGTAAAAATTTGAATGAGGTTGATGAATAAATAAGGGTTGTACACTATGGTGGCTGATAAATTCTTGAGACAATACATTTGAATCTGGCAGTGATACTTTTTTTTTTTTTTTTTNTTTTTTTTTTTTTTTTGTGCCAAAATGAATTGATGGAGTTTTGTATATCGTGTCTGTGAATGGAGATGTGAGTTAGAATGAAGTTTATTCTGATTTCCAGTCTGCTGTTTTGATGCCTGTTTGCAGTTTCCCGATTTCAGACTTTTTGAAACTCCATGTACTATCAAATAGGTTGCACTGTACTATCATGCAATAATTGTGGCCCTTCATATTTCAAACCTCAGTACACATAGTATAACTGCACCACATGTAGGAAGCAGGATTGTCAGAGCAGGTGTTTCAGTCTGAAACAGTCTGCCGAAACATCTTAAATTTAGTAGTAAACTAGGTAATCAGGACATGAAATTGCAAAATATGACCAACAGGGGACACACTATCTCCAGTCAAGAAAGCCCATTCACTCCTGCAGGCCTCCTCTTCTAAAGTCACGCAGAAAGCAGTGTGGGGAAAACCATTTGCTGTGGTGAGGCAGGAATGAAGGGGAGTGATGTTAGAAGTATCATGCTGTTTTCTATTTATAATCAGCATATGTTGTGGATATTGATAGATTCTGCCTGCCTCTGTGTGCCTGTCTCTCTTACACTCTGCCTGACTGTGTGTGTATGTGTATGTGTTTTTTTTTTTTTTTTTTTTTTTTTTTTTTGCTTTGAATCTTACAATACAAGACTGAAGTGGTATCATTGCTATTATCTCACCACACAGTCTTTGGGCGGTAATTGAAATGAATGCTCCATAAGAAAAGCTGGAAGGAACAATGAGGTGTTAGATGGGAAGCTGGAATACAACGAAGGACGAGACCGGTTGAGAAAGAAAGGAAATACCTAAAAGTTGAGAAGACACCAATGCAAGAATGCAGTTCATTGAAAGTAAGAACAGGCAGGAGACTGACACGCCTGACAAATTAAAAGCATTAAAAATGTCGGGTCAGTTCGGTAAACTCAGCAGGCAACAAAATGCAGGTGCTTTTACTTGGAACGTCAAATGCTGTTTATAGTGCATGTTTGGGGGTGGAGCAGATGGGAGTACTGAGAGTATTAAAGCACCCCTGACTGTTAGACCCAGTGAGGAAGATTAGGCCAACTCTGAGTCATGATAGTTTTCCCCTTGCTGGTCTGTACTCCTGCACCCCAGCTGCCTCTGTCCATCCATCCATTTCTGCCCCCCCTCCTAAAAATACACTCCTACTCTCACTGAGGAAAATCCCCATTACCCTGTCTTATACCCAGTTTGTACACGCACACATACTGACACACATAATGACCAGAGTCAGCTTGGCACTCTCTGTGGAAACTATTCCTGTCTCGCTCAACTGGGAGAAATGTACTTTTCTGGAAAGTGCTGAATGACGCAGCTAGAAGTCAGGAAGTGAACTGAGCTTTAACTATGAATTCATTTACAAAAAAAAAAAAAAAAAAAAAAAATACCAATGAGCTTTATGTACCAAGCATAGAGAGAGAGAGTTGAATGGTTGGAAGCCTTTTATTTCAACACAACCAAAACTGTTGAGTGAACACAAAAAAAATCTGAATATTAATCTGTCCCCTTGCAGCCTATTCCTGCTCTTTAGTCAGATTCTGAGCATTTGAGAACGTCAAAGGAGGCATGCTAACGATTTTTGGCTGACATGCCCTAGAAGGACATTTCCATATTTGGCTGTTACTATCATGTTTGCTTCAAAGTTATGTTTGGACAATTGCTTGATCCTGGGAAGTACCCTATATTTAACAAGATCACACTAGATTTGGCTCTGCTTTCAGTTTCAAGTTGTATGCAAGGGACACACACTTCCAAATCTAAGAGCGAGCAGCTTTGAAGCACAAATCTGTACAGATAGATTTAGCAGTGCTCCAGTGTGTGTTGTGCTCCCTCAGTAGTTTCTGCACTGAATGAAGCAGCTGAGCTCCGGAAGTACAGATACAAACTCAGTTTAAAGGACCATGCTGGTGATTTTGTAAGTTTAAGCCCAATAAATACCACCCACATACTGTACATGTTACATCGCTGCCAACTGTTTTCCAAATCATAAAATTGTATTTTAGTTTTTGTGATATTTTGCAAAATTCCCTAATCTTTTAAAACCAGATGTTCAGGTGACAAATCCACATTAAAATTCAATGTTTCACCTGCTAACACATATGTCCGAATGTAGAAGGGATGGCCGTTTTTAATTTCTTGGTAAAAGCAGTCTTCTTTTAGGATTATTCATGGCAGAGACATACATTTTCTTCCATTCAGCTCGGTGTTGGACCAGTTAATTAAAGTTACTTTAAAAAAATTTAATAGACGTTGTGTTCACTGTGATAAATTACTCAAGCATGTTTCAAGTCTCTATAAGCTGATTTAATAGTGTACTGGAAGGAACTGAAACCAAAGGTAGTCTGGAAGGTAGGAAAAACTATTCTAAGATTTATCGCTCCAGTAATATGTACTGGTTGACAGTAATGCAATATGCAGTTTGTCTATATTAAAGGACCATACCACCCTTTTTTCATGTTTGAGCCTAATATATTCACTTTTCATAATGTAAGGACAATCATTTCCCAAAGCATACTACTGGAATGGTGATTTGAGTTAAAAAAAAAAAAAAAAAANAAAAAAAAAAAAAAAAAATCCTACCCTCCAGACTGCCATTGGTTTCAGTTCATTTTGGTATGCTATTAAAATCAACTTGTTGATACTTGAAACAATCTTGGGATAGTAATCCATCATCATGAACAACACATGTATTCAGGTATTTTTTCAAAGTTTTGTAATTTTAGCGTTTCTCAAGTGAATGTATGTGTCCACAGGGGAATATAGTCCCAAAAGAAGACTTGTGTTTTTTGAAAAAATTAAACAACCATGACTTCACAAGCCTGTGTAACTATTAAACAGGTGAAACATCAATTTTTAAGGTGGGTGTATCACTTGAATATTTTATTTTGAAAGATTAAGAGGTTTTGCAAAATATCNATTTTTAAGGTGGGTGTATCACTTGAATATTTTATTTTGAAAGATTAAGAGGTTTTGCAAAATATCAAGAGAAAGCTGAAATACAGTTTTTATCGTTTCAGAAATGATTGTCAGTAACCTTACATATATGAATATTGAATATATTAAGCTCAAACATGCAAAATGGTTGGTATAGTCTTTTAAAGGCATGGGTCCTTTAAAATATATTTGAAGGCATAGTAGAAGAATATATTAAATGGTTGTAGTCTGCAGAGAGGCTGCAGAGCTGATAAAATGAAATTATTCACTGTCAGATAAGCCTGTTCCAGTGACATAAGACAGCCAGGATCAAAGTCTACATGTATGACTGAGAATGTGTTCCAGGCAGCCAGATAAAGACCTTTACATAGTGCTGCATCACCACAGGCTCTCTTTGCATAGCTGTCTCACTCTGTCTGTCTGTCTGACTCTGTCTGTCTCTGTCTGTCTGTCTGTCTGACTCTGTCTGTCTCTGTCTGTCTCTGTCTGTCTGTCTGTCTGACTGTCTGTCTCTGTCTGTCTGTCTGTCTGTCTGTCTGACTCTGTCTGTCTCTGTCTGTCTGTCTGTCTGTCTGTCTGTCTGACTCTGTCTGTCTCTGTCTGACTCTGTCTGTCTGTCTGTCTGACTCTGTCTGTCTGTCTGTCTGTCTGTGTCTGTCTGACTCTGTCTGTCTGTCTGTCTGTCTGACTCTGTCTGACTCTGTCTGTCTGACTGTCTGTCTCTGTCTGTCTGTCTGTGTGTGTGTTGCTGGTTCACTGAAGGAAAGAGGAAGGGTGAACTACTTCTAGTGGCAACAGACTTCTATTACAACCCCAGGCCAACTAAGCTGTGTATCCATGTGAATTACCAGAGAGAGAGAGAGAGAGAGAGAGAGAGAGAGGTTTAAACTTCAGCTTTTTAGTGTGAATGACACTAAATTGGGCGGATTCGGTTCCTCTTTATTACTAAACTCGTCTCTTTTCTGCGCTTGCATGGCGACATTTCTCTTTTCTCTTTACTTTTCTTTTTTTCTGATTCTTCTTGCCAATGAGCGCAACTCGCAGCTTGTGTGGTAACGAGGCGGTACATCAGCGCCAGCGGACCTTTTAAGGAACGGACCAGGTCTGTTGTGCGTGTGCGTGCGTGTGTGAGAGAGATTTATTATTATTATTATTATTTTATTTATTTAGTTTTATTTCATCAGAGGAAGTTATGACTTCGGTGTGGAAAAGACTGCAGCGAGTTGGTAAAAAGGCTTCGAAGTTTCAGTTCGTTGCTTCTTACCAGGAACTGGTTTTGGAGTGCACCAAGAAATGGTGAGTAAAATGTCAAAGTTTGGCGCCCTGCATTTTGTTTTCTGCTGTTTATTTTTGTAATATTGTGACTGAGCGGTAAACAAGAGCTATTAAGTGAGGCTATTTATGTGTAACCTTCCGCGATATAAAATAGTCCATTATAAATAACGGCCCCATGTTGTCGGTCTTAACACTAATCTGAGAAGGTTACTGAAGGTGTACTGACGTGTGTAATAGTGCTGAGCTTTGTGTGTGTGTGTGTGTGTGTGTGTGTGTGTGAGAGAGAGAGAGAGAGAGAGAGAGAGACAGACAGACAGACAGAGACAGAGAGAGAGATCATGAGGGGCATCTTTTGCATCTTTAGGACAAAAAGGACTTTGTAGTGATTCAATTTTCCTAATTTAAGTTTCATTAAGAAAATCAGTTAGGATCAGAATAAATATGAAAAATGTGTTTGTGTGGTAAACATACAAATACTGTAACCACACAGAGTACACGTGAGTTTTACATTCAACATCAGTTTTGAAGAATTCAGCATAAAACCTAACAGTGGACTGACTTGACTTATTTTATTTTGGAGATGCAATCAAATCACGTTGCTTGTGTTCAAGCCAAAGGGCTTTTTCCTCTTGTGCAATTTCCTGTTTCTTACCTCATGTAAAACACTTCAGAGTCGCCCATGTGATGCAGCATGATGCACGATTCAGCTCACTAAGGAAAACAAAAACAAAAACTATTCATTCTGGGGTTCAGGTTTATACAGTAACATTGGGGATATCACCATCAATGAGCACTATCAAAACCTTTTATTTTACCATCCAGGTGTAGTTCTTGACTTTGGATGACCTTTTGACTTTTGAATTTCTTAGTATAGAACGATGAATATGATTCTGGTCCTATTTCCTTCACTTTTTTGGGTATTTACTGACAATTCCATGACCAGACTCCCTTTCTTCAGGATGCAAACATGTGTCCAAGTTATTTTAAGAGCATCAGATCTCGTTTTTATTGTTAAAGAGGCCTAGTCTTATTATTTTTAGGATTGCTTACTTTACCATCAAACACTGAGTTTCTGTATCTTTAGACTGTTGCCAACATGACCGGTTCCACCCTTTGCCTTCTTATCTGTGAAGGTTATGTTAAAGGATGGAATAACTGTGTAAGCAGCGTGTCAGCAGTGAGATAAGATATGGTAACCGTCTCATTCTCACACTGATCGCTTCTCTGCTGCGCTGATTGAAGGCTCTGCCAAATAAAGTTTCAGAATCAGAAACACGGGCAGAGACATGGGCTTTGTGTTGGACAGCTTTGGTAAAAAGGAACACAGATTTGGAAAGAGTGATTATATAAACACACACACACACACACCTCTTTTAAGTGTGTTCAGACAAGGAGGCAGGAGGCACAAGGTGAGGGAGAAGACGTGAAGATGTTTTAATGATGCTATTTGCTGTAAATATGCATATAGGTGTGTGATTTACCTGTGTATTTAATGTGACGGAAGTAACAAACGTTTAAGGATCACATCAAACATCATAGGTGCAAATTGAACCTTTCGTCATGTGGCAAATTAAGGGTTAATATATCTTAAAAGTCATCTGCTATGTGCACAGGTTTGTTTGTTATGTGATGCATCACTGCAAGTACATGTGTGTCTGTAAGTGTGTATGTTCTAATTTGATGCTATGATTTAGACAGTTGGCTTTCTTGGAGATTGCTGCCCACGCACACTTGTCACTGACACACACATGCTCAGAGTGCATCATAAAGATCCTTTGCAACTTTGCTTCTGAAATTGCAACAAGCAGACAAATAAGTCAAATGAGAACAGAGCAGGTTCTATTTGACTTGGCTGGAAATTCTCGATTAGGAAGTCTTTTGGAAAAGGAAGACGGAGTGAGAGAAGATAAGAAGGCTGCGGAAAACGATAAACTGATGTTCCGAGAGACTTTAGCGCAGACATAAAGGATTCTGCTGCAGCACATGGAATGTTGTGACACATAACATGAGCAGTTAGATCACATGACAAACAGATGTTGGTGCGGTTTACTGATGAACAACTATTAGCATGACTGTAAATGTCACGGTATAATACCTTAACAACTCTCAACATGCTACATGAAGTAACATGTTGACAATCCACCTCTCTGGCATGGAATATCAATATTATGTGACTAACGACGTTGTGTGTGTTTGACAGAATAAGGTTGCCAAACCAGTCTTCCTGTTGTCAGCAGAAGACGTTTCACTTCTAACAATTTAATTTGAGTTTCGGCTCCCTCCTTCTTCTTTATGTTTTTTCTTTTCTTTCCCCCCTTCTTTCCCCTCCATTCCTTCCACTCTGTGCCTGACCATCTATTTCTGATGCCACTCCTGACCCCCTAACACACATACCACACACACTGACAGTCACACACACAAAACATGCACACACACACAGGCCTCTTTGCTATACTTACAATGAAACATGAGACAAAATACAGCATAGTGGCCTCAGCTGGGTTTCACCTATTTTTGCAGTTAAAGATACATGTGTTAAAGATACACACATGTGATACACACATGTATGTTTAACTGATACACATGTATCTTTAACTATTTTTGCAGTTGAAGATACATGAGGGTGTTGGATGGTTGTTTTAATATATTTTGTGTTAGCATTAAGAGGCTGTTAGGGGTCTGTGTGTGTGTGTGTGTGTGTGTGTGTGTGTGTGTGTGTGTGTGTGCGTGCTGGTAAAGGGGTTCCTTCTTCCTGCCTCACATTCAGATTGACCTGAGCCACATGACTCTAGCTTCCTGTTTCGCTTCCTGTACTGCAGAGGACTCAGAAAAGACAATAGAAAACATATACACACATTAAACACACACACACACATTACACCGCTTATTCTGTCTATAGACTACATGCCTAAATACCTGTACACACAAACCTCACTGTACAGCTACGTCATTGTCGTCATGTGTGTATTTGAAATTCCTAAATTCAATGCACTCAAAGTGCATTGAAACACTCTCACACAGATACACACTCATATCAAGCACTTTGCCTATAACTACAAAGCATTATTAATTTTAGCATTGAGTAGCATTAATTTTAGCATTGAATATCATAAGACCCCATNCTCTCAAATAGAAATATACATATACAAAAATAGAAATATACATGTCGCGGTTCATCTTCTCACTGTGTGTGTGTGACAGCAGTGTCGCAGTTGTATTTTTTAAGGCTGGGTCTACTTTCCATCCCACAATTCAGATTTTATCTTACGATCTACCTGGGCGGGCCAACCAAGTAGAGCCTATGTATGGGAAACACTAATATCTCCTTTGTTGTGAAAGATTAATAGGTTGGATATATAAAGACATAATGATTTCGCTAAGGCTAACGTACCCAGGATATGTCCTCATCAAAACATGGGTGTGTCATTACCTCATGTAGTTTGGCGTAATATTTGTTTGTAATGTGTTTTTGTAGGCAACCAGACAAGGTGAGGGTGGTGTGGACCAGGAGGAACAGACGCATGTGTTCCAAGGTGAAATCACTACAAACACCAAACACACACAAACACACACCAAGACGCACACTCACACACACACGTATGCCCTCACTAACATGATATTTACTGTGCAGCTCCACAGTTGGCAGCCTGGAATCAAGAACCCGTACAGGGGCATGGTGGTGTGGCCTGTCCCGGAGAACATAGACATCTCTGTTACGCTATTCAAGGTCAGACAACCAGGACACTTTTTTATTTTTTTTAACAGTATATACAGCTCAGTAAATGAGTATATTCATAAAACAGACAGACAAAGAGATGTTTGGATAAATGAATAGATGATATAGAGACAATATTCCATTATAAGCAAATTTGTACAGAGAGCTTAGTTTATTCTTGTTTCTTCAGGAGCCCAATGCTGATGAATTTGAGGACAAAGAGTGGACCTTTGTTATTGAGGGTGTAAGTATCTCTAGACTTGTTGGTGTAGTGAAAAAACACAACTTATTTTTCACAATGAAATGCCCAAACAATCACTTTACTCACATACTAGAAAAAAAAAAAATCCTGTGTATCACATCGAATGGACCTTGCATGACTGCATATATACATTGGTACACATAATTATTGTTCTTATCTTTTCTAGGAAAGTAAGGGACATCGTAAGGTGCTGGCATCAGTAGACATCAACCTGAAGCGCTTTGCTAGTCCCACACCGACCCAGACGGACCTGACGCTGAAGCTGAAGCCGCTGTCCGTCAAAGTGGTGGAGGCCACGCTGAAGCTGTCTCTGTCATGTGTGTTCCTTCGTGAGGGAAAAGCCACGTAAGCTGTACTTTAAGTTATTTTTCCCCTCTGTTACTCATTACTATGGTTATCTGATCAACACATATAGTTTATTGTTGGGATTATTAGGTCTATTACAATGTGTCCATGTGCTAACTGATAGTTATTGCACTAAAAATGATGATGCCATTCACCTGGCTCATGTTGTTGGAGCTCATAAATGAAACATCCCAGAAAGCTTGGTAGGAAGATGTTTAAGCATTGATGTTAAAACCCGGCAACAACAAAGTTTCAACAGAATTTCTGTCAGGTTCTTTGTAAAACTTAACACACATTGAAATATGGTCACTGAAATGCTTTTGAATGAAATGCTTTTATATGTAAGCCAGACATTTCAGCCAAATTTAGTTTAACTTAGGCATTTCAACGGCACCTGTGATGTGATGATGTTTTGGTCCTCACATTTCCTCCTAGTGGATATAATTTAATTCTATAGTTTGACTTAAAAATAGGTATTGAGTCCCTGAATAACGCCACTTGTGTAGCAACTGTGGTGCAAAAATATGCATATTACAGTATAATCTTGGCCTTAATGGAGTGTGTTGCCATTTGTGGTGACTTCACCTTTGAGAGAATTGCCAACAATAGCCTCATATTTATTTTATTTTTTCTGTGTGTTTGTTCCTTAGTGATGAGGACATGCAGAGTCTGGCCAGCCTGATGAGCGTCAAACCCACCGATATCGGCAACCTGGACGACTTCAATGAGGGTGATGAAGAGGAGGACAAGAAGTCTGTCACTGCTACAGGTGGACACTGCACTCCTCTCACAATGCTTTCTCTTCCGTCTTTTTCCTCTTTTATTTCTGCCATTCCTTCTTTTCTCCTCTTATATCTTTTCTTTTCTGACTGCCAGCTCCACACACGCTTACTCGCCCGAATCGCCCTGCTCCTCCTCCGCCTGACAAGAGAAACTCTACCGGACACACTACTGCAACTTCAGGTAGTTTCCTCCTGCTTCTCTCTCTCTCTCTCTCTACTCTTGGTTTCTTTTCTTGGCTTCAACACATAGAAAGAGAGTCACTGTGCTTCAGTATTTCACACTCTCATGTCATTTGTTCCACTCTGACCTCCTCTATAGCTCTTCCCACATTACTGAGCAGTTCTATCTAAGGAAGGTCTTTGCACACATATTTCTCATCAGAGAATCATGTGATGATACACCAATGACATCAGTGTGCTGGAACTTGGTTGGTGGTTGAAAAGCTCCATGCAACATATCATATCCAGAAAGGCATTACCATTACTCTGACATCAGACATGTCTGATGACAAATGCCCATGCAATTAAATTAATATAGATAAAGTTCATATTTGAGAAGTTATCAGATTTAAAGGATGAAAGTTTTTAATAGTCTTAATTAAATGTTTGTGATAGTTGTCTTAGCCTGGTCAGTGCGTGCTGTAGTTGGAGATGGCAAGGCTTATTTTAGCCCTGCCTTAAATTTAATGGTATAAGTGTCTCCTTCAATTTCTAATATTTGTTATGTTTCTGTGCATAGAGTGTTTAAAGCATTAAAAACAAACTATATAAAACAGGTGAAAATAGGCCCCTGCAAAAGTAATGTAATTGTGCCTGAGTTGAGTATTTCTATCGACATGAATGTGCATGCACAACATGGTGCTTTGCTTCCATGCTTCCATCAGTCAATGTCCTGACTCTCACAGGAGGCAATAGAAGTCTGTGAAAAGAAATAATTATCAAGAACATTTTCCTGTACAAACATTATTACGTTGCCTTATCCCTCTTTGGGTTGTTTTTGTATGCTGAAACAGCTGAAACAGCTTCTGTTCTTTAATAATGATATTTGAAAAATATACAACTTAAAGAAAATGTAAAAAAAAAAAAAAAAAAAAAAATCTATTTGTATAACATTCAGACGTGCATTGCAAATGATTTGGAGAAATGTTAAGTAGACAGAGATGAGTACTGAACCTGTAAAACCAGCTTCTTTATTAACCTACATTATGTTCCCTGACCTCATATCCATCAGTCTGTCATCTCATTGATCATGCTATTGTACACAACCATCTACCACAATGTTTTGTTTGTGACTACTTCAGTGATATTAGAGAGTCATTAAACAAAGGATCCTCATGACAGCAGCAAGCTAGCAGACATGGGATCCCATCATTAGTTCTAATTTCACTGTCATTTCATTTTCATCCTCAAGTCTTTTTCTTGTCTTCTCTGTTGTTTTCTCTTACAAAAATCTACTTGCGTTCATCCATCCATCCATCCTTCCATCCATTCATCCAGATGCTGGACGAGAGGGTGGTCCTCCCAGTCCTGCCCTCCACTCCCGCCCTCCTCTACCTATCGCTCCTCGCCCCTCTCCTCGTCACAGTCGACACGCCTTCTCAACCACTCCCATCCAATCAGGGACCCAGGCTCCCCCTGGCCCCTCCCCTCAACCCTCACCCAGATCCAAGCATAAAAAATCAGAAGGCCCTGTTTTGCCTGAGGCCCCTGTTTTATCTGGTCCACAACCTAATCCCCCATCACCCAAGACTGCTGAGGTCTCAACAATTAGCCAGAGCACCTCCTCTGCCCTGCCTCACTCTGATGTGTCATTATCTCTGACAAATCCTCCATCTCCCAAGACTTTAAATTCAACACCAATATGCACTCCATCTTCCCAAAATACTTCCTCTATTATGTCCACATCTGTTAAAGCTTCCTCCTCTCCTCATCCTCCATCTCTCACTAAAGATGTGTCAATGTTACCTGTTTCCTCGGTAGTAAAAATGCCCTCTGTCTCCCAAACTTCATCCCCCCCAACTTCTTCCTACCACAAAATACAATCAAACACCCCCTCTAACCTATCCTCAAAACCTCCCTGTGCCTCCAAAACAAGTGTTATCTCATCAGCTCCTCAGCTTTCCTCCCCTACATTATCATCACCTGAATCTCTAGCCCAGTCTCCTGCCATAGCATCCCAAAATCCCCCTCTCTATATATCCACTGGTCCTACTTTGTTCCAGACAGTCTCCCCTACCTCTCAGCCTCTTCCCTCCAAATCCTCCTCCTCTCCTCACAAGTCCACTCCATCCTCTGAGACCCCATCCACTAACCCTCCACTCAACCGGACCCTCTCTCAGCCTCCTTCCTTGCCCAGAATCTTCCAGCCAGGCTCAGGAAAAGGTATTCACTGGCTGGCTGGTAGGCATGTGCATGTTTGCCACCAACTGGTTTTTTAAATGTATTTATGTAAGATTGTAATGGTTGGAACGTGTTTTCCACATGATTTAGCTTCATACACATGATAGAAGCATTTTTATACTACTTATGTGAGGAATATCCATCCATGAACAGGATCAATAGTAATACCAGACTTTTTAGATGTTCAGGCTTCTTCTTCTACTTCTCGTATTAAACATTGCATACTATAATATTACAAACGTTCCCCTTTCACTCTTTGCCTCTCTCACTCCCTCATATTACTTTCTCTTTGTTTCTCTTCTCTCCATTACTCCTGTTTCCACCCCTCCTCTTCTGTTCTCTCCTCAGTTCCCGTTTCATATCAGCGGTGCCCCCCAGAAGCTCAAACTGTTGATGAACCATCTTCAGTCTGTGGTCTGTCTCTTCTATGCCTATGTTAAAGTGATGGCATTCCATTACAACTTCATTTCCAATCTTTACCAATTTCTCTTTCTTCTCTTGTCATTGTCTGTCCCTTCTAGTAGTTCGTTCTCATATTTTCAGACCTCAAATTGTCAAGTCAGTGGCTCGCCCTTCCTCTCCTTCACCTTTTACCTCTGATGCTTGCACTCTATCTTCGGCACCACCTCTTCCCAAACCTCACCCTGCTAGTTCAGAGTCAGGTAACCAATTAATGCTTTTAATCTCTGCTGTCATTTTTTCCTTTTCCATCTTCATGCTTATTCCTGTCCTGCGTTGATTCCCCTCACTTTATTTCTTCTTGTTTACTTCACGTTTATTTTTGTTTCACTTCACGTTTCACAGGTGGTCAGAGGGTGTGGCTGAAGTCTGACTCCACTCTGACTGGAGGAGACATCACCCCAGTCCCTTTATTGACTACTCCTGATCTTGACGCTCTCTGTGACCCTGAGGCTCCACACCTTTCTGCCTCCCTTCCACTGCCTTCACCCCCTCGCTCCTCATCTATTTCCACCTTTGCTGCTTTCTCCTCCCCTCTTTCTGTCGCTCACTCTCAGCTCCCTGTCTCAGCTCCTCCTGCTCAGCTTACCTCCTGCCAGTTAGGTGCAGCAGCCACACGCCATTTCTCAAAGATTTTCCTCCACCTCGGAGGATTTCAAAGACAGTTATCTTTCACAATTTCCACCCATTCTTGCAAAGATCAGTCACAATGTGTAAACTGTTTGTCTCTCTTTGCAGGGTCCACATCCCCTCTGAGACAAGTGAACAAGGAAATAACCCCTGTTGCCAAGGAAGCAGCTCCAGGCAAGGAGAGTCCTCAAAGGAACCAGGCAGGGGCCAGTATCAGACTAGCCATGCCACCAAAGAGACCATTCCAGGATTTAAAGGAGACTACCACAGAAAGCAAGGCTGAGCCAGGAAATATCAGGTGAGGTCTTTTAATGATAAGGGTGTAAATTTTGATTGTTTAGTTTGAAAAATTATATTTAGCGTTGGTAGGAACCATCTGCATTGTGTCTTAGAAGATTGGAAGTAGCCATTCTATCACCTAGGAAACAAATTACAGATGACAATGTTTTTCTGAAGCAGAGTTTTGGCCAGAAAGTGATTTAAAATCTTAAGAAACCAAGCCCAGAAAACAGATCTCTACAATATGAGATGGGTTGCATGCTTGATTCACAACAGTTTCACTTCTTGACTCTTTTTGACTAAACATTGGTATAGTTAGGATTCAGGATAATCTGTCCTCCAATCCTTGTGAGTTTGTTTTGAAATTTTAGTACATCCATTAGTATTTTGTTTTATGTCATGGAGGATACAACAATGCACAGATACCATACTGTAATTTAAGAAAGATTCTTGATTAACACCAGATCCATTATGGCTTGAATGACCCCAAGCTAACCCATCTCAGTGCTCAGGCAGCCCTGCTTTAACATGCTGATGCGGTTGTCATTTTTTATGGTTGAACAACAGTTCATCCATGTTTGTTGCTAAAGGATTGCGTGACTTGTTGATCCACAGTAATGTTTGCCTGCATTACGCACATACAGCTACAAAGACTCAGGCCATCTCTTATATCTCTTCTACTCTCTTTCAATCTGTAGCTTTTGGGTAGGCACTCAGTGCATAATTCCATAGGTAGACTGGAAGTTCATTTTTGTTGCTGAGGAAATGAGAGTAGGTCGATCAGATATCTGACTCTCACAGGACACATGCACAAAGCTAAAACTTCTCATGGTGTCAGGTGTATCTTTGCACCTATGAATGTTGTCAGTTTGTGTGTATTTCCCCTATAATCGATCATTTCTGGCCTCTTGCCTTTTACTCTGTCTTTGTTGCTGCATATGTGATCACATGGTTTAGTGATTGCGCTTCGCTAACGTGCTGATAGTCTCCCAGTTGCACAGTGTTTCCTGACCTTCCAGTATACAGCTGTAGAGTTATTAGCAGGTGTGTATTTGCTTTGCCTGCCAGTCAACCTCCTCCTCCTCCTCACCTCCCGCACAAAATCCCACCCCGCTTCTTTGTCCACCATCCGTGTGACTAGATCTTTTGAGCCTGACCTCCAATATTTCTATCCCCAGTCCTGGCCAATCCCGTTCAGAGTTGATTGTAGCCCCACCCCCTCCATGGCCCTTCTCCTGCAGTGGGAGCTCCAGCCCTCAACAAACCTCCACCAATGTTGTGGCGGCATTTATCACTCCCAAACAGCCGAACATCCACAAGGAAGTTGATTTGAAAAAGCCAGCCAATGAGAGGGAGAGTATCGTTAGTCCATTTAAGACTGAAAAGCCGCTGGTGACAAAACCTGAGGCTAAACTCAACTTTGATGACATCATCTTTGAGTCATTTGCTGAGAATCAAGAATCAGGGGGCCTGTTCTTAGAAGAGGGGGACTCTAAGCAGGATACTATTAAAAGGTGTCCTGCAGGGTGAGTATCGCATACAATATGGATGCATATACAGTATATATATACACACACACACACACACACACACACACA
>VXCM01001029.1:99214-213041 GCA_014773175.1 Lucifuga dentata | reverse complement strand
ATACAATATGGATGCATATACAGTATATATATACACACACACACACACACACACACACACAGACATACACACACACATACAGTTAGGATTATATTGTGTATTTGTTTATCAGTCTTGAACAGAAAACCAATGAAAAGGCCCGTGGAGGAAAGTTGTCACTGACAGAGCAGTTAGAAGGAGCAACGATGGAGGAGGAGATGAGGAGGACGGAGCGAGAGAAGTGGAAAGATAAAGAGGAGAAAGAAAATCTAAAGAAACAAGAGGGTGAAAGGAGGAGGAATGAGGAGGAGCAGAAAGCAATACTCTTAGAGAAAGAGAGGAAACTCCAGGAGGAGAGGAGGAAGCATGAAGAGGAGAAGAAGAAGCTGTTAGAGGAGGAGAAGAGGAGATTCTTACAGGAGGAGGAGGAGAAGAAAAAGGAGAAGGAAAGAAGAAAACAAGAGGAGGAGAGACTCCTGAAGGAGAGGAGAGAAAAACAGGAGAAGATGAGGGAGGAGGAGGAGAGGAAGAAGCGGGACGAGGAGGAGAGGAGGAAAAGAGAAGAGGAGAAGAGACTCTTGGAGGAGAAGGAAAAGGAGCAGCGTATTAGGGAGGAGGAGAGGAGACTTGAGAGGGAGAAATTCTTGTGGAAAATGAAGGAGGAGGAGGAAAAAAGGATGGAGGAGAGGAGACTGTTTGAGGAGCAGAGAAAAAAGAGGGAGGAAGAGAAAAAGAGGCTCCTGGAGGAGGAGGAGGAGGAGGAGAGGAGAAAGAAGGAGGAGCAACTTTTGAAGGAAGCAAAAGAGAAAGAGCAGCATAAAAAGGAGGAGGAAGAAAGGAGAAAGAGAGAGGAGGA
Source organism: Lucifuga dentata (assembly GCA_014773175.1). Lineage (NCBI taxonomy): Eukaryota > Metazoa > Chordata > Actinopteri > Ophidiiformes > Bythitidae > Lucifuga > Lucifuga dentata. Next base: position 212,206 of record VXCM01001029.1, on the reverse strand, counting down.
GGAGAAACAATGTCTACAGGAGCAGAGGAGGAAAGAGGAGGAGAAGCATTTGAAAGAGGAGGAAGAGAGAAAGATGAAGCAGGCAGAGGAGGAGAAGAAGCAGAAGGAGGAGGAGAATCAAGTCAAAGAAATTGAGGAGAAGAGAAAGAGGGAAGAGAAGGAAAAGGAAAGACTGCTCAAAGAAAAAAAGGAGAAAGAAGAGAAAAGAATGAGAGAAGAGGAAGAGAGGAGAATTACAAAGGAGAAGCAACGCCTTGAAGAAGAGAGGAGGAAGAGGGAGGAGAGAGAAAGGATGGAGCAGAATAAAAAAGAAGAGGAAGAGGAGAGGAAAAAAGAGGAGGAGAAAAGACGTGTTAAGGAGGAGGAGGAGAGGAGAAAAGAGAGAGAGAGACTCCTGAAGGAGCAGAAAGAAAAAGAGAGGAAGCAAAAGGAGGATGATGAGAGGAAGAAAAGAGAGGAAGAGGAAAAGGAGAGACAACTCCAAAAGGAGAAAGAGGAGCAGAGAAGAAATGAGGCAGAGAGACTTCTGAAGGAGGAGACTGAGAAAAAGAAAAAGGAGGAGGAAAGGAAGAGGAGAGAAGAAGAGGATAGGAGAAAGAGGGAGGAAAAAACAGAAAAGAGAATGGAGGAAGAAAAGAGGAAAAAGAAAGAAGAGGAGGAGAAAAAGAAACTTCTGAAAGAGAAAGAAGAGACAGAGAGGAGAAAGGAGGAGGAGGAAAGGAGACTCAGGGAGGAAGAAGAGAGGAGGAAGACGGAGGAGCAAGCATCTCTGTTTTGCAGTTTAGGGGCCAACAGCTCAGATGAGGACAAGGAGAAGATGAGAACTTTGGCTTCATCTCCTCCAAACACACACACTAACATCCCTCTGTCCGGCCTCACACACACACCTCCTCTTCAAACCAATCAGTCTGTTACTCCTGCACCCAGCGTCTCACACACCTCTGACACTGCTCCCCACCTCCCTCCTCTGGACAAAACCAGCATCACATCTAAGTGGGTTGAAGACTTTCTTAGCCAATCACAAGACAGAAACACAGATGACATCCACCAGTCACAATCCAGAGAGACAACACTGTCAGTTGATAAACTAAGCCCCGCCTCCATGAACTCCAATGAGTGGTGAGTTAAGCACCAATTAAAAGTCATAATAATTATTTGTAAAATGTACAAAATAAAAAAAAAATCTGTTTGTTGCTTATCTGTGTTTTATTGTCAGTTTCTTTTTGCTATTATTAATTGCTGGCATGTACTTTTTTAATCAGCAAATAAAATCAAAGTCAATCAACTAATCAGTGCTATATGAACATTCAATAATGAAAATATGCACTTTGTGTTTTCTCAGTAAAGCGGTGTCTACAGCTGTTTATTATTTTGATTATTTTTCTGGTGTTCTATGGTGATTTATCTTGTGATTCTCTGCTCATCTGGGGCTTTGTTGAAGTCTTTTGATGATCTGTTTTTTTATGTTGTACTATTATCCCAATACCTTTCCTGTCCTCCTCTCTCTTTCTTATTTCTATATGCATCTGTCTTCTACCTATCCCCCTTTCATTTTGTTTGTGCATTTTCATCTTTCTCTCCTCTTATTCCAGTCCAGCGCAGCCCTCTCTCATAGAGGAAGGCTCACTGTCAAACGCTGTTGTACCAGAAATCAATGTAGATGCCATAAGCACATCGCCTGGCACCCAATCAGGCCCCACTGTTCAGCCCTCTGCTCAGAATAATACAATCACATTAGAGGTCGTGAACCTGGTCCCGCCCCCAAAGAGGCTGTTGGATGCAGAGGTTCCTCTATGGGATGTTCTAGAAGGGCGAAGTGGCAAAGACAAGCCTGAAAAGGTCTCTGCTGAGGAGGTTATTACACAAGAATATCCAAAACCTTTGAGCAGAGGGTAAGAATGGGCCTGGGGACATCTGTCTGCTTCACCTCAGTGTGTCCATTTGTCTTTCTGTTGGTCTGTCTCTCTGGCAGTTTGCTCTGATTCTTAATGGTGTCATTGAAAACCCAAAAGTAGTACGTTTTATATCTTTCTCATGTTTTTCCATTTCCTAGCTCATTCAGAAAAGATGCTGCTGAGTCGGTGACACTTATCAGGCAGGAGGACCAGCCAATCACAGCAAAAGACTCCGAAACGCATCATATAGTCCCTCCCCATGATGAGCCTGAGGCACCATCAGTCAAAGAGGAGCCCAAAGAGCCAGACGGACCCAGCATCGAACCAGCAACCTCACTGGAGGTTTGCCCAAAACAAGGCAGCATGCGTACTGCCCTGGAGTTGGCCCCGCTGCTGCCCTTAAAACCAGAACCAGGACTGTGGCCGGAATCAATTCTCCAACTATCAGGAAAACCACAACAGGAGGGAGCAGAGGAGATAAAACCACTCAACACTGTGGCCAGTGGTCAGGAGAGTTTAATCAACAAAAAGGAGCCAGTGTGTGAGGCAGAAAAGCCGCTGTGGGCGACTGTAGAGGAGACCACAGTGGAGACAAGAGCGGAAGGAGGGATGGAAAGTAATGAGAACACTGAAGACATGGATGGAAAGAAGGAGGAAGAAGGGAAGGAGGAGGGTGGTGTAACAGCGGGGTGAGTCAGAGTGATGGTTCCTTGCAGCGTTTGCAGCATGGCATGACTTGTTTGTCTTTCGCTCTAAAATTACAACATGCAGACACACACACACACACACACACACACATACCACAGACAAACCTGCAGATTACTCACACAAGTTCCTCCCTGGTGCTGCACCTTAGCCACACCTTACTCAATAGCAGCAATTAACCCAATCTGCTGTTGTTCTGTCTCAGCCAATGTCTATGCTGTTAGCACAACCATTTAAATGGAAATGATTTGGAGAGAGATTTTTATAAAGATCAGAGTAACGTGTGTGTGTGTGTGTGTGTGTGTGTGTGTGTGTGTGTGTGTGTGTGTGTGTGTGTGTGCGCACGTATGCATTAGTGCTCACACTATGGAGGCAGATGTGTGTGTAGCAGAGCAGCAGAAGGAGGCACCTACTGGCTTCATGTCAGCAGTAGTGGGGCTGTTTTATAGAGGGTGAGTCTCTGCCTGTGTGTCATCAAAATATGTGTTAGGCTGAGGATGTATTAATGTGTAATATCATATTCTTGTAACTGGGTTGAAAATGTCCTTGGGGGGTTTATTTTAAAACCTTTGCAATTGCTTAATGTGCAAAAAAACAAATTTGTTTTCTTCTACTCCACCTTTGCTGCAGCACTGCTTTGCACACAGAGTGAAAACAGGCCATTGTAGGTGCCATCTGTACAAGGCAAGAAAGCCTACTTTGTTCTGATTGGTCAGCAGTCACATGGCAGATGTTGGCCCAAAGCTTCATACTTTATGGGTGTGTGTCTAACCACTTCTGTAACCAGTTGACATAAACATGTTCCAGAAGCAAAGGATTAATCAAAAATAAATCTTTCAGGGCAGCTCAAACCTTTGGATTTGTCTTACTGGATGCATTTCTATGGGCGTCAACCTCAAGTTTTGCAAATTTGTCAAAGGTCACATAGATTATATTACTATAAAAAAACTATAGACTATATTATGCTATAAAAAAAAGTGAATGGAAATAGCAAAAAGTATATATGTCCTGTATAAAAAGTTAAGCCCTCTTATAAAGATAATAGGCAATGTAACAGTGTTATTTTATTACACTATTCAGCAATTTATTTAATTTTCAACCTATTTAGAGAATCATGTTATTACACATCGATGAGTTATTCCTTTTTTTCTATTATATAGAAAAATTATATATACAGCATGTGTGGTATATGCATTTCCTGAGAGCGGCTAAGGCATATTGAGAAGTTTGCATAGTGTATTATTACTGCTAAAGCAGCTTGGCATCATGTATGTAAATCTGCCCAACCACCATTAATGCCAGGAGTTGATCCACAAGTGTTTGAGTTGAGTTATCTGATTTATAATCTATTCTATAAACTTTCACTTTTTAGTTTGTCACAGATTTGTCTTGTGAAATCTTGAGAGGCATTAGTTTTTTTTAAACTTTTCTTTATGATGTCTGAAGTTACATTTAATTGCCAGTAGGCAACAGTCGGTTGTGCACTGGGTGGAAATAAAGATGTAAGCTGGTTCTCAGTGTAGCCAAGAATCTGCTTTTTCTCGGCTTTGGCACTTTGGTTATCCACCAAAACAAAGTCTGAGCATGCCGTTTGGTTTTCCATTACACTGATTACATTACACTCATGGAGCTTGCTGTGGTTATTAGGTCATTTTTAGGGTTGTCGCTATCCCTGAGCTTTCTTTCCTGTCCCTCATGTCTGTCCTGTAGCTATGAGACAGTGGCTTCCATCCTGCATTCATCTGGATCAACTGATGCAGGGCATCCATGTCCCTCTGCAGACCAGCCATGTCCCCTTATACCTAATGGAGACCAGCCTAAAGAGTTTTCATGTTCTTCTGAGCCAGATGAGAGTCTGGTTCCTTCTGGTGTGGACATTTTGCCACCCACAGCTTTCTCTGACACAGCAGAAGAGCAGGCAGTCACTGAATGGAAACTCTCCAGGGCTGAATCACCATTTCCTGAGAAACCTGAGTTGTTATCCTGTGAGGAGACACACGAACTGAGTTTTGTGGCGAGTCTGAAACTGGCTGCGATTGAGCAGGAGAAAGAGAGAGAAGAGGAGAGACGGGAGAAAAAAAAGAGAGAAGCCATCGAGAGGGAAGAGAGAGAGACGCCAGAGAGGGAGGAGAGAGCCAGGAAGGAGAGAGAGGAGGAAGAAAGAAAGGAAAGAGAAAGAGTCCAGAGGGAAAATGAGAAACGAAAGAGGTTGGAAAGGGAGAAGGAAGAGATGGAGAAGAAGGAGAAAGAGAGGGCGGAGAAGGAAATGGCAGAGAGAAAAAGAATGGAAAGAGAGAGGGAAGAGATAGAGAGGAAGGAGAGGGAAAGGATGGAGCAGGAAAAAGAAAAGAGAAGAAGGATGGAAAAGGAGAGGGAAGAGATGGAGAGAAAGGAGAAAGAAAGGATTGAAAAGGAAAAAGCAGAGAGCAAAAGGATAAAAAGGGAGAGGGAAGAGATAGAGAGGAAGGAGAAAGAGAGTCTGGAAAAAGACAGTAAAGAGCAGGAGAAAAGGGAAAGGAAGGAGAAGGATAAAACAGCAAGAAAAGGAGAGGATATGGAAAAGATAGAGGAGGAGAGGAAGAAGCAAATAGAAAGGACACTTCCTGATTCTCCATCACTGCAGAACAACCAGGAAGTAGTGAAAAGCCAATCAAAAGACTGGCCTCCACTGAGGGAGGCAGAACTCGATGATATTGCATTTGAGGAGAAGGTACAGGGTGATGAAGAGGAGTCGGGATACAAATCTGATCCCAAATTAGCAAAACAGATCAACTCTAAAGCTGAAGTAAAAACAATTTTCAAAAGTCCAGCTGTAATGGCGGCTTCTGTCCCTGAGGCCAAACCAGAAAACAAACCCAACTGCAGATCAGCAGAAACTGAAAACTCTTATATTGGTGTTAAGAAACCGCTGGATAAATCTGGTCTGAGATCAGTTAAGAGAGGAAAATCCAAATCTGATGCCATCCCAGAGTGGCTGAGAGAGGAGGAGGAAGAGGAGGACGAGGAACTGGAGTATGAGAGAGGACAGGAAGATCTCGGCACCGTCTGGTTGGCTGAGCTGTACATGGATGGGGAAGGGGGGTGAGTAGGGGGAGTGAGAGGAAGAAATAGGATGAGGGAGGGGTGACTTGTGAGATGTGCTTGCTGCCTCTTCGGTCACAAGACTGAGTTTGTGCATAATTTTTTTGCATTTGCTTACTTCAATAACTGAGGCCTTTAATTTACTGGGAACTTTTACTAAGCATTAGAGTTTTTTACTACTAAGGGTTTGGCCTTTTCCCGGTTTGAGTTGTGCTGAGCTGTGTGTTGGCATGATCACAATCACATACAGAATGCCTCCTTCTAAACATCACGACCATGTTGTTTCTGACATCTGGCTTAAATTAACACAGTTTAGAGAGCCTCATGAGCAGTGTTTCAAAAGCATAATGAAGCATTACAGTGGTACTAATGTAGTATTTCCTGTTTTCCTATTGTACCAATTTGTTCTTTGGACATGGTGGATTTGGGCAAATGTGCAGCAGTTCAGCAAGCATAAAAAAGCCCCTGATATCAATACACATTAGACAGATTATTTTTTTAGCTGAGCCATATGTTGAGTGATATGGATGAATGGACTGGTTTGGTTATTTGGTGTGTTGGGCCTGAGTTTGGAGCATGTTTTTTTTTTTTNTTTTTTTTTTTTGTTCTTTTTTTGTTTTTTGGGTGTTTTGCTGTGATTGAGTCACTATGTCTATGACTCGTACCTGTTTTGTTTGGTATAATGTCACATAGGCTTCTGATTTGTCAAACTCATGGAGTTCTAGGGAAATCTTATCAAACCATTTGGGATGATGGGAAGTTTGGAGATCCTGAGCCAGCCATTAGATGAGCTGATTGGCACCAGCATCATGCCCATTCTAAGGGAATTCTCACACCAATTTGGTTTGGTCTTGTTCAATCAAGCTAGGGTTTATTTCCCCCTTTGTACAGTTTGTTTGGGCAGGCCTAACAGCAATTGCACCCTGGGGCGGACCAAAACTGCACCAATGCAGTTTAAAAGAGGTGGTCTTGGTCCAGTTTCAAACAAACTCTGGAGCGGTTTGTGATCTGAACATGATCCACACTCACTTCTGAACCAACTACAGAGCAAGATATTGATCCATTGATTGATGTAGAAGCAGAAATGGTTAGATGTGCACAGTTAAAGTCAAGTCAAGCAAGCCTTTGATTTGCAAATATGACAGATACATTGAAAATGTCGTCACATCATTCTTGCCTAACACGTCTTCAGATGAACACATCAGGTCAGCGTGTGGTTGTATATGCTCAATGTGTGCTTCATTGTCCTGCTCAGCTGTCTGAAGGCAGCACGTCTTCTTCACATCATGTGAAGCAATATGCAGCAACAAACATTTTTACAGATGTTGTTTTAATCAAATTCAACTTCTGCTACCATAATTTTTTTGGTATATGGTGCAGGATAATGACTACGACTAGGAAAGAATCCCAATTTCATCTTTGTCCATGCTATGTTATCCCAGGTTAGTAAATTTTTTTCCTGTTTGGTTTTCTTTCTCCCACCTCGGCCATTTCTGATCATGACTTTTGCTGATATATTTTGGTTCGATTTCATGATTTCTTGTGTGAAACTGAGTCAACACAAATGGTAAATGCAACATTAACAATTTAATCCTTGATTTGGACTAGAGGAAATGGACCACCGATTTAAAAACGTCCAAAGTTGAACACATTTTTACTGGTTTGAAGTTAGTTCACCTTTTTCTCCTGACCTCTGTGAGCCTGACAAAATGGGGTTGCGGCTACATAGGATTAAGGCTGGCCAAATAGATCTGTACTTGGATTTGTTGCTGGTCAATTTTAAAAGCGTTTCAGCCTTTATTTTCTGGTTTGTAATCCACTTTTCTCTTTGTAGCCCAGGTCACCCATCCTCCTCAACCTCTGCTGCTACCCAGGGGCTCCCCTCCAATGAGCACAGTCAGCCAAATAAACCTGCACCTTCTCTAACCAGTCAGGTTTCCCCTCCTCATCCTAAACCTCCCCCAGGATCTAAGCAGGAGGAAGAAATCAATCTCAGAACCAGGGCCAAACCTGCTCCTGACCATAGTGAGCCACAAAAGCATCCAATGACAGACCAGAGGGATGATGTCATTGTCACAAAAGCTGGTCTCAGCCTTGAGGAATTAGCTAGTAAGAATGAAAATAAACAGTTATCTGTGCTGCCTCGGCCCCTCCTCTCCGACCCACACAGTGACTCACAACACACCAAGATACACACTGACACACACATCAACAAGATGGATGATGACATAAAAATGGCAAAAGTACACACAGGGTCACATGATGGTACACATACACCTCCAAACCACTCCAAGGACACACAAGCCACAAAAAGCAGCAGTCCACATATCACCACACCGAACCGCCTTCACACACAGATACACACCTCTGAACACAACCATCTCACCAAGGACCAGCAGCTCCAAGAGGAGGAGAGGTTCTTACTGGCTAAAATCCATCAGATGACAGGTGACACATTTCTTGTTCCCAATCCTCGCTGCATGAAGCGTCTCATCCCTGATTTCCATGATATCGACTGTGAGACCACAGAATCAGAAATCAGTGCTGATTTTGTTGATCATAGTCATGAATTGACTGGTCCTTGCTTTGACGCCCTGGAGGAAATATCATTGGTTGATATTGATGAGTCACTGGCCAATCAGCTGGGTGAGGACAGCACTGTAAAGGAAGAAATGGGGCAAAAGCAGGAAGTAAATGAAGTGTAAGTCAGCATGGGGTGTCACATGCTGCTCCAGAAAATGGCATGCCACTGAAGCCTTGTATGTATCTGGGGTGTGTTTGTGTGTGTCCTATGGGCCATATTGGATGGATTTCCCAACAAAATATATCCTAAAATTTGAAAAATTAAATAAGTTTGCTGCATTTTTTCGATTACAAAACTGCCAAATAGCATAGAGTTGTGCTGAGGCTCCGTATTTTGGTAGTCATTCTTTGGAATGTTGGAATGGGTGGAGAAAAGTGTCAGGTGTGATGTGTGACAAAAGAGTCTCGGCAAGAATGAAAGGAAAGGTGTACAAAACGGTGGTGAGACCAGCGATGTTGTATGGCTTAGAGACAGTGGCACTGAGGAAAAGACAGGAGGCAGAGCTAGAGGTAGCAGAGACTAAAATGCTGAGGTTCTCTTTGGGAGTGACGAGGATGGATAGGATCAGGAACGAGTACATCAGAGGGACAGCGCATGTTAGATGTTTTGGAGATAAAGTCAGAGAGGCCAGACTGAGATGGTTTGGACATGTACAGAGGAGGGATAGTGAACATATCGGTAGAAGGATGCTGAGGTTGGAACTGCCAGGCAGGAGGCCTAGAGGAAGACCAAAGAGGAGATTTATGGATGTAGTGAAAGAGGACATGAAGTTAGTTGGTGTGAGAGAAGAGGAGGCAGAGGATAGGGTTAGATGGAGGCAGATGATTCGCTGTGGTGACCCCTGAAGGAAAAGCTGAAAGGAAAAGAAGAAGATTCTTTGGAATGTTGCTCATGCTGTTCGTTTCTCTCATGCATTCTAACACTCCATACTGCCATCTTGTCTTTTATCCTGATCCTGTCTGCAGGGTTGCATGTCCACTGTGCACATCCTCGCTGAGCTGTTGCTCAAACTTATGAAACATTGGTGACGATGCTGATACTAAGTTGCTTGCATGAACCCGTTTTCTCCAAAAGAGGAAGTCTGTCTTCTCGGCTCATCTATTCTCATCTATTTTTATGCTTTCTCTCCTTCTAGGCAAGCTGACCAACCAAAGAGCCTTTCTGATGGAGGAGAGAAGAAATCTCCAGTGCATCCTGGTGACCTTCCACTTCTAGCCAGGCACTCAAAGACAGACACCTCCATCACACACACCAGTGACACACACTCCAGACCTTCAGCAGAAAACCAAGAGCAAACTCCTCTCATCAAACATGAGTCTAATGGAAGGCCGGAAAGACATGCACTACTAGATAATTACTCCACTCCTCCTCAACACAATGAGATGAAGACATCTACAATCCCTACATTACGAGAGCATGTGACCTCTGACCTGAAGACCCCTGATCCAGTCACATTGGTCAGAGAAGAGGCTGATGGGAGGGATGACACACCTGAGGTACAGTGACGTGCTTCTACAAATGTACACATACACAGAAACAAAACCAAAAACTGATCTCTTTTCTCTTCCTATTCCTTCCTCCTCTCCCTCTCTCCTCTTCTCCCAGTTGGTGAGCTCCAGCCAGTCATTGCTCCAATGGTGTCAGAACATCACGCACAGTTACCAAGGAGTAAAGGTCACCAACTTCAGCACTTCCTGGAGAAATGGACTGGCCTTCTGTGCCATCCTTCATCACTTCCATCCAGACAAGATGTATGGCACACAAGAAACATAAAAACTTCAATATCTTTTCATTTCTTTGTCAATTTGGTAACTGCTCAACATTTTATTTGCACTGTGCAAACTTGTGGTATCTATGTTATGATTCTACAGAGACTTTGACCAGTTGGAGCCTCATGACATCAAGCTCAATAACAAGAAGGTAAATTATCAATAGTTCAGAGGTCACATACTGTCTCAATCAACCTTGTATAAATCCTGTGGTTCCTAAAAAAAGACAGTGAAGTGAACAGAAAAGGGATGTGAGAGCCAAGAAAAAGAGAAGAGAAAATGATCACATACACTTATACACACACACTAGATTGGAAGTTGACAGGAAGTTGAATCTGAATGACGCAGTCTTTGTTCCCAAATGTGACTGTAATAACATTAATATATATAAATTAATACCTTGACCAAGATTTGATACGCACAGTTTTTTAAGAAGTTTTGTTAATATTGTTATCATTGTATGACGTCTTTCTTTTCTGACATCATCAGGCGTTTGACGGTTTCGAGGCGCTGGGCATCTCTCGTCTGTTAGAGCCGTCCGACATGGTGCTTCTGTCCGTCCCTGACAGGCTCATTGTCATGACTTACCTCAGCCAGATCCGCTCACACTTCACCAACCAGGAGCTGAGCGTGCTGCAGATAGAACAGAACAGCAGCCAGTCTAGCTACGGCCTGGCTCCCTCTGGCCCCGCCCCTACTAATGTTGATGCTGCCGCTTTCTGCATGGCCAGGCTGAACGAAGGAGCAGGAGTAAGTCTAGAGGAAGGAGGAAGCAGTACGCTAGTCGTTGTTCCTCCGAGGACCAAAAGACTAACTAAAGGTAATGACGCACTAGTGACTTAAGCTCCTTTCCCACACGCACTCTAATCAGAAAAAGTTCCTGCTGTTGTCCAGACAGCAGCATGTGAGAACACACGTTTGAAGCAGAACACAGAACGTCTTGTTGCCTCCTCAGAGCCTAGTAACATTCCTGGACAGACTGGTGAGAACAGGGGCCAGGATATTTCAGGATGTACCACCAATGTATTTGTCCTGCAACTCCTTTATGACAATACCCTTACATTTTGGCGTACAAATTATTCAAAGAAATGTCTGATTCAGAAAGTCTTCCACATTGCACTTTTTTGAGTCATGCCCTGCCTTATTCTTCTACTTCGTTCTTTACGTGTTGGCGGTTAGAAAAGCAGCTTTTGCAAATGTGAACTAGTCCTGGTTTGTGCTGCAAGTGTGGAAGGGACTTTTGTGTCACAACTTCCAAAATTCTGTCAATATCCCAAAATTCATAAATATAGTAAATGTGTCAGTCTGAATTCCAGTGTGTATGGAATGACATCTAGAAGTTTCCATTTTATGTACGGTAATAGTGCATCCATAAAAGTAACATTTTGGGCTTGAAAATAAACAAATGTGTGCGTGATGTAGTAGATACAGAATGTGAAATGGTAATAGTGGCTTTTCTAACCTAAAAGTGAAGGGTGAAGTGAAAATTTTTAAGAGACCATCTGCACTCATGAGGTTAAATCCAGCTTCTGGTTATTGTTTTCATCTGTTTGCAGCAGATGAGTCAGTAACCCCAGTCCCACCTCCACGGTCTGCTACCAAGACTCTCAAATCTGGGCTGGCTCAGGTGACACTTTCTCTTTTTTTTTTTTTTTNTTTTTTTTTTTTTTTTCATTACTCTGCCATTTTTTAAACTGCAATACAGCATTCTCCAAAACAACATTTAAAAAAAAGAACTGCAAACTTTAAATTCTATATTTACTTTGTTTCTGTCTGTTTTTTTTTGTTTTTTTTCATATTTTCCTGTTCAGGGTGAAGAAGTGACTCACTCCTCAGCAGAACGCACTAATAATACAGGTAGGTACCTGGAGTATTAACCTTTCAGAGACGTATTCATGCATGTTTCCTTTTTTCTCTGTCTCCCCTTATTTCATTTACACTGTGTGTGTTTTGTGTGTCAATGTATGTGCTTGTGCAGAATCACAGAGTGCAGCTGAAAACCAGCTCGCCAAACACGAAGAGGAGGAGACGATGGTCAGTTATGCGTCAGCTTCACCTTTTGCTCTTTTCTGCTACTTTCTCTTCATTTCTCACCCTTAAATCAAAATCTGTTATCCTGACTGACATTGCAAGAAAGATTCTGACTAGCTGACGAGGACTCAGATTCAGCATTTTCAGTGTTTTTTTTGTTTTTTTTGTGATCAAATTTTTTTTATTATATATATTTTTTTCCCACACACCCATACGACAACACAGTCAAAACAACCAATAACATAATTCAAACATAAGCATGAAAAAAAAGGGGGGCTATCTCATCTAACCAGCATAGATTGCAAATTCAATTGTGCAGCATGTTTAATAGTATATCGGCAGCTGAGCGCCATATGATTATATTGTTCTCTTTAGCACCATTGGATCAAGCTGTTGAAAGTTCTAGAAAAACAACATCCAGGTAGCTCAACATCCACTNTTAGCACCATTGGATCAAGCTGTTGAAAGTTCTAGAAAAACAACATCCAGGTAGCTCAACATCCACTATCTGATAAGCGATAAGCGATTCCGGTGATTTCCATCTCATGGCAATCAGTTTCTTAGCTGCTGTTAAGGCTGCAGCATTTTCAGTGTTATACTGATTAACCAGGATACAAATCCACGTAAAAAAGAATGTGACTTCTTGCTGCTGATGGCAAGAAGAGCAACTGAATCATTTTTCTTCTCAAATCTATAAAAGAGTTTAATTTTAGTATTAGGAAGGCTTTCCTGTGATTCCCATGAATGACTGAACATTCTGCATTCACAGCCTGTATTTTTCAACCTTCCGACCTCTCTCTAATCCTTTGACCTTCTGCCTGTACTTGTTTAATTGTTCCCCCTCCCTCTTCACTTCCTGTCTCCTTTACTGTCCTCTATGGTGCTGCTTCCTCTTTCCTTTGGTCTCCTTTCCCCATCTTTGTGGGCGTCTGTCATTGTCTTCTGTATGTTCATGTGTGGTCAGTGTCTGCAGGACACCAGTCAGTACGTTCTGAGCGAGCTGGCAGCTTTGGAGACGGAGCAGAAGCACATTGACAGTAGAGCTGCTGTGGTGGAGAGACGATTACGAAGCCTCATGGAAACAGGCGAGTCAACTTTCAAAGTTTGTCACCTACAGTATGTGTTTAACATAACATTAAACATGTGAAATATATAACATAAAGATTCGCTGTGAGCAGGATTTGAACCTGCGCAGGGAGTCCCCATTGGATTTCAAGTCCAACGCCTTAACCACTCGGCCATCACGGCTGCACACACGCACACACATAGCTACACACCCTCAGAGCCATCAGGGAATGACTGAAGTTATTTGTGAGTAAAGACAGAATAGAATAGAATAGAATAGAATAGAATAGAATAGAATAGAATATTCATTTATACATGTCAGAAAACTACACACAATGGATTTATGACCTTGGTTTGTGGTGTTTTCCTTACTCCACATTTGGAATTAGCTGTTGGTTTGCTCAGCGGTTGCCATGACCATGAAAGGCAGCTGTGGTTGTTGTTGTGATGCATTTCCTGTTTATGCAGGAAGTGACCGCGATGAAGAGGAGCGATTGATCCAGGAGTGGTTTACCCTGGTCAACAAAAAGAATGCTTTGATACGCAGACAGGACCACTTGGAATTACTGTAGGACCTCAAACACACACATTAATCACACTTAAATTTAAACGCTTTATACAGTAGAGTTGCAGCTGACTATTGACTGTTTGTATGTAGGCAAGAGGAGCAGGATCTGGAGAGAAGATTTGAGCTCCTGACTAGAGAACTGCGGGTCATGATGGCTATAGAAGGTTTGTACCAGATTATCCAACAAATGCACACTCCACACATTAACACTTTTTATAGATATCTGTGTGTCATAGCTGGTTTTGCCATAATAAAACAGCCAGTATCTGGTAGAGGTGAATAACCATGTCAACTTTAAAATTCAAGTAAGAAAAACACAGAAAATACTTTTAAATAAGCAGATACNATAACCATGTCAACTTTAAAATTCAAGTAAGAAAAACACAGAAAATACTTTTAAATAAGCAGATACATACAACAATAAATTGTCTTGATGTACTTGTTAGCATGTTAAGACTGGTATGTTGTGTTAGAACTGCTATGTTGTTGTTATGTTGTTAGAACTGTTATGTGGTTGTTGGAACTGTTATGTTGTTGTTTCTGCAGACTGGCAGAAATCATCCACTCAGCAGCAGAGGGAGCAGCTGCTCCTCCAGGAGCTGGTGTTGTTGGTCAACCAACGGGACGAGATCATCAGAGACATAGATGCCAAGGAGAGAAGGTGTGTGTGTGTGTGTGTGTGTGTGTGTGTGTGTGTGTGTGTGTGAGAGACAGAGACAGCCTATGTAGAAAAAATGAATTCTTCTTTTCTACCATTAGATCAGTCAGCCATAACTTCAGTAACTACTGTGTCACCTTTATTTTATTTTATTTTATAGCATATTTTTTAATTATTTTATTTTATGTCAATATTTCATTTTATTGTTGGTCAGTTTAAAAAAAATAAACCTCCACAGTCAGTTCTCAGAGTAATGTTCACCTGCAAAATGTACTGTGGGTTTGACATCATTCCCAACCTCATGATACATACTGTAACTTATTCCTCATTTCTTTAATTACGTCCTAATTGACACAGCTATTGGCATAGATACCAAAGAATAACTTGTTTATTGCACTGAATTCTAATGTGTCTGTCTTCTGTGGCGTGCAGGGCACTGGAGGAGGATGAGCGTTTGGAGCGCGGTCTGGAAATGAGGAGGAAAAAGCACAGCAACAAAGACAAATGTGTCCTACAGTGAAAGAGAGAACACACACACTCCCTTGTTTTTGTTTGTTTTTCTATGATAGTGCGTTTACTTCCTCAGAATGGTGTTATCTTTAAAAGTGTTTCCTTAAAAAGTCGATTTATTTTAATATTTTCATTATTTTCAGTCTCTCTTAGTGTTACAGTATTATTTTGAATCTATTTGAGTATTTTTTATTTATTTAAATGATGTGGGAGGTTGTGTTTCTGTTGCATTTGTGTTTTTGAATGTATAGCTTTTTGTGAGTTTCAGTATTTTGAATACTGGCTAAAAGGATGGGTTCATGAATTCTGAGATTTGGTTGTAACTTCTGTCGTGAAATTGCCCATAGATATAAGGAAAGAAATAGTTTACAATTGCTTATAATCAGAACCAATATAAGAAAAGGAAAACAAATCTGGCATTAATATGTAAAGAATTTTAATATGTAAATGATACAATTTGACAAGTCAAGAGCTGGATTCAAACCCACGATGCTGTGGCGACATGATTGTAAGATCTCAGGATGACCCCAAATGTCATATTTTTAAAGCAGAAGCATTTGTGGCTATTATCGCAATATGATACTTGATTGTGTCTGTTTTCATTTTGTAGGTATTTTACATGTTTTTACTGTGCACACAAAGGAAATTCAAGATGTTTTACAGTTTAGCAAGTTTTTTTAAAGTTAGACCGTGAGCGCCTTGAATCACACCAGCAACTCATTAATACGGTGCCTGCTTGAGTCACAGAAATTACACTATTTCCTTGTTTCCATGTCGTTTGACTACTGTATGCATGCATTTTGAGGTGAGTTGATAAAGTTGTATGCTGCTCCACATCATATCACTGATTATGATGTGTATTTTTACAAAGTGAAGACGGTGAATATTGATAAGTGATGACAATAATTAAATATTGGTTGATTGGTTACATTTGCCATCATTGGATTTTGTCTCTTTTCCAGTGTTTTACAATAATGAAGTCTTGTCAGTACTATTTTATTTAATCTAATCATTCAGATATATCAGATTCAACTGGTTTGATTTAAAAAAAAAATGTACTCAACTTCACTCTGTGTTAAGTAGAATAGTTGAACAAAACAACATATAATGCAATCCTATACAATGAATCTGAAAAAAATACTGTTTTTAATTACCTAAAGTTTTTTTTTTTTTTTTTTTTTTTTTTTTGGACACTATCAGACACTGGTCTTTGGTAAATTTTGAATTTATTGTGTTGTACTGCAGTATATAGATGCTGTTTTTCAGTATTAATGATGGTTAGGATTTGTTCATTTGATCAAAAGATGGTGGCAATCGAGTTGATCTTGACTGACGAAACCATCTTATTTAGCTAATCAAGTGTGGGTAGAGCAGGGAGAGATGGAAAATATCCAGTCCTGAAGACCTAGAAAAAACCACTGATCTAGATCTGCCATCTGCAGAAAAGGAAAAAAGAAGGAGTGATATAATGAAGCTGTAAAGGGGACCTGTAATGGCCGTAACTGGCTCCTGGATACAGCAGGAAGATTGGAACGATCCTTGCTGATTTGTCCTATCTGTGTTCATGTCAGTCTGTCTTCTGCATTTTATAGGTGTTCTTGTTGCTGTGTCTACCCATTCTATACATTATCACTAATGAGAATAATCTGTGCATGTCTAGCTGTGTATTTGTCCTTAGAGTATTAGAGCTAATCAGCTTGCCTCACTAGCACAAATCTTCACCTTACTGGGCTCTACTAATCTGAACTGAATTCCAAGCCATGATGGGCTTGTGCGGTGCCCGCTGCAGCTGACTCATGCTGAGAAATCTCCTGAAGCTCTGAACGCTCACTTCTGTCATGTTGGAACCAGAACATGGTCTTGTATGGCAGGTGGAGCATGCCCATATAAGGTGTTGGGTGTGTTTTCTATGTTGCCTCCTACTCACCTGTTTGTACGTTGGCAGTTTGTACATCTGGAGAAGCAGCTTAACAAGGTACACAGTGCTAACAACTCTGTAATAGTGTGGGTTGGAGTGGGTTACTAAACTGCTCCGTGTGTGTGTGTGTNTGTGTGTGTGTGTGTGTGTGTGTGAGTGTGGGTAGGGACCACCCCACAGTGATCAAGCATCGCTGTGCCAGTGTACTGTTGGTCTCTGCTTTTTCACCAGCTGTGGTGAAGTTATGGACTCTCTGGGCTGATGTCAGAGTGAGTATACACACAAATACCACCTAACAACGTGCATTTCCCTGTTTTCCTCTTTTTTTTTTTTTTTTNTTTTTTTTTTTTTTTATCAATGTCTCTTCAGATTTGAGTCAAACTATATTTTCAAATACCACAGTTCTTTGTAATTGTTTGAACCTGTTTGAAGGCCTGGTTGAGCAGAGTTTACTGCATAGCATACCATAAATACTGTGGTTTTGTGAATCATGTTTGCCTCACAAGTCTGTGGTTCAAGCCAGATGGTAACAATATCTTCACAAACTGCAGCAAACCAGCTTCTCCATGTTTGATTTGAGCTGTTTTGTTGCAATATAAATCTATCACAACACAGCGCAGGACTCAAACCTTGGCTATTTGGTCTCGCACAAGCACAATAGAGACGTTAAGGGGTTTGTGGCCTGCAGCTAAGTGAGTTCAGCAGAACGGGGTTGGCAGTTTTATTTCTCGTGGGGATGTCCATGTTAACAATCTATGCACTCATTCTTGGTTAAAAATAGCCTTCAGTCAACTGTTTGATGCACAGCTGTGAAAATCAATTTCACAGGGAGGTCAAAGGTCAGTGTCAGCTAAAACAAAAACAGCATTCTGAAGCTAGAGGGGATTTGATGTATCAAGAAGTCTTGGGTCAAGCGAAGGTTTGTGACACAGGTGGTTGAACCCTAATTGTGAAACCTGAGGGGGCAGTCCTTCTACTCTAATTGACATATATATATAATATTTCCTGTGACATTAAGTTTAAAATCAGTTAAGGGCAGAAAAAATGGTCAGAAACCCCAATATTCTCCATATCCAGGTCGATGTGTCTGTGCGAGAGTTGATGGGGGTTCGTTTGGAGGGTTTGATTCCTACAGCCACACTGCCACTTCTACTAACCATGGTAAGTGAGGGATTGTCAGATTTAAAACCATGCCATCTAAGAATAAAGGAAGTCATATAAAATCAATTGCAAACACTAAGACCTTGGTGTTTGCAAATGTCAGCTCATAAACACTTTTAAATACAATAAATCAATGCTTAATGTCAAGAAATTACTGATTTGCATTTAAAAATTGTCAAAATGAGGACAAATATTCTGAATGGATTCTTTACAGCTCCCTATAGTCTTCCTCTTAGAACATTTCATTTATGCTGCATGAAGGCCATTTTGACATTTCAGAGATTTAAGTTTTCTTTCTTAAATAACACAGCGGGCTTTACAGCCTCCAATAAAAGTCTGTGTTTTTCAGCACTCTCCCATGAGCACCTTTAAAACCTTTTATTGACAACAACAACAAAAAAGCCCAGGAGCCTGTGGGTACAAGCACTTCCAGTGAATGGCATAACCATCTGGTTTAATTTTACCCAGTAGGTACTTTATCTTGGTCCTCTTGTCCATTCTGCCATGGACAACCCCAAAGGGTTTCTGGGAGAACTGCAGTGTGTATTAGGTGAGTGTATAAACTACATGTGCCTATGTTTATATGTATGTGTGCTTAAATGTGTGTTAAGTTTGAATGATTTGTGGTTGGAGAATTGTAAAAGTGTGCATATATTGGTTTGATGTGTATGTCATCGTAAAGTTTTTAACCTTTATTTTTCCAGATGTCCAGTCGTGGATGCTGTGTGTGGGAGATGCAGTGTGGTTAAGGAACCAGGTGGTGGCACCAGTGACAGAGGAGCTGGTGTTCAGAGGGGCCATGCTGCCCATGCTGCTGCCCTGCACCGGACCCACGGCTGCCATCTTCATCACACCGCTGTTTTTTGGTGTTGGTATGGCAACCAGATTATTGCTTTGGTATTTACACCAATATAATCAATGTTATCATCAGCACATGTATTTGTAAAGCATTTGCTGAGATTAACTTGCAATTGGCAGTTGTGCAGCTCATATGTAACAATCAGTCTTATATTAGTTTTTTGTGAAATAGGCATCAGCTTAAAGGACCATACTGGCCATTTTGCATGTTTGAGCCTAATATATTTAATTTTCATACATGNTCAGCTTAAAGGACCATACTGGCCATTTTGCATGTTTGAGCCTAATATATTTAATTTTCATACATGTAACGATAATGACAATCATTTCCCAAAGCATACTACTGGAACGGTAAATTTAAAAAAAAAATTTTCCTTCCCTCCAGACCACCAATGGTTTCAGTTCATTCTGGTACGCTATTAAAATCATTGTTGATACTTGAAATGTTCTTGGGATAGGTAATCCATCATCGTGAACAAGATGTATATTCAGGTTTTTTTTTCAAAGTTATGTAATTTTAGCGTTTAAGTGTAATAAAAAACATAGAGTAATCTGAAAATGCTTCCTGTTGTCAGTTCTTCACTGCGGCACTTGAATGCACCACTAGGAAGCATTTTCAGATCACTCCGCATTTTTTATTGTGTGTGCTTAAACACTAAAATTATGTAACTTCGAAAAAAACCTGAATACACATCTTGTTTGTGATGATGGATTACCTATCCCAAGAACATTTCAAGTATCAACAAGTTGATTTTAAAAGCATACCAGAATGAACTGAAACCAATGGCAGTGTGGAAGGTGGGGAAAAAAAATTTAATTCACCATTCCAGTAGTATGCTTTGGGAAATGATTGTCAGTAACATTACGTGTGTGAAAATTGAATATATTAGGTTCAAACATGCAAAATGGCTGGTACGGTCCTTTAACTGCTACATGCTTTTGACAGAAGCTTTAGCTCCACCATAATACCACCATATAAAACCATACTTTTTAATACTTTTATTCTAGCTCATTTTCATCATGTCATAGAGCAAAGGCACCTCCACAAGGATAGTATGAGTGTCATCCTCCTGATGGCAGGTTAGTTGACTTGTGCTACTAACAGAGCCTGTACTTTTGCAAAATAGTATGATAAATATGATGAATCTTAGATGTAACCTAACCCTGACAACAGGAATACAGGTAGCATTGATCCCAATTTGATTTTGTGGAGATTATTAAGAAAATAATCATTGTGTTTTTCTGTTTCAGGGATGCAGGTCTTGTACACATCTGTGTTTGGTACCTACACTGAATTTATATTTATGAGAACTGGTGAGAGGGCTACAGACAGAACAGTGTACTGACTGGTTAACCTACTATTGGCTTCTTTAACGGAGCATAGTGGTGGTTTTTGCATGATTTTATCACAAATTAAGTATACTTATAATTGCTGCTGACCATTTTCTAAAGCATGCTGTACCAAGCCACATGAAGACTGATTTCCTACCTTCCAGGCAATCATTGGCACCAGACATGACAGTGAACAGTTTGTCTTTATTTATTCATCTGTTCTTTCAAGGTTATGTTTTATAATTCATAGTGAGGGAGCTATGAGAAGAGACTCTTTTAAAAATTCTTCATGCTGGTACACTTAAGGTAACTCCGACATTTCTGTTAGTGGCTATGAAGCATTTCATTCACAAGTGATCAGAAAACCAAAACCACAGCAATGAATAAACACGGTCGTTGTAAAAGGGATCATGCAATTACCATAGAATCATGAACTGAAAATGCTTTTTTTTTTTTTTTTTTTTTTTTTTTTTTGGCAGCCAATTCTCAAGTCTATTCCATGTCACACTTTTCCATAAGCACTTGAATGCACCAACAAGGAAGACGATTCAAAGCAATCCCAATTTAAAAAAATATTAAATAGTCAAGCACCATTTCGTCAAGTTTCTTCAAGTTGATGTTTATACTGTAATGACCTAAAACCAACATGCAATAACATTGACATTATCTTTTAACTTGCAAAATCTCTTGATTTTTTTTTTAACTCTGTTTCTCTTTCTAGGTCACATTGTTGGACCAGTTTTGTGCCATTCGTTTTGTAACAGTCAGGACCTGCCTGACCTCAGCTCTGTCCTCCAACACCCTCAGCGGCCAGCACTGCTTTTCTCATATCTGACGGGAGCGCTGCTTTTTTTGTTGCTGCTTTTCCCACTAACAGACCCCTTCTTCTATGGTGCTGCTCCCATCTGCAGCCTGGCTCCCTCTCCTCTGCCTGTCTGCTACTGATGAAAGAGAGACAGAGTGAGAGAAAGATATACGCTAAAAGGCTGAGGAGTGAAGCATATAATAACCACCAGTTGTCCTAATCGTAACCACATCTTTAAATGAAAAAGTGATTTTATAATGTGTCTGTGTGTGTGTTTTTGCATGTATAACAGCAAAATGATTTTAACAGTGCAGACATTTCCTGCATGGCGCAAAATATTTCCTACTGTATTGAAATTCAATACCAGTGCACGCTTCCTTGGCTGAGAGTGAGATAAAGTGTGTAAAAGTTGTGTGTGTTTGTGTATGTGTGTGTGTGTGTGTGCGCGCGCGTGCACGTGCGTGTGGCAGAGCAAAAAAAGATGAGTTGGAGGCTCAAATGAGCAAAAAAGGAAGATGGTGGAGGACACAGCAGTAGAGACAGACACGCAGACAGACAGGGAGACAGACAGAAATGGAGATGCTGGGCCAACAAACACAAGGAAGGATCCAAAGTGGAAAGAAAAGGCTATGAAGAGTCACGCTATCAAGACAAATAAGGGTATAAAAATCAGATGGTTATAGTCAACAACAAAAAGAACTTTGCCAGTTCTATTAATAGACACAGGAGAAGAGAAGAAAAGAGAAGAGAAGAAAATGGGGGAAGACATTAGTGTGTCCTCGAGGAGAGGAGAGGAGAGGAGAGAGGAGAGGAGAGTCATTCAGGGTCAGTGGAAATTGACAGACATGAGGTTAGGATTGGAAAGTGAAGGGCTGAGTTAGCGGTTCGACATTTAAGGCAGACTGATTATCTTCTAATTACCCAACTAGAAAAGACAAAGTACGTTCACATGTTTCATCCCTTACAAACACAACGCTTTATGCTGTTTATGTTGGAGCAGCAAGTTTCTAAGAATAATAACTCCCCTTCGCTTTTAATATTTAATACCATAACTTCTGATTCATCTTCTGCTCAGCTCTGTGAATTGTTGGGACAGTCGGATTTAAAGGGGAAGATTTTTTTTTAATTATTATTATTATTTAATTCAAGGAAAAACTGTTGTTTTCTCATACTCTCTCTCTGCTTCTCGTTCATACATTTTGACTCAGTTATGCTTGGGATCTTTCCAGTACAACAAAGTCTTCATTTGCTGGCTGCTGAGCAATAGGGAGTCGGGGGCTTTTGCATCCCTGGCTCATGCTTGACAAGAGTTTGTGTGAAAAGTAACTGTATTTAGTGTATTGCACTAAATTATAACCAACAACCTCCCATTGGAAATGATGTTTCACAGACTGAGGTGGTTGCTGCTTGATTGAAAAGTGAGACAAGGAGATTGGGAAGAATAAGAAGGAAAGAATCTGAGGCTGTTTTTCTACTTCCCCTCACAATAACTGCCTACAGAAGAATTTAAAATTATGGTTAGGGAATATTTTAGTTTCTTTTGCTGAATTTGCATCTAGTTGCTGAGGACAATCGGGCAATTTACTCTTTCTCTGTGTTTTGTAACTGTTCTCAAAGTTGTTTTTAAGCTGCAGGGCACTGAAAATGGAGCCCATGTCAGAGCGGGATGTGGATGTGGGAGTACAAGATGCAAAGATTGGACAAGAGGACAAGAGCAGACAGGAGGAAATGCTGGGGTCCGATGTGTGGAGAGTTACAGCATCTCCAAGGCGCTACACATCAGAGAGCTGTCTGTTGGTCCGTCCATCTGTCTGAGGCTTTGTGCTCTGTTAATGCATTTACCATTACACACTCACACACAATTGCACACATGGCTGCCTCTCTGGAGGAATATGATGGTATCTACGAAAGACGCTACAAAGAATTGTACGATGTGACTATGTGCCTTTGTGTGTGCACATGGGCTGTTTCTATGGAAAAGCTGAGCCTATCATCTGGTAAAGGAATAATCTGCCAGGAATTATCCTCCCCCTCTCTCTTTCTGCCTTTCAGCAGCTTTTACAACCTAAACAGTTTTCTGGTGATTGTCTCGCGGTGTTTCTACTTGTCAGTGGTTTGTTTATATGTGTTTCACTCCATATGTGCAGCAAACTCAGTCAAGTCTATCATACATTATTGCTACCAGAGCCTTTGCTAGTCACGTTGTGTTAACAGCATTTTGGACAGCATTTTGGACAGATGATCACTGCAGTTTCCATCGGCAGCCATGTTTATTTGAATCATACCATATAACTGTTGGTAACTGGAAATTCAATCGGAGCTGTTCTCACAATGGTATTTTTCATGGAAGCTATTATTCATATTTTCCAGCTGGATGCAAATTAAATTCTCATTTAGTTGCACTGTTGTTGGCAAGTTATATGTAACAGTGAACTTTTTGGTAATACCTGAAATTTAGTCAGAGGATTACTGCTTGACGTCCTGGACAAATTCTGAGTTTTTCCACTGGAGCAGTTCAGTGGCTAATGCTAAGAGACAGTGTTTATACTGGGCAGCTCCCAGGTGTGAACATGAGTGTAAATGGGCATAAGCGAAGTAAGGCATGGCTGACAAGCATGCTCAGTAAACTATCCCCAGTTAAATAAAGGTTAGTGAAGGTCAACTGGCATATAAACACCCCTATGATGCAGGATTTACAACTAGATGACAACTAAAGTGAATGTCCAAAGTCTTTAACTTGATGGCTTGGTAATTCTTGTAACTGTATGACTTTAATTGACAGGGAATTATTCTTTCTTTCTGGATTCGATAAGTTGACAGTGACCCCAGACTGCGCAGATGTTTGTGGTGGAGATTTGTTGAGAGTCTGGGTGTGGAAGACGGGTATTCATGTCTGCTATGAAAAGATGAAACATATGGACTTTGTAGAAGAAGTGGATGAAAGTATTGTCTTTTTCCTCCACTCCACAGAAATCACCAGGAATGTCTACTCTCTATTATTTTACCACAAGGCCGCAGCTAATTGCTTCAGTGTGTGTGTGTGTGTGTGTGTGTGTGTGTGTGAGAGAGAGAGAGAGAGAGAGAGAGAGAGAGAGAGAGAGAGAGAGAGCAGCGGTTGGGAAATATGAACAACTGATGTGTCCTGCTGTATTTGATATTGCTGAGAGACATTTTATACCAAACGCTCTAGTCGAGCTTAATACTGCCTCTACTGACATGACACAATTTCGGGAATCACAAATATGGGTGTTTGGTGATGATGATCCCACATGCCAAACTAGATTTATTTATCTGTTTTCTTTAATTAGCAAAGCAGAGGCAGGGAAAAGTATGATGCTCATAAAATTAATTACTTTTCCAGACTGGTGGTGCACTACCCTTTGAATTGCACTATAAGACATAATCTCTTACGTAACTACATTTTCAATATATGGAGTGAGAAAATATGAAGAATATGCCATTTCTGGTTTTCCTATGTTGTAAAAAGATGTGCTTTCTTCATATAGAAACATGCATTAAGTAATACAGTATTTTGTGTGAATATGAAATGGTTTCTCATTGTCTGAAATCCACTTTAGAATTAATGTCCAACTATGTAGCATGCAGCGCTTTTGCCCTTTTTAGCTGCTTATAAGTCACTGTTTTGGTGTTGCAGCCACACATGGTTGAGTAAAAAAACATATGTAGGCCAACCCAGATCTAAATATTAAAAAGACTGGATTTACATTCATCAGGTGGCTAGAATGCAACTCAAGTGGGATGTTCATGTTGCTCAGTATCTGCTGGATGTGTACGTAGGCAAAATTGGGACTGTGTTTCTGTGCTTTAGTTTTGGAGTATTTCTGCAAGCTACCAGCCAAAAATGTACTGAAATCTTAATTTGCATATCTAAATGCAGGAAAAATGTGATGTCTAGTTTTTTTATATATTCTCTTGCAGAAAGATAATATGTCAGCATGCAAGCTATATGAAGAGTCTTTCCATTTAACAGATGAAAATATAAATTTTTCAATAAATGTTCATTATGTAAGCAAAATATGCATTGAGTGAAATGTCAGCTGTGTCAAGTTTAGAGCTCTCCAAAGACCATTAACTGAAGAAAAGCTACTGATCTTAAAAAAAAAAAAAAAAAAAAAAAAAAAAATTAGAAGAATGAAGGTGGGGACAGTTCAGCTGCTTGGAAGTTAGAAGTTGAGTCAGTAATGAAATGTGGCAAGTGGATAGGACTCAAGGAAGCAGTAAGTAAGCTATGAGCTAGGAGGCCTGGGATATAAAAATCAAGAGATCTGTCTGTTCCATTACAGGTCTTTGGGTTAGGAGGTAGAACAGCTAGGAGGTACTGTAAATAGATTAATGTGAAAGGAGGGAATTGAGGGTTCAGGACTATGGAAAGGAGAAGTCTTGCCTGTTCTATCAATTACATTTCTGGAATGTGTCTTGGGGGCGTGGCTATCTGAGTGGAGGAGGGGTTAACCAGGCTGAATGATAGAATAAACAGACCAAGACTGGGATATGTGGGGTAAAAGCTAGGGTTCTGGGGTGAAGGAGAGAAAGAGGAGGGGAAGAGAGATTGTTGACCAGTGAACCCAAACTGTGAAGCAAAAGGGAGGAGAGGAAATAGAGAGAAATGAGAGAATGGTAGCAAGGAGAAGATAAGGAACGGGAAGAAAGCAAGCAGATGGAAAAGAGGGGTGAAAGGAATTAAAGTATGATAGAGCAAGAAAGAAAGGAGAGAGGAGATAGATGAGAGTGGAAGGGCAAGGGAAAAGTAGAGCTTGAGAGACACTAGAGATGAAGATGGGGTAGCCAAGAAAAAGAAAGGCAAAGGAAGACAAGAGGGGGTGAGGAGGAGGGAAAGGAGGTGGAGAACAATCCCTGTAACTGCAAATGGCTCTTTAGGTTCTCCAGGATCCAGAGGTTTTGTGTTTGTTCTCTCTCTCTAATTCCGACAGTTGTTACATAAGTGGAAAAGACTGCTGAATAGTTAGACTGTATATATTCTGTCTGCCAAAGCCAACAGGCCACAGCCAGCGGACTCATCTGCTGTACACAGTCAGAACGCAGGCGGAGGACAAATTGGTTTTGGCTAATAACCAGTTGCACTACATAAGTAGTGCGGCTTTTTCATCTTATCAGTCCATGTTGACAAGCTACATCTCTCTGCTGTTTGCATAAAATAGCTTTTCCCACCAGGCTTAACAAATAGGTTACAAGTAGTTAAAATTAAGCAATCTCATCTGTGTCACAGCAAGACAACTGAGCTTTTGAACACTCTCGCACAAAGAAAACCTCATGGGTATTTATGTGAAATTCTATTGTTTGCACTTTAACGCTTATGTTGCTCAGATGTTTAAAGCATTTCAGCTTTGTTGTGTGATAAACATTAACATAATGATTCTGACAGTCTTAAATCTGTAAATCATTCCCATCGGAGCTTGAATGCTCAGAAACACAGCTTTTGGCTTTATTCAATATTCTTTGGCTTTGATTGCTGCATAGTTTCAAGTAAAAAGGAAAGAAAAAAGTAAAAACACAGCATTTGACTCTACATATCGTTCCTATGAGCAAATCATGTGACAGCACTTGGAGGTACCCCCAGTCTCCACTCCTGCTATCCAGCCATGGAGAGGTCAGGCTGATGCACATCTGGCATTTCCTGTTTCCTCTCCTCCATATGCCCCCGAGAAGTAAGACACACACATGCATGCACTACACAACCATGCCCATATGGTGCGAAAGTATGACAGTATGCGTGTGAACGCACGTTTGCACACACATTCATGCATGCATGTGTGAAATAGGTATTCCTGTCACAGTCAAATGTTTTCATTAGTGTAAAATTTTTCAGGTGGAGTTGAAAGAAAGATGAGAGAGAGAGAGAGAGAGAGAGAGAGAGAGAGAGAGAGAGAGAGAGAGAGAGCGGAAAAGAAGAAATTTGAGTGAAGAGTGATGCAAAAAAGAGGTGAAAAAGGAGACAAAGACAAAGATAAGACTAGGAAATCAAATAAAGGGACAAAGAGAAGGAAAGAGAAAAGTGTGTGTGTGTGTGTGTGTGTGTGTGTGTGTGTGTGAGAGAGAGAGAGAGAGAGAGAGAGAGAGAGAGAGAGAATCTCTGCATCTCACTGAGCTGACAAACACTTTCCACTCCTGTGGATGCTGTGCAGCATGGAGTGTGTGTGTGTGTGTGTGTGTGTGTGTGTGTGTGTGTGTGTGTGTGTGNTGTGTGTGTGTGCCTGTGTGTGTGTGCCTGTGTGTGTGTGTGTATGAAGGCATAGGCAAAATGGGGGGACAGAATGGTGCCGTATGGTTTTCATAACTCTCTGAAGAGTTTTCAATTCTGCCTCCCACACCCCACCTCCCCACCACCACCAAACCGTCAGCCCCTCCAGCCTCCTCTTATACACTCACACATTTTACCAGCCCCCTCTTCCAAAAACACACAATTCTTTTTCCTCTACGTAGCCTCCCCCCCCTTCCACCCTCCCCTTCTTTCTCTCTTTCTGAGGTTCAGTCGGACAGTCAACTTTGCAGAGGCAAGAAAGCCCCAGCAGGATCAGATAGAGGAGTGGGTTTCTGCCACTGATATTCATCAGACTCATACAGGATTCTAATGAACTCTACTGGACTCGACTGAGCGGTGGATCTTTTAATTGAACCATTATAAACTGTGACATTTAAGTTGGACTTCACCACTACTTCACTGGACTTTACTGGACTGTACTGGACTCAGCTGGACCTTCTAAGGGCTGTCTGCACTGCTTCTGCTATTCTCTGCTGATGAATGGAAGTTTACTGATATTGCACTGTAGGGCTATAGCTCTAAGGGTTTGTAACATCCAGAGTAAATAATAGTAAATTGATGTTAATTTTGGACTTGCCTGCCTTAGATTTACTTTGTAGGTTTCAGTAAATTGGCCAGTGAGACAAACTTATTTATTTAAATCCACCAACAGGATAGACAAAGCATATAATGTCTGGGTTGGCGAATTGCATTAATGAAAAGTGATTAGAGCAGATAAAGTTGGGTCAGTTTATGTTTGCAAACAGCAGGTTAAAGGTTCAGAAAAGGTGTCCTGTAATTAGTTTGTTTATGTGGACAATTAGACCAGGATATTCATTTGAATGTTGGCCTAGTTTAGCTCTAATGTCTCAGTGGAGGATGCAAAATATAATCAGGAGCAGCAGCAGCTGCAGCAGCTTGAGTCTCTTATGCGTCCTGTGGCTGTTGATGGTCTGGCTGGCTCCTGGAAGCCAAGGCCAGAGGCTGAGGGTTTTGGAGGGCGAGCAGCCAGCAGCCAGGGCTGAGCTGGCGGAGGAGGATGCAGTCTGCCACCAGGAGGGATGCTACGCTGTCTTCCTCCAGAGGAGAACCTTTCGGGAAGCTGGGCGGAGCTGCCGGGAGAGAGGCGGGACACTGGCAACAATGCATAACCATGANTTCGGGAAGCTGGGCGGAGCTGCCGGGAGAGAGGCGGGACACTGGCAACAATGCATAACCATGAGGCTGCGGGTGTGGTCCATGACCTGCTGTTGGCCATTGAGCCACCCAGAGGTCAATTTCGCCTTTGGATTGGGCTGCACAGACCACCACGCCAATGTTCTTCCACTCGTCCACTGAGAGGATTCGTCTGGGTCACAGGCAAAGTCTCACCTTTGATTTTTGACCCTTTACTGTTCATAGTATTGCCTTGTATCCCTAGATCATTTCACTTTATTTCATTTCATTTCATTGAATATATTAACATATATTTTCTCTAAACTGTGCTAAAATAAAATTGTCAAACACAGAGAAAGGCATATAAGAGTACAAATTACACACTCAAATCAAATTAAACACTTAAATTTCCCTTCCAGCCAACTTTTGAGGAAATTACAGCTCAAATTCTAGATTTATATATTTTGCTATAAGGGTAAAAGTTCAGTTCCTGTGCATATTTGAAAAAAGTGATATGACAATAGACGTTTTCTGATTTCAGTCTGTTTTATTCAGTATTTAAAACATTCCTTCATTATTGTTATATTCACACACTCAAAGCTTATTGACTTGATTTGAGAATGGCAATGAAGTCTTCAGTAAATGGAAACTAATATACTGTAATAGCAACCTGACAGTATTTTAGCAGCACCATGCCATATTTTCAGGCAGTGGTATTGTGTGGCCATTGTGCCACTCCCCACACCTAAACTCTCCTTCAGACTTTGGTCCCTGAGTAAGCCTGCAGTGGCTGGATGGTTATTGCATTAACTTATTTTATAGGCATTAACTCATTTTATAACATTAACTTGTTTTATAGGCGCAGAGCAGGCGCAACAGTAAAAATTCAACCCCCCTTTGACCCAAATGCAACCTGATTTTGTTGTTACATAAATCTAAACTAAAGACCAGAAGCAGAGTCCAACTTCATCCTTGGTTTAAAATAGAAGTTCAGTGTTGGACAATCTCAACTATAAATTTATAATGGCACAAAAACATAATTTTATAAAACAGGGAATTGTTAGTATCACCTAATTTTTGTATGTGGTTACACCTGTGATGACTGGTGGTCTCTTCAAATGTGTCAGTACAGCCAATAATATTAATACAAATAAAATGCATAGTATTTACTGTGGGAGACAGCAAAACAACTCACTACCATATGAGGAATTCAGCACAAAGGGTAATCTGTAATAATCTGTTTGATTAGTTGGGAGTGCATTAAGCATTTTATTTAGAAGCTGAGCCAGTGTTAGGATATTTATTGAGGAAAACCAAGCTTACAATCCCCACCATTATGAGCAGACTCTACCAATACCAATCAAAAATAGTATATGGAGAGATGATTAACATCAATAATGAAGCATCATTGCTACAAAAGAAACTGTCAGTTGGTATTTTTAAATGTGATAATCTTAAGGATTAACACTTTAAATACATCATGTATTTGAATTTAAAGATACAGGAACTGACTGAAAAAAGAGTGAAACACAAAAAGAGAGTATTCGTACTTTTTAATAATTTTAGTCCTTGTGCTTACTTTCCAACAGGAGATCAGGATGGCCAGTACACCAACTGGCTCCGTGAAGACTCCCCAGGGACTTGTGCAGCTCCTCGCTGCGTGGCCATGACAGTGCACACTGCTGAGAGTGCACGTGAGACTGCACGTGAGTCCAACGACAACTTCCACTGGCTAGATGGCTCCTGTGCACTGGCGTTGGATGGATATATTTGCCAGTACAACTACAAAGGAATGTGTCCACCATTGGAGAATGAAGGTGGAGGCCCGGCTAGCTACACCACCCCTTTTCACCTAGTCAGCACCCTATTGACTCACATACCCTATGGGACGGTAGCGACTCTACCATGTCCTGCAGCCAGCTCAGACCCTGACGCTCCTGCTGAGCAGACTATCCTGTGCATGGAAAGAGATGATGAAACAGTTGGTTGGTCCAGGGATGCACCGCTTTGCTCATCTAACACAGCTCCAAACAACCAGGACTGGTGTAATGGAGATCATGGATGTGAGCAGCACTGCCAGAACACAGACACAGACTACTACTGCTACTGTTCTGAAGGCTTTATACTAGATGAAGATGGGTACAGCTGCAAACTCGACCTCCTTAGCCAAACTGACCATCCTGAGCTGTCCTCTAACTCCTCTGGCCCCACTGACCAGCCCCACATCAAACAGGCCTGTGTGGAGATGGGGTGCGAGTATGACTGTGTGGAGACACCTCGGGGCATCCGCTGTATATGTCCCCCAGGTTACCAAATGGGTCCAGATGGCCGCAAGTGTTCTGACGTAGATGAGTGTCAACAGCAACCATGCCCGCAAATCTGTGTCAACACACCAGGCACCTTCCACTGTACCTGTGACCTTGGATACCAGCCTGATGATGAGGGTGAGTGTGTCGATGTGGATGAATGCCTGGATGAGGGTACCTGCGAAGGCATTTGTGAAAATACAGCGGGGTCCTTCACATGTCTGTGTAACCCTGGTTATGAGCGTGGAGATAGAGGAGAGTGTGTGGATGTCGATGAGTGCATAGGGGAGTCGCCCTGCCAGCAGCAATGCCTCAACTATATGGGAGGATACCAGTGTTACTGTGACAATGGATATGACCTGCAGTCAGATGGGCTGACTTGTCAGCCTTCACCTGATGATGAAGAATATTCCACTCTTACTCCTGACCCCAATGACTCCGCACAAGTACCAAACCTAAATCCTCACGACATTCCCTGGTCCACCTCATTCACACCAGACCCAAACTTTGAAGCTGACCCTGACTTTGATGCTGACTGGTTAACAGAAGCCCCTGATGGATGGTCCCGTGATGTGGCTCCAGCTCCTGGGTCAGATAATCACCTGAACCAATGGGATGCCCTGTCACCTAGGCAATATCACACAATCCTGCCCCCAACGCAAAAAGATGTTTCAGGAAATGAAATTGATAATGAGGCTGAAGCTAATACTGGGGTTAAAGAAGTTGGCGGTGGGGCGGGGGTTGAAACAGCTAATGGTTCTGGCACTGGGACTGGGACTGTGGACATGGGAGGAACTGGGGTAGGTGACACAGGAGACGTCAGCAACACAGCAGAATTAGAGGCTGGATCTACTGCAGGCAAGCGCAAGCATGATAAGAGCTGGTTGCTGGTGGCCCTGCTGGTGCCTCTGTGTGTGTTCCTCGTGGTGATGCTTGCTCTGGGCATTGTCTACTGCACCAGCTGTGCCGTTGACAAGAGCCTGAGCTTCTCAGACTGCTATCGCTGGATTCTGCCTACAACTCCCCCTGACAGGAGGGACAACAAGCCCCAAGCATGAACCCTAAAATAAACAAACACTAGTGCTCACATAAACACACACGCGCACAAACACACACACACACACACACACACACACACACACACACACACACACACGCACACACACATGCACACACAAGCACATATGCTGAACATCAACATCTCTGTTACATTTCTGTACTGATGCAGGACTGGTCAGTAATTCAACCATTTGGACATACAGTATGAAAAACCTAATACTTTCTCTTGCAAATTTTGTAAATAATTCACTTGTTTGTCATCATGTGTTTAGATTTCAATAAAATTATAAACTGAAATACTGTGTATTTTCTACGACTATCAATGTTATAATTAAAAAAATCAAACATGGGATGGAAAGATGCAATTCTGGAAAGTGTGTGTGTGCATGCGATCACGTTTACAGTTTTTTTTCGATTGCTATCAAGCATTCATCAAAACTGAAGTCACATTGTCAAAACTCTTTACACAGTCAGTGAAACAGAACTCTATGTAGACCAAACTGTGAATCACTTTTCATTGCTTTCATGCAAAATGCATTCAACATCACATTGACCACATTCAATTGACCACATTTTCCAAAATCCATGAACTCTTTTCTCATTCATACTCCATCATCTGCAAAACACAAGATATCTGCAGCACCTTTTTCAAATGCAAACACACTGTTTTCAAAACTGTTAAACACATTCAAAATAGAATGATGGCAAATTTTGTGCGTATATAGAAAATCTTAGCAGAATATTTACAATAACATGAAATAATAATTATTCCAAACACATTTGAATTTCAGCTGTTAGCTTACCCAGGTATCCTGTTAGTATCTACCAGACAAAAGGTGACAGCTTCGGAATGATTTAGTTTGGAAACATGGATCAACAAAGACAGGTTGATAGGGATGCTAACCCTAACCCAGCCCTGCAATTTCAGGATTTTTTTTCAACTTTTTATTTTTCATAACTACAGTAAATTACGATTTGAAGAATTGCTGCATTTGATTCAATCTTGTTACATACATACTTACTTGTTACACATTACTTTAGTAGTCAATCAAGTGAAAAGTGTTATTCTATAATGAAATACTGATTTATGTGAAAAATCATTCAAACTTCAAAGATAAAATTTCATCATGCTCCCTGTTGTTTTTAAGTATGAGTGACAATGCATGCTTTCTGAGTGAGAATTGTTGCCAGTGTTAATGGTGGAACGAGCTTATCTGACACATGTATGAAGTGTTTTGGTGGTTTGAGTGAGTTTTGGAGGTGAGATTAGCTGACCAGTATGCATGTTGGTAATGCAGACTGTATGAAGAGTTTTGAAAAAGTGGCTTCAGTATTGACCGATGGCAGTTAGCAATCGAAAAAAAAACCTGCAAAAAGACGGGGAGGTTTAGGTGTGTTGGAGGAGACAGGCTATATAGGAACATGCGAGTACCCTTGTATGCCATTGAGCTAGTTTCCGGTTGTTCGTAATGTGTTCGATAACCTTCACTGTCCTACTACGGACCATTTATTTGTCTTATATAAAGCATTCACTGACGTTTGCGTGGTCGCGTAATGATTACGATTCGTGCAATTATGGAAAAGGTTTTCGACGAGGATGGGATTCGAACCCACGCGTGCAGAGCACAATGGATTAGCAGTCCATCGCCTTAACCACTCGGCCACCTCGTCTGACAGAAGACTACGGACGTGACGTAGGTAATTGTATATCCTTCTCAAAACGTATTCTTGTAGGTTTTTGCTTTACTTTTTAAATTGTAAAGTCATTATATTACGCATTCAGAGGTTGGAAAATTTTACTAATACACAGCGAAGAAAACCCTATCTTTGGTACTGGAAAAAAAAAAATTGGTACAACTACTTTGTGATTGATTAATATTTCTGTCAACTTAAATATACGCCGTATGATTGGCTAAGAGGCGGGTCTAACGATGAATGAACACAGGAAGTGGTGTACAGCATGAGATTGCAATTTGACGTTCGTCGGAGGTGTTTAAGTAAGTAAGGTAACAACCACTTGAGTTGATACTCACGTTTGTGCATCTCTAAATGTATGAAACTATCTAATTATACATAGAAACGGGTCTCGTTGTGTTTTGATAGTTAATTTCTTGCTCTTAGATATTGTGCTTGTACGTTTAAATGCTTTTAGTGCTCAGCTGCGGAGTTAGCATCTGCTACGAGCTAACATTAACAAGTTAGCTGTTTGAGGACTAGTAGTGTTGCTGTTTGTATAGTGTGGTTGTATCGCTGTCAGTAGACAATAAAACATATCCAAACACGTCGCTTTTGACATATAACTAGCAAGTTAGTTTCTTCGAATTGGATTTGTTAGAAAGTAAAAACGAAAGTAGTTAACTGACAGTCACAGTTGGCAGTTAGTTAACAGTGGTGGTTTTTGGGTTCAGAAATAAGCATCTTCTTTTCCAAACACTGAATAACTGTTTGTGTGTTATTTTAATTGTCTGTCTTTTTTTTTTTTANTCTTTTCCAAACACTGAATAACTGTTTGTGTGTTATTTTAATTGTCTGTCTTTTTTTTTTTTAATTTTTAGAGACTCTTCAGACCCTGTAAATATGAGGGACATAATAAATAGTACAAGTAACAGTACAGTAACTTCAACATGAATTAAGAAGATAAGGGTTAAATGCAATAAAAATGCATTCTGTAAAAGTTTATTCTAATTTTACCATATTTTTTATACACAGTAATCATACATAGAAAATCACAGAAAAACAGCTTTTTATATTATAGTATACTTCATGCTTTTTTTTTTAAAAAAAAGAGGTTCTGTGAGGTGAAGACTCCCTGACTTCCTCTTTCTTTTCTCACTGCTTTCTTTATTTCCTCACATCCCTTTCCATCTCTTATTTCAGTTTCTGATCTCCAGTGTTGAACATTGGATTAAAGATGGTGGACTCACAGTACTACCTCCCAAATGACATTGGCATCTCAGCGCTTGACTGTGGCGAGGCCTTCCGTTTACTTTCGCCACATGAGAAGATGTATGCCCATTACCTGTCACGCGCTGCCTGGTATGATATGAACCTCATAATGTAGAGATTCAAGTCAAGAAATAAATGGGAACTAAACTGAAAACCTAAATGTAATCACATGTGAAAAGAAATTTTTGAGGCTTCAATTTTTTAAAGAATAGTAACTCTGCTGACAAAAAGGCATTTGCTGTCCTAGGTATGGTGGGCTTGCAGTGCTGCTGCAGACATCCCCAGAGTCAGCAAACATCTTTGTCCTGATGCAAAGAATCTTCAGGAAGCAGACGCCTGCTCAGCTGGAGCAGGTCGCCACAGCAGCTGGACTCCACTCTGAGGAATACCATGTACATCCTTTATTTTTTTTTTTCCTCTTGCTTTTTGCTCTTTGGTTCTCTTGACACACAGTTGCTATGTAAAAATTATTCTCATTATATTGTCTATGTGTGTTATGTTTAGGCTTTCTTGGTATATGCAGCAGGTCTGTATGCCAACATGGGAAACTACAAATCCTTTGGTGACACTAAATTCATCCCAAATCTATCCAAGGTAAGAAGACAGCTTATGATGTTAAATTTTTGTCAAAACTGCGTTCAAGATGTATTAGCTTGCCTCTGTGGTAATTTTGAAGGACAAAGGTTGCAGTGGCAGTATATTTGACTGCATTATATTGTACACTGTCCATGATCTTAATATTTTGATCCTGTAGTTCCCTGATTTTTACTGCTTTTTTGATATAACCAGGACAAGCTGAAAGCTCTGGTGTGGGCCAGCCAGGCATTTCAGGATGAGCCCAGTGAGATGGAGGCTCTGTGGGACAGCTGCTCATGTCTCCTCTACTCCCTGGAAGACAGACAGAAACAGCTGGGGCTGGGCGACAAGGTGGGAGCTTGTAACATTTAATGAAGAGGATCATATGCCATTTTCAAAGTGACTTCCACAGTGTTGCCAGGACCAAGTTGTTCACTAAGATTAAATATTGAAGCATGGACTGTGCTTTAGCAAATTATTCATTGTGTAAGATAAGCACAGGTTAATAACCACGAGTAGGTTTTTTCCTCTTTGGAGACAGAGGACAAACATTGGGAATGGACAATAATGAACACACATTTTCAAATTTAGTACTAAAAATCCTGCACTGTGACTTCACTGAGGAAATGCATTGTTCATTAAGTCATTTTCTTATTCTGTTCTCCAGGGTATTACCACCTACTTCTCAGGAAACTGCTGTCTGGATGATGCTGAGCTGGCTCAGAAGTTCCTTGACTCTCAAGTAAATTGGACCTGGACACCTGGAGACATTTTTCTGTTTTTATTCTTCTGCTCCTTTCTCTTCTTCTTCTTTTTCTTTGTAACTGCTCAGTTTTTCCTCTTGTTATTCTCAGTGCATTTTTATTCTTCTGTACCTCTCTCCTCCATTCAGTCCAATTCTTAGATGTTTTCTGTTGTTGTTTGTCTCTAGAAACTATCTGCTTACAACACCCGGTTGTTTAAGAGGGAAAACGGAGAGAAAGCCTGCTATGAGGTGCGCTTGGCATCTGCTGAACAGAAAGGTCAGTACTGTTGTGAAATAAAAAGTAAATTATGTTTTAAACAAGAACCAAAGTTTCACAAATATGTTTACGTAGTATGTTGCACATGTGCCAAACTTAAACATGGGCTATGTATCACCCCATGCAGAATATATTTCAGACTATATTTCAAATACCTACTAGTTGTGAATATTCATTTATTATGATTATGGACAAAAGAATGTGGAGAAAATTGTTTATGCAATTAATGTTGGCGGTGCTCCACTGTCTCTGACCAAAGTAAGACTTCTCTTACTGCTCTGTAGACTGTGCAGTGGATGGGGAGTGCCAGTCGTGTTGTGGCAGCTTCAACTTTGAAGACAAAGAGTTCACGGTGAAGAGGGGAGACTACGCTCCCCTCATGAAGAAAGTCAGCCATTACCTTCAAAAGGCACAGGTGAGACAGCGGGGGCTGTGGGGAAAATATAGGCCATGTTTGTTCTGTCTCTTGCTTGTATAAAGATGTTTGCATCACTACAGCAACTGAAATGTATGAAGAGATCAACATGATTTTGGTTGTTTTTGTTTTGTTATGCTTATGATTTATAACAGAGAGAATATCTGACTTTAAAGTCTGTCCTCTAAACAAATGACAGGCCTATGCTGCCAATGAGAACCAGAGGAAGATGCTTGAAGAGTACATTCAAAGCTTCACGTTGGGCTCAATTGATGCCCATAAAGAAGGCTCACGCTACTGGATCAAAGACAAGGGACCGATCGTAGAGAGGTGAGCCCAATAAACCATGACACCAGTGCATGTTACATTCTGCATACATTTATTGAACATGCAATAAAAGTCTGCAATAAAAGTTGATTTGCCTCAGTGATGAAAGCATTGAACTCCAAACCTGAAAAGGCCATGTGTCTCATGCTATCAAATTATTCTGATCTTTTATGTTTTCTTTGAGAAAATTGTTAAGGGATGTACAATCTTTCTTTGAATCTTTAAAATATGATTAAGTCTAAGACAGTATTTAACAAATTTCTAACCACTTATGTGGTTGCAGAGGGGAGAAACAAAATATTAAAAACTGTTATATAAAACTGATGAATTGAGCTGACACATACTCACAGATTTTGTCTTAATCTGAAGATAATCTTTATTGCACATTCCCTCATCGATGTGCAGTTAAATAAATATTCATTGTGATGCTTGCTCCTTCTGTTGAGTGATATTCTTGTCTTAATCTCTGAAATAATTCTTTATCTACTTCTCACTCCTCCTTCACCCCCCCGCTCCTCTTCCTCCTCTTCT
Organism: Lucifuga dentata; assembly: GCA_014773175.1. NCBI lineage: Eukaryota > Metazoa > Chordata > Actinopteri > Ophidiiformes > Bythitidae > Lucifuga > Lucifuga dentata. Next base: position 174,649 of record VXCM01001029.1, on the reverse strand, counting down.
CAGTTATATAGGCTTCATAGAGAGCTACAGAGATCCTTTTGGTTCCAGAGGAGAGTTTGAAGGTGATTAATTTTTCAGCTCTAATGAAAAACAGAAATACATGACGCCAGACTGCTGGAGAAAAAAATGTACATTGATATATATCTTGCAATTTTACAGACAGTTATTTGCCTATATACATCTTTTAACTTCAATAAGTGCTCTTGGATAGCATTTATTATTATAGTAGTGGTTTAGTTGATTTTAGGAAGCGAAGGATATAAAGGGATTACCTCTGTGTTGTGGCATCAATGCAGGTTTTGTGGCAGTTGTGAACAAGGCGATGAGCGAGCGTTTTGCCAAGCTGGTGAGCTCAGCAGAAGTCCTGCTTCCTGAACTACCCTGGCCCAGCGAGTTTGAGAAAGACACTTTCCTTAAACCTGACTTCACCTCTCTAGATGTTCTCACCTTTGCTGGCAGCGGAATCCCAGCCGGCATCAACATCCCCAACTGTACGTATACTGAGATTTGTTAATGGAGACTGACACATAATGCAGTTTATTTGTTCAGGCTATTTTGCCATGTTACACACACTAACTGTTTGTGTGTTTGTCTGGTGTGCCTATAGATGATGACATCAGACAGTCAGAGGGCTTTAAAAACGTGTCACTCGGCAACGTGCTGGCTGTAGCCTATGCTACACAAAAGAACAAACTCACTTTCTTGGAGGAGGATGACAAGGTAGGGCCTTCATCTTCCTGAATCACTCTCACAGAAGCTGTCTCTTTATTTTTCATTTATAAATTCATACGTTCTTCTGTGTGTGGGCTATTTTTTTTTTGTAGGATGTGTTTATAAAGTGGAAAGGCCCATCATTCGAGGTGCAGGTTGGACTTCATGAGCTCTTGGGTCATGGTAGCGGCAAATTGTTTGTTCAGGTCAGTCAAAGAAACTACCACACACTCATGTTAACACCAGCAAGCTAACACACATCGTTTTCAGGTGCATGCACTTTATTTTGAATACCAGATACTCACTCGATCAGCTGTGTGACTCTGTATGAATGTTAAGTATTTGCAGGCTATGAAATGTGAACTGTTTCTCGACTTGTGTGTTACGCCCAACCTAGGGGTTACCTGAGCGTAACACAAATGAGACCCCCTTCTACTCAACTCCCAAGGACCAGGATAACAGTGAAGCTTTATTGACCTTGCAATTTATTTCTTTGAAGCACAAACATCAGGGTGGGCACGGCCAAACCAGTTCTACCTCTTCAGTAGCCCTACCTATTCAAAATAAATGAAACCAAAATACAATCTCAATAACTAAACTGACTACTATTAGAAAAACAGGAGAAAACTGGCAGAAAAGAAAATGGTTTCCCACCCCTACAGCTGCATAATTTTAGTGGTATCTATTTACAAAGATCCAAATCAGTCATAGTGGCTTCCACAAAGCTTACCAAATAATGGCATAAACACAGAATACTACACAAGCTGGCATGTTGGAAGCTGAGGAAGGAATGAGTCTCTCCAGGCAGGCAGCTGTGGTTTAAATACTCTGCAGTCTGGTCTCCACCAACCGTGTTCTAACACACCTGCTCATTCAGCCAATCCAGTCACACCACCAGATTCAACCAGTCAGATTCCCAAGCTATCACACCTCAGTTTCTCACACACACCTGCATTCCCAGGATATATGAGAGAGAGAGAGAGAGGGAGAGAGTTGTGTGTTCTGATGCTTTGGCAATATTGTTTGTTTGAACTTTCGTGCCAATGAAGCTCATTGAATTGAATTGAGAGAGAGAGAGAGAGACCTCACAGCACACAAATGTACACACTCAAATGACCTACAGACATGATATGTATGAAACAAATTCAAACAGTTCTGCTTATATTCTAGGAATTAGATTTCACTGTTTTCTCCTGAAATTTGAATTGAAGAACCATCAGTGACAGTGTTTTCTGAAATCTGTGTCCCCCTCCTGAAGAACGACAAAGGCAAGTTCAACTTTGATCAGAGCAAGGTGATCAACCCAGAGACTGGAGAACTGGTGAGTAGTGTGTGTGTGTGTGTGTGTGTGTATACACCTATCTGNACCCAGAGACTGGAGAACTGGTGAGTAGTGTGTGTGTGTGTGTGTGTGTGTATACACCTATCTGCTGCCTGATACTAAACTACTGCCTTGTGAACTACTGTTCACAAGGCTAAAAGAGATTGAAGGTGTGAGTGTATGTTGCAGGTGACCAGTTGGTATCGAGGCAGTGAGACGTGGGACAGCAAATTCTCCACAATTGCTTCATCATATGAAGAATGCCGTGCTGAGTGTGTGGGACTCTACCTGTGTCTCAACAAGCAAGCGCTCAGGTAGGTCATGTATAAGTGTGAAACCTCACTCCAAAGCTGTCTTTGCAAATTAGATGTGACATACGTCGATGTACACACGTTACATTTATTTATAACTTAGCCACAGATACACTGGATAATAACCAGTGGCAAAGAATACTAAAGTGCAGGTAGCCATAGCAACAATGCTTCTGCTTCATTCTTGATTCCAAATTTCTTGTGGAATAGACGGACTCATCAGGATCTTTTATTATCCCTTCTTATTCATATAATGTAATCGTACCATGAAAGAGATGTAATTTTCTTTCATAGTTTTATGTTTTTCTGCATCCATCAGGATGTCAAGGTGGAATTTACTTTATAAAAGGCTTAAACTAAGAATTCAAAAGTAGGTGGGACAAGGACTTCAAACTGCCTGCTGCCTCCTGTTGAAGATCACTTGCCTCTTCCATTACGTACGTCAATTTTTGGAAAAGGACAAAATGAACAGATGTTTTTTTTTATAATCCTAGGCGTCATACCATTTACAGCGTGCTTGAGCCTTTGGCCGCAGAGAGTCGCTAATCCTAATAATATATTTTTTTTTTTTTGCAGACCACCTTTTACAGACTCATCTCTGACCTAAGTTATGTGTCAGAAGTGATAGGTAGTCTGGTATTGTGAATTTGGAGGAATTTTTATGATGGGAGAAACTGACTGGATCACATCAAAATCAAGTAAACACTTTTGAATGCAGGAAGAATCAATTAAAGGTGTGGAAGAGGGTGTGCTTCAGATCTAAAACTGTTGTATTTGCTATAAAGAGAGAACTGGTGTAATAATATGCTAGAAAATAATGTAACAACATGGAAAAGGAATTAAAGGCCCTTAAAGGTATATTTTGTTATCAATTTAAAGAACTGTGTTGATCAACTTTATTATCTATGGATTCTGCTGGTAGGCTAAACTTTTTTCATCTGATTGTGACATTGGAAATATTGTCATTTGATTGCCTTAGAGTAAACCTGAAGGATAATTATGCTCAGTTCATTAATTTATTTGTAGCATTTACACCTTTAAAATGAATTTGGCTGCTGGGATCACTTAGGTTATTGAATATGTTTCTTGCAGTATGTCCATTACTGATGAGATGTTATGGGGGATGATGGTTCTTCTTTTATGGCCTTTTTAAAATGACCATAATTGGGAAGGGAGGGGCCTTTATGACAGGTCATGTACAGATGATGTGCAGCTGATTGGCTGTGAGGGAGGCTGCATCATTTAGAGGGCAGCATTATGACACGTACTCTTTGTATGGTTCCAGTATTTTTGGCCATGAGGGCCAGGATGCAGAGGATGTGATTTACGTCAACTGGCTCAGCATGGTCAGAGCTGGACTGTTGGGCCTGGAGTTCTACACGCCAGAGAGCAAAAGCTGGAGACAGGTAATCTGTCATATTCTTGCTCGCCCAGTCACTTTTCTCTGTAACTCACTCTCTCACTCCCCAGTTGGCCTGGTTTTACAGCACCTATAAATGATGAATTATAACTTTATATTGAACCTCATAGATAAAAAGCAAACAGTATTTACAAGACAAGTCAACTTATGACATTCTTAGAATCTGACTCCCAGTTTTTGGGTCTGTGTTTTTTCATAATATCACTTGCAGTGTTTACAGTTGTATCATGACATGTATACAGTATGTTTCACTTTTCTGTCTCTGTCTGTGTCTGTGTGTGTTTCAGGCTCACATGCAGGCTCGTTTCGTGATCCTCCGTATATTGCTGGAGGCCGGGGAGGGCCTGGTGGGTCTGGAGGAGGTGACAGGAGAGGACGGCAAGCCAGATGCTCGAATCACTCTGGACAGAAGCAAGATCCACACTGTGGGCAAGAACGCCATCCACAAGTTCCTTCGCAAACTGCAGGTACATCTACACCATTCCCGTTGCCCTGAATGGGGCAGAATGTTGAAATGAATGTAACAAGTCTAGCATAATCGAGGTGATACAGCAAAAGATTTTGAATATTTTAGTTAACATAGTTATAGCAAATCCCTAATGAGTTACTATGACAATTGTGAAATTATTTTTGTCCCTTCTAACCTGATTTGACTGTTTTTAGGTCTTTAAGTCGACAGCAGATGTGGAAGGAGGCAGGGCTCTGTATGAAGGCTACTCAACTGTCAGCGATAGCAGCTCTCACAACTTCCCGCGTCTCCGGGAGACGGTGCTGCTGAGGAAGGAGGCTCGTAAAATGTTTGTTCAGGCCAACACCAGAATCAGCGGTATATACCTCCACCTGTATTAACGCACTCACACAAACATACAAACACATCCAGTGGGGTCCAAAAGTCTGAGACCACATCGAAAATCTGTGATATTTTCCATGTAGATCAGTAAGTCTGGCATCACAAGAAACGCTGTGGAACATTGTCAAATTATGCTGGGATAACTTGGCTAATCAGGTTTTGCACAAACTTGTGGAGTCCATGCCAGCTGGAGTGATGCTGTCATTAAAGCAAAATGGGGGTGTACCAGATACTAAGATATGCTGAAATTCATGTACATTTTCCAAAGATTCAACTTTTCACTCTAATTGTTAAGATGATATTGCATTTGTAATGAAAAATCTTGTATTAAATTAAAAAAGAATGCAAAACAGAAGCATTTTCACAGTGATCTCAGACTTTTGGACCCCAGAGTATACTCTTTCCCAGTCCCTCTGTCTTTATTCTGTGTTAAATTTCGCTACAGAGAACTTACTCAGCTTTACACTATAAGCAACAGAAACATTACATCACCATCATCCACAGTGACAAAAAAAACTAGAATAAGCTCACTGCTCTCCATAAATGATGTTTTGATGCTGATGAAGTGTGGAAACAAAGTAACAGTGAAGTGGATGTTTCTTAAACAGTTAATTATTCTGTGTCTGTTTGCCTCTGTGTGTTTTCTAGAGGACAGTGTGGAGCTGGTGGAATATGAGAGCAGTGCAGCAGGCTTGATTCGCTCCTTCACTGAGCGTTTCCAAGATGGTGCAGAGCAGCTGGAGGCTGACCTTTTGGAGCTGAGTAAAGTAGATGCCCTCTGCTGGTGTTGATGGAGATCTGCTCCTTAAGCTTCCTTTCACAATAGTAACTGAAATCAGATTTTTAAAGCATAAATGACTGAAAATTGATTCTATTTAATGGTTGCTAAAACACACAAAACCATCAGAATACTTGTAATAGACACTCTGGTGAGACAAAGTAGATGAATGTTTGTAGATGAAATGAAGCTGTAGGCCTTCAATAGATCTGCCATAGACAGCAGTTGAAGTTTTATTAGCCAGGATCAAGTGTGCTGGTCCAACATCAGGTCTGTCATTGATAATTAACAGAATCAAATGCAAATAAGTTCAAAATTAACACATACCTCAGTGTTTAGTTGGATATAGGAAATGTAGTATTGTAATGAGTCCATTCAAAGAAATAATGGAAGACTGAGACTTTCCAAAATATCAACTGAGCAAGTACTGCCTGACAAAATAAATGTTTCTTAGGACTATTCATGTATGTAATGGTTTGTTTTCATATAAGATGTTTTGTCTACAGTCAAGATTAGTTAAGGCTTTGGTTATATTTTTCAGTTGATTTTTCAGCTAAAAGTGATTACACTGTGACAGGTTCAATCTTTCCAGCTTGAAAAGCTGGAAAGATTGAAAAAATCATCAGCAAGTATGGAGAGAGCTGGAAATCTTTCCAGCTCTCTCCATACTTGCTGATGATTTTTTTGACTTGTTCTACCGTTTGGATTCATCAAATAATGAAATCAGTTATTACTTACAGTAACATGTTGATGCCATGCCTGGCAACAAACTCAACAAACTCTGTACACAAAAGCTTGACTTGATGTTGGTGCACAAATAAAATTTGTTTGATAAGATCCAGATGGACTTTTTGTACCAGAAGAATAAGCAGGTCAGTCATTTTACTTTTTTATTTTTCTGAAAAACAGACAAATTTCACGTATAATGTAAAGTCTGTTTATTGAATGTTAATTTTCTCCCTTAGAAACCACAAAGCAAAAGTTATCCTTACAATTATGCAAGGTTCATATGAGAACTTTTAAAAGGACATCCCAACATTTGCTCATTTTGTTCATTTTGGCATAAGGTTCTGTTAATCATGTCAATTTTGTTGGATTTGGGACATGTTTGAAAACTTATTTGATGCATTTAAGTGCTATGGGGAAAATTCTAACTTCTGATATCCAGAAGTGCTCTGTTGAATCATTAACTAAATGGTCATTGTGATGCATTTCCTATCTAAAGCAAGGTTCAACTCTGCAAGGTAGTATAAAAAATACTGCAATAAAAGAAAACAAATGGCTGACTGTTTGGTAGGAAATAGTTGTAAAACCACATAGTATGCCATGTAAACACAATTTGTAGTTAATGGGTTAAAACCTGCAAAACCACCAATATTAAATGTTTGGCTTATATTACATATTAGTTTTCAAATGTTTAAAGTTAACAGTGCTAACACACCTGGGCTTCTGTCTTGACATCTAAGTCATTCTCAATGGAGCAGATGTAGAAAACAGTGCCTCATGATATGCAATTTAGCTACAGTTGAAAATTTTTGTTTTCTACTGGCTCGTACTATTGTTGTGTATAAGGGGGGGGGATGGAGGCAGGTTTTCCTCTGCCTCCTCTATGCTGCTGAGGGAACTGCAGCTGCCTCTGTCATTTAGAGAAGCGCCATACATCTGCTGCAAAAGCAGAAATATTTCCTCCTCTTCCCTGTCTTCAGGTTGGTCCTCCTCTGTCTCATCTTCATCTTCTTCCTGCAAATCAACTTCACTGTCTCTCTCGTCAGCGTCTTCCCCTTTTCTTTCCTGATCTGGTCTGACACAAATAGTGGGTGTGTGATATTCCTCCACAGTGAGTTGAGAGAAGGATGATGAGGTGAAGGGAGAGAGAGAGGGAGGGAGCTTAGGAGAAAGAGATGGGGACTGATAAGGTGAGAGTGAGGGAGAAGCAACAGGAGAGTCATTTGGAGAAAGTGATGGAGATACATTGGGGAACAGAGAGGAAGAGAGATAAGGAGATTGGGTAGGAGAAAGGGAGAAATTGACCTTTACTGAAGGTTGCATGTAATCTGAGTCATCCGGAAGATGCTCCATCAATGTAGTGGATGATGGTATTTGTAACTGAGTTCCAGCCTCCTTTTCCCCTTGTCCAGTCCGTGTCTGGCCTGGTTCTGTGTGTGTTTGGCCTTGTATTTGGTCCTGCTCCTGCATCTGAGGCTGGACATGAGGAAGCTGGCATGGAAGTTGCTCTTGGGCCTCAGTGTTGGAATCTTCTGGGTGTAACTGGATGTTTTTGGTCTGCGTCACAGGTTTAAGCTGGTTGTAGTGGGCCGTGGGATCAGTTAGACAGGGTTGCTTTGGATTTGCAGGGCTCTGGTCGAGGGACAGGTCTGGGACTTCCCTGGGTTGGGCTACTGCTTGCCCCTGTGTCTGCATTTTGACTTTACGTCTGCTTTTGGTTTTAGGCATTAGAGGTGGCGGAGGAGGGGGAGCAAGTGGAGGTGACAGGAGGGTCGATGTCTCCATGGAAACCCGAACCTTGAGGCTACGTTTAAGCAAGCGTTGTCTGGACAAGGCGGACTGAGACTGCAGGAAAAGGGGGTTGATGAAGCAGAGTGCACCCAGGCCAGAGCCATAGTCCAGCTCTCTGGGGCTGCGCGTCCTGATTGGACAGAACTCCTGGAACAGGGTGGGATTATGTTCTGACTGGTTGGCTGCAGTGTCAGATTGTGGTTTTGTAGCAAGCTGGTTGGCTTTATCAGGCTCAGGAGCAGAATCAGTCTGCATGGTAGAGATTGTCTGTAAGGCAGCATCGGATGGGACTGAGGTTACATTTTCTGGCTTGTCCTCATCCTTTTGGGCTTTAGGCATCTCCCGTGGGCCACGGACATTTAGGTGGGAATTCCAGAATTCTATAAAACAATACAAACATATTCAGTGGACCTCAATTCATCCTTCAAGGCCCAAGTGGGAGAGAGGGCATCAAATCTGCTGTCAGGAAACAGAGTTGTGTTCACTGACCTACTCCCATATGTGAGATGGACTCAAGCTCTTTGTGGGATGTTGCCTTTGCAATGGCTTCAGGAAGCTCCAGAGGGAAAGGTAGCACATCTCTGATACACAGACAAAACACCCACATCAGTTCCTAAAGGTCGGTGCATAGTGACAGTAACCAATATATAAAATAAATAAAAGAGGAATAAATGATGATAAGATACAGGAATAGAGGTTAAAAAAATGACAATGAGGAGAACAAGCTTTCACCTGCTGACACAGTAGAAGGAAATGAGTCTTGGGAGGTCTGGAAAGCTGATCGCTGAAGTCTCCAGAGAGAAAGCTGAAGTTGAAGTAAAGTTAAAATTGGAAAGTTGTAGGACGAAGAAGCTGGGTAGTTAGATTCAACTATTTTAATATTCTGCCTCTAGGATTTTGTGTTTTTTCTACTTTTGAAGCTACTTAAAGGCAAATTTAATGAGAAAATCAAGGTTCAAATGCTGATTAGGATTTAAGAGTATCCGCCTCTTACTGGAGTGTTCCTCCCGGATGCCAAACTGCTGGACAAAGGATGGTACACTGTCATCTGCCAACCGGACACACAGCACATTTCTTCGTGATGTGCGAGACTTACGCACCAAGAATGTCTGCAGGACAATGGAAAGAGAAGGAAAAGGAGAGATGCAGTGTGTCTACACAGTTACAACCAGTGTACTTGTGAGTTTGTGATTTTCGTGTATGTCCATGTATCTGACCCCAGGTGGTTCCCTCTGCAGTATGTGCAGTGCAGTGGCAGGGTTGATTGATAGTTGAAGCCAGACAGGAATTGTTAGCAGGAGACGGTCCAGAACGCTGACACTCCTCAGAGAACCCTGTCCCCTTTGATGCCCTGCAAATTTATTCTGAGAAGGTTGGGTGGGCTCGGGGAAGTCATAGAGAGGCTCTTCTTGTTGTTCCATCTCCACAGACACACACACAAAAACCATATATTAATTGTCCAAATTATACACTCCCATATGCTACACGTGGTTATTATCAGTTCCTGTGCCTCACATTCAGAAATAAGCCACAACAAGATGGGTGGGATTGCTCCACACTCACACCTGTGCAATAACTCTGCCCGGATTTATACAGCAAGTCCAGACTTGGTAAAGTGCACCACTTCAACAGACAGCAAGCACTGAGCAACACACTTGAAAACCATAAAAAATCTCATACATAAATGACACGGAAATAAATAATTGTAATAAATAAAGGCTACCGGTTTTGGTTCAACTTTGCTATTATACTTAACATATCAATAAATAAGTCTGATTTCCTGTTAGAGCTGCTGTCTGAACGCAGCCTACAAGTCAGCATCTGTCTGGATCCGCAACTGCATTCCTGTAAAACTTCAACATTTCCTCTTTAAAGAATTTCGCACACGGAGTTCTTGCTATCACTTACGCAAATATTAAGAAAAATATCACAGCCTGCTACATCGCATTTATATGGCTCTTATTTTACCAGCACTTTACTCGTTTGATTTACCTCTTTGCCCCGATCCTTCTCTTTATTCACTCCACATCAACTTGTATACTCTTCATTTTTCATCAACTTTACTACGCTAAAAGTCAAGTTTTCCAGCAGCCACGTCTGCCATGACGCGCGTTCACACAACTAGAAACGTCTCCGTTTTCTTCTTTGGCTCCTCCCCTTGTGCCACCTGATCTCACCTGGAAATATCGTCAGAATGAACTCGGCTCACATGCCTTTTGCCAAATACTTTATTGGATACATTGAATTGTTAATAGTTAGCAGGCGTATATAGTGTAGCATTTTTAGCAGTAGGATAGTAGAAATTCTTATTTACAATAAATTAATATACTTTAGCCTAGAATGAATAGCATTATGATGACGATTATGATGATTAGTAGCAGTAGCAGCAGGAGTATTACTACTACTATTGCTGCTGCTTTTATTGCTATTATTAGTAGTAGTAGGAGCAAAAGAAAGTAGTATTACCAATGCAGAATTGTACAAAACTAGTAGTTGTACAATGAGTAATTGCAACAATAGCATATTTCCGGTTCGGGTGAATGTTGTACATATGAGCTTTGGCATATATTTGTAAACTCACAAAATTAAAATATCAGAATCATACTTTCTGAGCATTTAGCATGACTAACCATCTTGAATAAAACTTGAGAAAACAGTGCCCTCATACCACTGTCCTCCGCGCCCTCAAGAAACCGGAACCGGATGTGAAGTTTGAAATAAAGCTTCAGGACCGCGTTGGGTAAGAAATGTGTTCTGTGTCTGCAAATTAATGTCTTTCAGCACTTTTAGTAAAATTTTTAAATACTTAAGACAACATATTAAAGTTTGTAACATGTCATGTTTGTTTGTTGGTATCTAGACAAGCTTTTTTCAGCCACACAGGTAAAACCAGCAAGTTAGCATTAGCTAGCTAGCTTAACTAACGTTACGTCGTTAACATTGCCATTGTAAGATGGCCAGCAGTGGCTAGTTTTGTAGCTAACTGTTAGCCACGTCGTTTTGCTAATTCATCTTATTAACATATAATTTATGTTTTTTGTTGACGGCTGTGTTTTACTTTATGTGACATTAGCTAACATAAACGGATACAGATTAACTACGAATCTATTTTATCCCGTTCTCCGGATATACCGAAAAGGTTAGCACTTTGATTAGCATAGTCGCCCCTGGTTATATTTTAATGTTAACCGTGTTAACTCCTAATGGCTCACAACATACTCAATCTTAACACATAACACAACCTCATAACATAATCTATGTTTTGTTGACGGTTATGTTTTACTTTGTGTGACCTTAGCTAACATAACAGACAGACATAGACTGCCTTTAAATCTACTTTATCCAATTTCTCTGGATATATGGTAAAAGCGGTTTCATTAGCATAGTCGCTCCTGGTTATAACTGTAATGGTAACCGTATTACTCCTACCAAGTCGTAACCTAATAACCTCAATCTTAGCACATAACATAACTTCAGCTGAACAACAGCACGGCCGTAAAGTATATTCGGGCACAGGAGATTTTCCCAGAACTTGACATCTCGTTAAAAATTGCATTAAAATTTTTGTCGTTGTTGTTAATTTCACGCCGATCATTCAAACTGATCTAAACCAGTTTTAACAATTCTGTTACCCTGCATCCTGTTATCACTTTCCAGATTCTTGGTTGAAACAGAGATGAACGGTGACAACGTGAAGTTGTTTGTGGGGAATCTTCCTTTGGATGCAACTCAGGATGAGCTCAACAAGTTGTTCTCTCCATATGGGGAGATCAACACCTGCTCCTTGCTCAGACAGTATGCCTTCGTTACCCTGAGGGGAGAGGGGGCAGCAGACAGGTAAGGTCAGGAAAGAAGAAACAACCAATGCTGTACATTGTATTTGTGAAACAATTGTATCCATCAGCTAGCCATTCAAAAATTTGGTATTTAGTTTGCATTTTGGACTATGCTCAGTTTTTCAGTATGAGAACTGTACTCTGGTTAGAATTATTATGTAATCTGTAACAGGGACACAGCTTGGCTTTGACAGGCTTTGCTGGTTTTGGACTGTATAGTTTGGAAACTATTATTGAGGCATCAAAAATGCTAAAGAATTTTGCTTGGGGCAAAAAACAGAAGTACTGCACTCCTGAGGGACAAAATTATACTGTGAACTGAGAGCACATATTTAACAGTTTTTGTTTTCCAAAGTGTGTACAAATGTCATGGATAATTTACAGTAAAAACTTCTCAAACATATTTACATTAACATAAACCTGTTGCTTCATTATACTTACTAATTTTGGGGTGATGGCAGTAAGCACAGTGGTGTAAGAAAAATGCTAAAAAAAAAAAATATTGGGAGCTTATAATGTACATTACATTGTTCTGTGTTTACCACTACTAAAATATCTAGTATTACCGATTATATTGTCTGCTGCAGTACTCCAGGCGATGAGATTATAGTTTTTGTTCTTGCGTTGACAGGGCCATACGGCATCTTGATGGCAAAGAGTATAGAGGCAGACCCCTAGTAGTAGAGGAGTCACGTGCACGTCCACCTAACTCCACCAAGGTGTTTGTGGGGAACCTCAGTGCAACATGCTCCGCAGATGACTTGCATGGGCTTTTCTCAACCTTCGGAAGAGTTCTGGACTGTGATAAAGTCAAAGGTTAGTTAGATGGCCAATCATAATCATAGATGGATCAGTGGGAATATTTTGTAGGTGTTTTGCACTAAAATATGGAATGGATATGTTTTATCTTAAATAAATAATTATTGTCTCATCCTGCTTCCTTCATCCTCTACAGCCAGATTATGCTCCAATGTTGGGTATGCATTTGTGCATATGGAGAGGAAGGAGGAGGCCGTGGCAGCAATTGAAGCACTTAACGGGACCATGTTCAAAGGTCGGCAGCTGGCCGTGGAGCTGTCCAAAGCCCAGCCTTTGATCAACCAGCTTATGGGCTCTGGAAATTCAAGCAATTCCGGTGGAGGTGACAGCAGTTGAAAATAAAGGGTCCATATGTGTTTAAAGCTTACATCAAATCATGTTCGTGTAAACTATGTTTTTTACTGTCTCTTCTTTGCAGGTGGCAGAGAGGGTCTTCTTCCCAGACCACCTCCCACCCTAGAGCATCACCAGAGTCAAGCAGCTGTGTTAGCAGCAGCTGCAGCAGCCGCTGCTGGACTGCCCATACAAGTTAGTGAATTCACTAGCGCAGCTTATACTGTCACAGGAGATCTCAAACTTGTGATGATTGAAAGGTTGTAGAAGGTCATAAGATATTCCCAAGTATGTGAAATGCCATGCACATTGTTCATAAATATCTTTTTCCAAACTGTTTCATTGGATCTTTCAGAATATTTTTTTTATGGCCAAGGATACCACACTTCTGTGGTCATTATTGTAGAATGTATTTATTAGAGGAGTTAGGTTTGAAAATATTCAGTTTTTAATGCTGGTGTCTCCCTTTTTGTATCTTGACTTCTCTGCAGGTTCAACAAAGTGTCCATAACTCATTCTATAACACTACATCCTTTGACCCCACCTACGCTGCTTTGAAGGGAATCACAAGCTCTAAAGGTGCAGATGGAATGATATACGGCGCTCTTGCCAGCCAGGTGTATGGGACTGTTGCTGACCAGGTGTATCACGATATGACCAATCACAACGATCCTGCAAGCAGTTCCATTGTTGAAGAAGAGGCTGCAAGCGGACCAGACCCAACAACACTGTTTGAGGCAGCAAGAGCCAAGTTTTTTCAACAGGGACAGAAGGTCTGTGAAAACTTTCTTTAGTAAAACTTTATGATGCACTCTTTTAATAAAGTACTTCTGCATTTAAATACCATATTTTCCTGTTGGAAGAAAGTAAAATTTCATCATTTCAATTAAAGGTTCTGGCAGAGCAGCAGGCAGGGAGAAAGACCACGGCAGCATCAGATAGTGAGCGTGATCGCAGCCCAATCAGAGGAAATCGGGCCCCCCTTCTTCCTGACCCTGTCCCAGGTTCCTTTGCTCAGGCACGGCCAAAACGCCGCGCTCTACTGCCCACACCACCTGGAGCACCTGAAGAATCCACCACGACCACCACCACAGCTACTGAAGGGTCAGATCCTGTTGCTAGGTACATAAAGCACAATTTAAATTATTTAACATGAGGGAGAAGGGATATAGTGTCTCTTAAATAAATATGCAGAAATATTGTAGACTCATTTTTGCGTGTTTGAATTCTGCTTTCTACACTATTCTCATGTCCTCTGTTGTCTCATCTCCGTCTGTAACCTATTCTCCAGATCTTACTCAGAGTACTACCAGCAAATGCATCAGTACCAACAGTATCAACAGTACCAGCAACAGTACCAGTACCTCCAGTATGCCTACACCAATCCTCCTCCACCCCCACCTCCTCCGCCAGCCACCACACAGGCTCAGTCCTCCACTGCAGCCATTGCACCTCCAGGGACTTACACTGAGCCTACAACTTATGCGCCGCCAGTTACATATGCAGCATCGGGAGCCTATACAGCACCTGGAACGTATGACACATCGCGAGGTTACGATGTCTCATCCGGGAACTACGATGCCTCAGGGAGCTATGACACATCTGGAGGCTACGGGGCATCTGGAGCATATGATGCAGCAGGAGCTTACACAGCAGCGGGAAGCTACTCCACCTCCACACCGTATGAGCAGACACCTGCACACGGGCAACCCATGCCCCAGCGCCATGATTACCCTTACCACACGCCAGAACCCCCTTATCGATAGTCCCACTCCCCGACACGCCTTCCACACTGCAGATGTGTGTGTGTATGTGTGTGCGCGCACGTGTGTATTTACATATGGGACAGTTTAAAGCGAGAACATCAAGAGAGGGAGTTAAGTTTTGATTGGAATGTCCTTTAAGTATAGAAGTATCTCTCAGTTTCTCCATCTTGTTTGCTCTAGTTTCTAGATTGGGTGTCAGTTGATTAAGTAAGCAACAGTTGGATGACTATTCAGCGGATGAAGGAGAGGAAACAAATGGAACACTTAAAATTACAGCATTGCCTCGGGTTCAACTGATATTCACAAACAAATTTCTGTGAAATGAGGAATAATTAATTCTTCACTGGATGATAAAGAAGCTTATATGTTTCCTGGGATGAGGCTAGAAACAGAGGACAGGGTTAGAAATGCCGAAGAGAAGTTTACCGTTCTGTGATCAGTTAAGGTCTGTTACATACTCTACATAAGAATTAAGTGATGCAAAGGATTGGGGAGGGGTGGAGTCATCCTTGCGTTAGTGCAGAGAATAATGTGCATTCTAAAAAGTTATGAATTAATGCTAAAACCTGCTGCAAGGTCATATGTTTTAGGTAGGTAGAGCACAAGATAAAAACACTGGCTAATAAGAACTGCCAATGAAGAGGTTATGTCTTATATAAACAAATATTACATTGGCTAGACGGTAGAATGACGTTCTCCCCTTTTCATTCTGTAGCTGAGCTTTTTGAATTGACTATAAAAGCACATATTCATCTATGATTACCCCAGCTTTGAACGTGTAAACAGAAAGTTTGAGTATCCTACACACGCTTTCACTGCCATCGGTATGTCATGTGGAGTATGTAATGGGCCTTGGTTTGATTTCAGTTGAGTTGGATGGTTCTATTAACCAGCCTGGTCTGCCAGGAACTGCAGCAACTTCTTAACTGCTTCATGGGTAATACTTGCGTTAGATTTGATTGAGAAAGCAGAACTAAAATGGTTTAAGTTGATGCATCAACAGTGTTTTTCTTGGCTTTAATAGTTCTTTGTTTAGACCAGAGAAATGCCTTTAATGAAGAACTGCCATCCCTTTAAGAGTGAGATTGTTTCTGTTAATTGAGCGCGTTCGTCTTGAGCATATTTTTAGGCTTTTGGTGGTTTTCCCTCATTTTGGTCAATATTGTAGAAGACTGATGTGGCAAAGATAGTCATTGATAGTTAACACTGTGGCAGAGTTTGCTTTTTAATGTGGCATGCTGTCAGTAAGGGTTGTGCGGAGGTTGTGAATTCGTTGTTCATAGGCCACACCGGCGGCCTATGAAGTTTTGTCAAACTTGTGAGGGATACAACCAGTCTGCATAGCTCTCAGTTCTGTATGATTTTACAGTCTACTGTGTAGAATAGATGAAACGGTGATGTGACTAAAAAGATGCTACTGTGCAACATGCTTGTGTTTTCTTGATTATCTCAGGCTGTGGTGTCTATCTCTAGGCCTACACTAAACAAATCATGATGAAACAAACTGAAGTCCCACTCTCAGGAGTTAATATTTGGCCAGAGCTTTTGGGCAAAGGTGTTTATGGCGGTGATGTGTACCTCTGCAAGCTTTCCAGATTAGAACTGAATCTGTATGTAATCATGCGCTCCTTGATTTTCTATTTTCTTTGCCACATTTCTGTTTCGTGTTAGATCTCTGTCATTGTCAGTGGATCCCAATTTTATTTCTGCTTTCCGTAAAGAGAAGTTACTCTTTTTTTTTTCTTTTTTTTAAATCAGATTTGTTTCTACATCTTTGACTTTTTGAACGTTGGACTTTTGCTTACTGATGGGTCAGCCGTTAGACTTTTGCTACCATCTCCTCAGTTGCTGTTATGTCTCTGCCGTCATCGAAACTAACCAAGGCAGTTATTCAGAGAGAAGCCAGTTGAGTTTTTTCATTCACAAAAGTACAACTTATGTAAATATATGAAACCTTATTTTGAGTTGAGAAAGTAACACCAACCAACATTTGGTTTAACAATAAGAATATTGACTGTTAATGTAGAGAATTGATTGTATTTCTTCCCAAAGTTAAAGATAAAGTTAAAGTTAAAGAAGTAATGAAGTAATTCAGTTGAGTTGTATCAGTGGCAACCAGTTTGTATGGCTATGGTTAAAGGGGATTAGCATTGTTGGGCTAGGTGTGAGGCTTGTGAATGTATTTATTTTTCATGCTGTAAAAATTGGACTCTGCATACGATTTAAGCGCAGATGTGCATTAAGTTAATTCTGTACAATCACCTTGGATGGATGGAGAAGGAGATTACTCTGAAACTGGAGAAAGTGATATATTATTTGAGCTGAAGCTAGCATAAAGGTAGCTTGTCTATACACGATGTAATGAGCATGGCTAATGTGTGTAGCATCGGTCACGGAGTGGATATGCGGTGACAGTCTGTTGCAGGTGAATGTGAGAGTTTTCTGGGATTGACCTTGTCCCTCTTCTGGTCTCACAACAAACACACACTTCATGACACTTTGCTGGCGTTACTGGCTTTGTCTACATGCACATCACACGCCTAGGCAACTGCTAAAGCCCTCACTGATAATTAGATGTATATAGCATCTGGGTTTATTGCAATACCACACAAGAAGCAAGAACCACACATAGAAACAGTACTAACACCCAATTCTACATGTATTTGATGTGTCCTAGCTGTTCCGTTCGTTCTTATTTACATTACTCATCTTAATTCTTACTCGCCATCTGGGTTGGTAGTGCTGTGCTAGGTTTAAGTGACACATAACCTCTCTACATTTCCACATTATTCCACCTTCTCCATATGAACTGTTAGTTGCATGCCTTGTTGTTGCTGCTGCTCCAGCCACCTTCTTCCTCTTGCTGATTATTGCAGCTAGAGTGGGAGGGAGCCAAACTGAGCCCTTGCCCTGGACGTACGCCACACGCACCTGTAGCGTGGGATGGGGAAAACAGCAGCGTTAGGCCTGAAACTGCTGTGGACGATGGGGTGTCCCCCCTCTAAGGTAAACACTCAGACCACACACTCCTGCCCCTCCCTGAAACACGCATACGCACACGCTCTCACGCACACAGATACAGAGCCATGTTGATACATGTGATCTTTGCCCTTCTTCAGGAGTTGTTTGTTGTTTTTTTTTTTTTTTTTTTTTTTTTTTTTTTTTTTTTTTTTTNCCCCCCCAAGTATATGCATCTGCTTATACATTCCTGCGCCTGATACACTGACCACTGATACTCGACATGTTGAGGACGCATATACTTTCTTTATTTAGTCTAAATCTTAACGCTTGATGCCATCGAAAGCAGGCAGGTTGTTGTTAGAGCATCTTGTATCGATCAGCCTGTCACTCATCAGTACCAGGCAATCACAGCCAGAGCTGGATACGGGACATGTAGGTAGGATGGGGTTGTTTTTATATTTGCACCCCTGGGGCCACTTTGGGGTTAAGTGCCTTGTTTAAGAGCACATTAGTAGGCCCTCCATTATAATTGAATAACCTGGCTCAGGATCGGTTGCTGGTTCAACGCTCGACTCCACTCTCCCCCCAAAATGATTCTCAAAGCCACATACAACTTGTATGAAGTGACAATGAACACGGATATTATCGTTTTGTTTTAAATTACATTTTGTCTTATGGTCTTTGCAGTGTTTATCAATAAATAAACTTCAGTTGAACCATACCCTTTCTGTGTGAATATTTTGCTATGTTGAAGGTGCAAGTTTGTATTGTTGAGCTGCTGCCAAGAAATTACTGGACCTCAGCATCTGATGACAATTTATTGTTTTCTTTCCAAAAAAAAAAACAAAAAAAAACCTATGCTTTGAGAAAAAAAAAAAAATTAATAAATAACAATGAAAACCTGTTGTTCATAATTTTACCACTTTAATGTACAAAAAAATGAAATGAAAAGAAACTGGAGGAATGGGATCTCACTCCCTGCTAAGACTTGTTCATTGACACTGCTGTGTTTCATGCCCTCATCAGCAAACAGTTTACTGATGGATGCTGGAGTACTTAATGACTGTAGTAAATGCAGTATACACAACATTGAGGCATGGTGACTATGTCCGCTATGTACATAAATGAACAAAGACTGAAGGTTGCACTGAAGCTGCATAATCATGCAGTTTCTGAATTGGTAACATGTAGGTCTGGTTTCCAGCAGTCAGATTACTCCAAGAAGTAGCCTCAGTAATAATTCATGGGACTGCTAAGTATCAACAAATACTGACTTTATGGATAATTGTCTAAGAAGTCTATTACAGCAAATCCAAGACTACAAACACCCATTTGAAGTAAGTTCAAATATGCAAGTTGCTCACCTATGTTCTTGAGATTTTCCAAGATTAGAGTGCAGTTAAAAGCATGTGCACGAAAAATACAAAGGTTTAGTGGTGCTAAACCTCCAGAAATCCTTTCTTATGCAGCATTATACAAGACTTGTTTGAGCATCTCATCTCAGGATGCTTTTTGGAAATTCAGCCCCAGAAATACTGCAGATCTACTCATTAGACATGAGATTGGCTGATAGAAAAATAAAAAGGAAGGCTAATAGTCCAACTATGTGTATAGACAGGACTGACAAAATAAGTTTTGAGAAATTTTTACCCATCTCTACGATGTTGTTTGAACAGATGGGTTAAAAGTGTGAAAAGCTTAGTAGAATCCAGGAAACCAGTCCAAACTTAAGAGGATAAGGGTCAGATACAGTCCAGTTAATGGCAACAGACAGGACAGACTGGGCAAACACATTAAAACACCACACAATGTGGACCAGACCAAACACTTATTACAGTACTTTGACTTTCAATCACAACCTCCCAAGATGCTGGCATAGTATGAAAAAAGGAGCAAGCATTCAATTCAAACACGTATTGAAAATAGCAACGCTTTAATAAAGAGCAATTTTACATGACTGCAATGTCTCTCTAGCTAGGTGATGACTGGCATTGACATCCATGGTGTTTTACAAAGATACAGTTATGGTAACTGGGTTTGAAGTTTGATGGGGATTTGCAAGTTGCATTTCTGCATGCAAGACAGCCTTCAAACAGTTACAGACCTACATTGTAAAACAGTTGATTATGAATGTCAATGAACTTTGATGTCACGAGGTAAGTTAAAAAAAATCTCACAGAAAAATTTCATTAACGTTTTCCAAACACACCGGTAAGTGAGAGTTCACACAATGGTCATGCTTTTACCGGGCACACAAGCCAATAAAAAGACAACACTTAATCATGCAAAAGAAGACGGTTTCTTTGTCTCTAAAAATAAAAAGAAAATTCTTCTTGAGTTCTGGTATCATCCATTCATAGTGACCTTGAATAAGAAGAAGCTGCGCTTTGATGATGACTTTGGTGCTAAAAAATGTTCCTGTTTTGAAGAGGACAGACCCTGTCCTGTCCGCTTCCTTGATGAAGACACTCTTGGTATAGACCAGTTGTGATAGTTTACCTTTGAACCCCCGCCCCTTCCCTCCGGTTTACCCTAATCCAGCACCCTTCCTCCTCAAGATGGACACAAATATCACAAACATCAAACCCCCCCNCACCCCACCCACCCACTCCCTAGATGACGACACCCTCAAAGTACAACCATTCAAACACAGATACAGCAACAAATTGTCCCACATACAGTACGTCATCCAATGGGGCTTCAATCACTTTACAGAGAGAGCACGTCTATAAACACATGAATTGCATGACCTATATACAGAGGACATAGCATATCATAACAGTCAGAAGTTGGCCCAGGATGGATCGAGCTGCATTGTGGGCATGAAGTGCACAATAAAAATAGCATTCACCTGACAGAAAGACAAACAGTTGTAACGAGGGGGCGATGAGGAGCTACAATAATTTTCCAAAGATTTCCAAAATGTCAGCTGGCCACTTACTTTAAAGGTGGAACACCATCAGAGAATCTCTACCTACTTGATGACTAGCAGAAAATGTCTTAATGCTGATCCTCTTTCTGCTGGTAGAGTCATAACTGTGCTGTTACACAGGCAGATTGGTTTTTGCGTATCCAACAATTTCCAGATTTCTTTTTAAAAATCAGTACAGTTGCTGTTCTCTGAGGGATTTGCTTGGAATCGTCAGCATGTGCAGCTCCAGCAGTCTGGAGAAGTTTGCCTTTAGATTCCAGGTCAGATGACTCGGGTTTGTATTACACAACATGAGCAATCCTACAGCCACCTTCAAGTGATGTGATGTTGTACAGACTGACACGGATACAATAACACTCATTGTTAAGTTAGTACATGCTACCAGCTCACAAGAGACCTTTTATCTCTAGCCACTTTAAGTACTCTCGAGGCTCTGCAGCCTCACCAAGGAACATGACCCTGTTTATCTCAATGAGAAGGCATGTACACAAACACATACAGTACAGGTACATAGAACAGACACAATCAATAGAAAATGACTTCATCCCAATTGATTATTGCCCCTTTCAACTGTACATCCCAGCAATGATTTTAGGTTTTTGTGCAGCAGAGCATTGTCCCCTCTTTGAAGGTTTGTGCTATATATATATACCATCAATCTGCATCTAACTTGACCTTGAGTCTACCATATTACCATTTAATGTCTCATTAACGCCTCCCCATCTCTAGATGTCTGAATCAGTCTGCGTATTGTCACTGCAGGCATTGCTAGGGTCATGATCGACAGACATCATTACCTTCAGTTGCTTTACTGTGACCTCCAATTCATTTTATTCTTCCAGTTGACCTTTAGCTGTCCTGTCCAGAAATGTTAAGACTAGCATAAACAAACTTAGCAAATCTTAGCATTGTCTTGTATTCCTCTGTTGCTGTTACTGCCTTATTCAATTTTTGTGGCTTACAAAGGACATAAAATAGTCATTTTTTTGACAGGACTAATGCTCAGGACAAGGACGACATCATACTGGTGGGAGGAGTTAGATCATTTCTGTTTGGCAAGATTGAGAATCATCTACTTCCTAATATCCAATCATGTCTCTGTCTGGCTCTCAGTGCATTAATTATATTTAGAGCAGTAAGGGTAAAACAACAGGAGTTAAGGTTACAAACAGAAAAAAAAACAAAAAACAATCCACATCAGGATGTGGACTCACAAGAAGTACAACACTACAGCAGAGACAGCTTCTAAACAGTTGACAGATGAGTGAAAAAGACAGTTGTGAGATTGCATGATATTGCACAGCTGTAGAGGATGAAAAAAAAAGAGGAAATACACAGTGTGTGTAGCATGTCCCCAAGTAGCAAAGTTAGTGTAAGAGGTTTGTTTACATCCAAATGTGATGCCTCGGTCTGGCTCAGTGCTTTCATTAGTATTCCAGTGCAGTAACACATTGGTACCTGGCAACACAGTAATGACATCAGATACCAAAAGAGAAACAAATACAGTACATACTCTTCACAGACGTCCATCCACACCCACTCAAGCGTGCCCATAAATTATCACTCCATGTTGAAGTCATCATGTGTAATTGGCAATTAAGAACAAATGGAGCTCAAAAAAGATTACATTAATGTTGATGCGTCACACTGCAATGTAGAAAAAAAGGACACACACTCATACACATCTATCCATGTCACATCTGACATCTGATGGATGACACACAGGTGGGAACCAATCTGAACAAGTTGCTTGCTTCACCTACGCAGACATACACCCTTGGCAAAGTTCATATTGAGTAAAGTGCCAGAAAACGATCCAATCATAGACAAGAGATGCATGTCTTCCCACTTTGATGTAGTCACAGGATGGAAAGGGATGCGGGTAGGGTAGGTTGGAGAAGTAGTTTTTATACAGGAAACTGTCAGGATGAGGAAGAGGTCGTGAAGCTTTCTCACTTCGACATCGCTGTCGGTCATCATAGAATCACCACAGGCTATAATCATCAATTTAAACAGACAACACTTTACCCATTCAGAAACAGCAAATCGAACAGAGGATGAGTGCGATTTGATGCGGAGCTTCTAGTCCCAGCATTGCAGAATAAGAGACAGAAAGCTTGGGAGCCAAATAGAGAGAACAGAGGAAATTAGAGAGGCAGGTGACAACAAAAAAGACTTCATTCATCTCTCGTCTTTTATCCATCCTCTGGTCCTCTCCTCATTCCTATCCTCCCTCTCTATTTTTGACTGCATCTTTGTCATCTGTTGTCCTGATTTGGTTCTGGGTTTGTTTTCTTCAACTCTCTCCATCTCTTCTCTCACCCTCTCTGAGCTTGCAGCTGCCATGGTTACAACATCATTCCTACATGAAGTGCATCTGCAGAGGAAAGGAGAAAGCAGAGTAATTTAGTTCAACAAAACATCTCATCAAGTGTTCAGATGTCTATTGACAAGCATATTACCTGCTGCAGTGCCAGGAAAACAGCTTCTCAATGGCCCAGTTGCTCTCTTTGCAGTTATATTACTCTATTTGTAGCCATGACAACTGATGATTTCTTATTTTGAAAAATTCTGAGATTTATTTTTGATTATCAATTTTATAATTACATGACAACTAAGCCTGCTTTGCGAAATAATTCCAAGGTCCACAGTTAGAATCCTTGGCCAAACTGCTATAAATGAGTATTTAGAATATTTATTATTCAAGATATACACATGGCATCCAACCTTGGTTGCTTTACTGCTGTTGTAAGTCATTTTAGGACATTTTAATACATTCAGATCACTGTCAGATGTAAGTTACAATGATTAACCTATACTATTTCACAATGTGCCTTGTCACCTTGTCTGTTAAACAATCCCAAGAAAATACATGTGAACACTAATATATTTGGATGTGTTTTACCTGTGTCCCAGGGATTGGACCAAAGGGGTTGGTGGGTCTCAGGACAGGCTGGTTATACATGACAGGCTGAGGGGGCATCATGGGAACACCTCCCATCTGATGACCCATCTGAGGAGGGAGCTGGACCAGGACAAGAAAGAGAAGAGGATGACAGGTAAGAACAGGAGAAAACAGGATATGTTGGATGGAGATAAGTAACTGTTGTCTGATTTAAGAGCATTATGTGAAAGATATGTAATGGTATGAATGAGTATTCATTGAGTTTAACGGTTATTCCATACCATTCCATACACAGGCACTTGGGGTGTCGTCATAGGAAAAGCTACTGGTGCTGGAGCCTGAATAGATATACAGAGAGGGAAGTGAAAAACTAAGATGTCACCAAAAGACAAATGTTTTTACTTGAATTAATTTGATTTTGCAGACATTTAATCCTGAACATATTTTAAAAAAGGTCAATAGAATAAGTTAATCTGAGACCAACTGGGAGCTTATAATGAACACAAAGGATGACAGACACTGCCGAGACAACACAATAAGCAAAATTATGCCTTTTTGCTTGGGTAACTCATTAGTCATCAACAATACAAACAGTCTCATTATAAAAAGTACTTGGAATATAGATTAAAAAAGCAAAGCAAATATATTTTTGGAAGATAAGCAAGATCAGGTGCAAAAAGAGGACCATGGTGAAAGCAAGAAATGAGGTGAAACAGTGTGTACTTACATAGCCAGTATAGATCATCCCATTCTGTTGAGATATGGTTTCAGGAAAGAGAGATACAGAGAGAGGAAAAATAATTTGTCGTTATTGTAGTTTTAAATAAAGGCCATGCTCATGCCTTTCCTTCTACAGAGATGTGAAAATAAACCTGACCTTTGCACATTCCTCATGTTCCCATCACATTACTTTCTATTTAATATTCACAACCACCTCCTGTTCACAGTTGTGCCACTGGCTACTTGCTCAATCATTTGCTGAATAAATGAGCGGTTTGAGTTGACAGGTCAATCAGTTAAAAATTAAAAGATGAAAGTAGATTGAATGGAAGAGACGTGGAGATAATTGGAATGCGGCGCAGAGGATAGACACATTTGTGAGCTCCTTCAAAAGTCCTGACTGCAGCAGAAATGAACATTTGAGAGTTTCATTCTGAAATAAGAAAGAAGTAACCATTACAGGGGGGAATGAGTTTACAGATAAAATAATGAATCAAACCAAATTAATACACATTTGAAAAAATGATGTCTGTTAACACTAAATACAGAAAAGCAACTCCTATAGATTGTGTAGAAAGATACTGGGATGAGAAGGTATAAAGAGTGATTAATTATGTAAACAAGTGATTTTTCTGAATTCATGGATTAGTGTAATAAATCTACTGTAACTGTCAAGTTATATTAATCAGAATTTTGAGCATGTGTATCTCTGACCCACTAACTAGAACTTTATGAACACGGTAGGCACATTTACGGTTCTAAAATGTGACTATTACTTTATTACTTTACCATATGAGGGACAGGCATGGGTGCAGGAGCCATGGGATGGGTGGTGTGAGTCCAGTTGGTGCTGGTGCACATGGTCTTTGACTGCCAGCTACTTCCACCTGTTGGCTTCTTCTCTACTAGCTGACTCCACTGCAGCTCTGGCCTGATGCACACACACAAAAACACACACAAACACACATAATGAGGCACACTGACACGCAGAGGTGCATTTGCTTATGGCTAAGGTTTGGCTGTCAGACAAAGCTGCTTACTTCTTGGCATGTGTTCCTCCAAAATGCAGGTCTGAAAGAATTAAAAACATAAATTTACTTGAAAGGAATCAACAGGAAGAGACAGTGATAACAGAAATGACTGTGTATGCAGTGGGGTCCAAAAGTCTGAGACCACTGTGAAAATGCTTCTATTTTGCATTCTTTTTGAATTTAATACAAGATTTTTTTTTTTTTATTACAAATGATAATATCATCTTAACAATTTGAGTAAAAACTTGAATCTTTGAAAAATGTACGTGAATTTCAGAATATCTTAGTATTTGGTACGCCCCCTTTTTACTTTAATGACAGCATGCACTTGAGCTGGCATGGATTCCACAAGTCTGTGCAAAACCTGATGGCCCAAGTTATCCCAGCATGATCTGACAATGTTCCAAAGAGCTTCTTGTGATGTCAGACTTTCTGATTATTTCCAGACTTACATGGAAAACATCACAGATTTTTGATGTGGTCTCAAACTTTTGGATCCCATTGTATATATAAACTCTGCATATGAAAACTCACTCCCAACAAGGTTGGCTAATGAAGAGTCCAAATCATTGGGTAGCATTTTCCCAGAGTGCAATGGGGCTCCAGGGCTGTGAATTTGAGTGGGTGGCACTGACTTCAGCAGGTCACCTGACATTCCCAGGTTACCATGGTTACATTAAATGAGAAAAGAGAGAAGATAAGTCAAGTACAGTACACACTAGGCAATTTGGCTGTGCAGTGTGTGTTTGTGTTTGAGAGTGTTTGGGCATTTATGTGTGTGCCACTTTGTACCGGATGTGTGGCTATGTATATAGTCCTACCTCCCCAGGCATTGTTATTATTGGGCACAGTGTGTGTGGTGTGGACGGGGGTGAAATTCGGCTGCAGGGTGAACAGCTCACTTGTCAGGTGTGGCACACTGCATGAAAGCAAAAAGAATATTACTCATTAGCAGTATTTCATTTTAATTAACCAGAAAATTTAATTAAAAATCATTACTTATAATGACTACCAGGCAAAAAGGCCTGATGATGAAGAATTGGTAGAAAGAGAAAAAGAATCAATAAGTAAAGACTTTCAGCCCTTTTCTTTGTGTTTATTCTTTGAGTGATTAATAAAATGAATAGATATTGAGTCTCACTGGTTGTTGATGGGTACAATGGGTGAGTTGGAGAAGAGATCAGTGGCTCCTCCGCTGCTGTTGGCACTACCCACTGATTGGGTGCTGGGTGACACATTGGGTGTCTGGATATCAATCACCTTAGAGCCATCCTCCTGCATGAAAGCATTACAAAGGGAGAGCCTGAGTAACAGAAAATATGCAGAGTGTTACAATCCTCTAAAGAAATCATGTCTGGTGAAGATGCTAATTATCTCTATTGTGCAGTTTGCATGAATAATTTCTCTCCTCTGTGCACTGTTGTGGATTTGGACTGCCTGGATACCTGGAAATCCACTACACAGGGTATTTAGACTATGATGAATCCATTTCTGTTCTCTATGCAGCTCTGTAGGCTGTAGGCCAGCAGCCAGAAAGAGGAAATGGATTTCAGTGTATTGTTGGACTACTACATTTCCTGGTTCAATGTCAAAAATAATACGCAATAAAATGCAATATGCAATAAAATGCATAACAGAGCCAATACTATTTTCAGTATATGGCACCAGCTTTTAATTATAACCTATAACTCATTCTTATTTTTCTGCTGTCATGAAAGAGACCGAAACTTTAAAGTGCATATGTATGTAAAAATGTCTTGCCTTGTGCTGCTGCAGTCTGTTGTCCTCAGTTTTGTCATCCATTCGGCTAAGAGAAATCCCAGTGCTGGACAGAGAGGACACGGCACTGGACAGGGTGCTGGATCTTAGGATGACACACACACATACACACAAGTTTTGAAAACCTATAGGGTTTATGTAGTTTTTTTTGTTCATTGTTCATTGTCTTGTTTGTGATTGCACTTAGTAGCAGCAATTTTAGTTGTAGTAACAGAAGTACATATACGTGTCTGCTACATTTTAGTTGACTGAAATATTGAGGGGGATTGCTTTCTGTCTTCTTTGGTGGCTACTAAGAAAAAGAGCTGAAAGTTTCAAGCAAATCAACATTTTACTTATGTTATGAGGGCAATACAAACAGCAGACTCTGTATTTGAAGCCACATCTTGCTATAACTTGTCTTCAAACTCATTAACTTGTCTTCGAAACTTTCAGCCATTTTTCTGGTTTTGACTGTCTGCACTTCTGACATGACAAAAATTGAGTTGACTGCTCCCATGACTTTTTGCAGGTATTGCATTTTACAAACACTTTAATGTTAATTCTTGAGGAAGTTCACAGCTAACACTTCAAATAAACCGCTTTATGATTCGTTTGTTTAAAACTCAAAGCGAAGAATTTCAGACTTCCGACAAGAAAAAGCCTAAGATAACACTTCCTCAAGTCAGAATTCTGACTCAAAGTCAGACAAGGTTTCCAAACACCGAATTCAGTATTGACGTCATTTCATGGCTGCTCACACCTTGAACAGTAAACCATTTCTCTATTTATGAATGAATATTTGGAAGTATTTTCTTTAAATCAATCAGCAAAGAAAACCAAACCTTTGAGCCTTTCTTGTGGACTAAATATTCATTTGATAGCTTTTTTGTGGTCTAAAGGAACAGAAAAACAAAAGTTTTCATGGAGGTATCCATGTTGTTTCCCACTTTGTCTAGCTCTAACACATGGTGGTTGTGAAAATGACATAATTCCGAGTTGCAGCTTCCCATTTCCGACGTACAAGAAACCCGGCATTTGTTGCAGTAGTATCATGAGCAGCTGTAACAGTAGGAGGAGCAGCAGCAGCACAGGTATGAGTAGTACAGGTAGATGCACTAATAGCTATAACAGCAGTCGTAGTGTTGAATGTACCTGCTTGCAGTGGAGAGCTCTTTCAGTTTCCGGCCCTCCAAAGAGGCTAAATGCTGCTCCAGAGCCTCCAGGAGAGAGCTGGGAGCCTATGGGGGCAGAGGGGCAAGGGTGGGGGCATTGGGGGTTAAAGGGGTGTGAAGGTGAGGGTCTAACATTAGGACTTTGGCCAAGTAGAAAACCAGGGACACACTGCTTTCTCTCACTCATCCCTCTCATCCTCATTTGTTTCTCATTGTCTCTCAGACCCAAACACACACAAAGCAGCTGCAGTATTAAGACATTACCCTCAAATTCATGTCTACTTGTCTACCCTAAGACAGCTTTTGTTGCATTTGGTTTCATCAGGTTTGGTTGACCAGCATGCAGAGATCAGCCCTGGATCATGCAAGCGAGTCCACAGTGGGACTTGACAGGTCAAGGCGGAGCAGAGTGTGGGTCCTGCAAGGCTCCAGAATAAACACACCAAACACATCTGTCTAACGAGCCCATGCAGAGGTCAGCAGTGCACAATCACTTTTCTATGCACCCACGCACACATATACACAAACAGAAAGCTACAATCCATAATTTAAGAGTTAACTTGTGGATTCCACTTCAGGTTAACATTCAATTAAAGTACTATTGATTTAATTTTGTTTGAGCATTGAGCAGCAATTGACTACGCACAATTAAAGTAGAAACAGGAAGCCAAGGAAGTTAACTCAATGAAAGGTAAACGTCTGACAGAAAACCTAGTATACACATTACACAGCTGGCTACTATTTTTGCTGAAAAACAAAAGGGATGGATGGGTTCTTTTAGGCCACATGTGATACTCAGGTTTTCAGCCAGAATCTTACCTTTCAGTTTTAGAGAACAGAGTACAAACACAACAAGCAAAGAAAAGATTTCTCATATACTTATTTTAAGGGGGAAAGAATAAAATGCGAATTCTGGATATCCTTCTTCAGAGAAATCTAGAATATGCTAAAAGTTTAAAAGTAAAACAGACACATATCTAGAGCTCAGTATAGGCATGGGTCACTATGTAGTTGAATAGGAGGATATAGGGTCTTCATAAGTACTGCAAACATGATTACTAAAAAGCCTTTTGTTGTTGTTTTTTCCTAGAATTATTACATTGTGAATATCCAATTATGAGTAGCAAAAGAATAAATTGTATATCAGGAGGTTTACCATGATATGCAGTACTTATGATGGCATTATGTACACCTACTCAAGTTATATTTGCAGAAACCTATTTAATAGAAACCATTCGCTGCTCTCCCCACAGCTAAGCAAAGGGACAGAATCTTTTCAGATATTTGAGCAGTATTTATACTGTATGGGTGAAAACCTATTTCTTAAAGCTTTGTTGAGTGTTATTTCTGGAATAAGCATTTGATTCAAGGACACAATCCTCGATATTTATAATGAAAGAATGCCAGAAAGATTGCAATCTACATCTAAAGTGGAAATATGTGCAGACACACTAAAAACTTTTGTATCTAGGCTACATAAAATTATGCTTTCTAAATCTTACTAATAGACCAGAGTAAAAATTTGTTTGTAATAATTAAGAAAATCTTTAAAGTCCTGCACTAATGTTTAACATGTTTTGGAAGGAGTCATATTTAAGGCTTATATACATGTCTATAGTTATTGGTTCCTCTCTATTCTAGACTCTGTTTAGGCAGAAAATGGGAGAAAGAGTTAAAGAGAGTCAGGAAGAGGAGAAGGAAGGGGCAGCTGCAGTGTGGGCCGGTCTGTAGGGTGAGTAGGGAACGGGAGCGTTTAGAATGAAGCATTATAGCATTGACTTGACAGATCTATAGACTGGTTGATTGACTGGTTGATTGACTGATTGAGATGAGATGTAGACTGACCTGTGTGAGATCGGGGCTGTCGCCCTGATCTATCCCAACTCGCTGTGTCACAAAAAAGGAGGGAGGGGTAGGGGAGGAAGGAGGGAGGCAAAATAAAAAAATAAACCAAATGTAATAACCCAAAGAATAAATAAAACCAACCACAAAATTAAAAAAAGGGAAGAGGTATGTGAAGGAGGAAGAAGAGGAAGAGGAGGAGGGAGAAAGAAGAATCAAACCGACGCATTCATTGCTTCATGCAGTGGCTGGAAAGGAAAACAAATAAAAGACAACAGAGGAGAAGGGAAAGAGAGTGCATGCACACGCATACAAACACCTATATATTAATACACACACAGTAACACACACACACACTGAAATCTGGAGACTAGTTTGAAATGGATGCTGAGCACACCGACTGATTGGATGGGCGGGGCAGAGAAGGCAGACAACAGGTCACGTGACTGCAAGGTGTGAAACATCCAAAAGGAAGACATTTAACTAATGTTGACTTTGAACAGAAAGAGAAGGAAGGGGCACAAATGACACACAAACAGACAAACACACATTTTGTTAGACAGGTAAATGAATGGGTCCTTAAAGTCAACGTTAGTCTGTTTTTTCTTTGGATCGAGCGGCTAAACCCCAAACCTTCCTCCAAATGGGAACGAAACCAAACAGTGAGAAAGCCTTTGAAGATGACGCACGGGATAAAGCTACGCAGTTTACAGGAGATAAGGATCATTATATTCACTGTGAAGCCTGGCAAGTATTAGCACTGCTAACTTGGATAACAGCCATTATAAACAAAAAGATATTTTAAAAAGGGAGGGAATTTAAAAAAAAAAAAAAAAAGNAAAAAAAAAAAAAAAAAGGAAGAGGAGACAGATAGAGAAAGAAGAAGAGCTTGCTTGGGCATGCAGTGCAGGCATGTGAACAGGCAGCACGCGAGGGGTCCCTCAACTGGAAGCTCTATATGAGTGGCTCTGATTGGCTATTAATCACTGTCTTGGAGTAACCCCCTCCCCAGGGTCAGGACAAGAGAAGAACAGAAACAGAAGGAATTCTAGAGGTAAAAAAGACTTTGATGGTTAATGAGAAGTAGCCCCTGGACACCGATCTATGATCAGTTTATACCGGCCGTAGATCAGATCACAAGGGTAACACAAGTCTAGAGCACATCTCAAAAGATTACAACGGTGCTTTCTTCTGATAATTGTCACAAAGATACGTGGAAATATATCTGTTGGAAAGTGAAGATTAGACATCAGGAGAGGAGAGGAGAGGAGAGGAGAGGAGTAACCCATTGAGAGAGAGTGCTCCAGACAGACATCCCCACCCTCTCCAGTGGTGTTTTCCTCTGTGGAAGACCAGCAGGATGAACAGACGTTACCTCAGCCACTTTGAGGAACTCGGACAGTTTGGTCATTCTGTTCAGAAAGGTCTTGTAAATCTCCAAAGCTTCTTTGCACTGGTTCTTCTTCATGTCAAAGTATTTCTCTGTGTACGAGAAGACCAGAATCAGTATCACAGCTCCATTTATTCATAAAACACAAAACAAAGGAGGACAAATCACCTGAGCTGATTTGTTCATTGCTGAAAGGTGTACACTATCTCAGAAAACTAAAACACAATACTGCAGCTGCCCATCTTTCTCTATCTGATTTGTCCTAATAAGGTACTCATTGACTCTTCACAGGCTGACAGGAGAAAACTCATCCTTTTAGCGTTTTGTAATTTTAGAGACAGTAGCAGAAAAACTGATTTCACCTTAAAGAGAGTTTGAGTAGAGTTTCATTCCTGTAGCCTCAACTCAGTTTGAACCCAAGAAATTAGAGGCAGATTACTAGATAAACGCAATATGGAATGAGGAGAGATGGGGAGATTAAGAGTGCGTGTGCACGCACATGCACACATGTGTGCATTGAGTTGAGTTGTTGTGTGTGTGTGTGTGTGTGTGTGTGTGTGTGTGTGTGTGTGTGTGTGTGTGGTTTACCTAGCATGTTGATGACCCCTTCATTATAAGCAGCAAACAACCGTATGGAGTCTTTAAACAGCAACATGAAAGCCGTGTTGATCACGCCATTGGTCAGCTCATTAGAGTTAGGCTGAGAGAGAGAGAGAGAGAGAGAGAGAGAGAGAGAGAGGAAAGAAAGAAAGAAGACAATGTTATACAAATGCTCAGTCCTATTAAACCGTTCCAATAACATCCACTAAGCAGCTACGCTTGAGGATTAGCCAGCTACTGGGTGCCTTGCTCAGTAATTGACAGTAATTGTCCAGACAGAGAAGACCATTAGTTTGCTCCTTCACTTTCCTCAAATTTATATTTCAAATCTCAGACTTTGTCTCTGTAAAAGTCAGACGTGTACCTGGAAATCCAGCAGTGCATCCAGCTGGTTCTGAATGATTGGCAGAGTCTTAATCAGCTTCTCTGTATTCATGGTGCGCATCACGCCGTCAACCCTGATAACACCAAACATAAACATACTAGACTCAAATGGTAGAGGTGTGTGTGTGTATGTGTGTGTACAGGTATCTTTCAGAAGCAAAAAGGGTGATGCAATATAGAGACAGGCCATTATTTAGCTTCAGTGTGGAAAGTTCTTTAGCATCTTTAGCAAGCCAGTTGGTCATTTTCTCCTCTTGCCATTAGCCTTTTGTGTTCTCATTACTGGATGGTTGAAATATTAGCACCCTGCTACAAAAAATACAGCTTTGTCAAAAGTCATAGTCAAAATACCAAATAGCCAAATTAAACGTATGTGAAGTTACATATGGTAAGAGTCTAAAAGCATCTGTACTTGTGATTTTTAGATGTGAGCATTTAACCTCTGAGAGTCGTTCACACCTTGGGCAGGTGTCAACTGATCCAAGTCATTCATATTTTGGCCCAGGTGACTCTTGACCCAGGAGTGCATGGCTAAATGCGTTCACACATTGCGCCAGTCATTCACACCAAGAGCCAAGTGTCAACTGGTCCAAGGTGTGAACAACTCTCGGAGAATAAATGCAGGGTTATTGCTCAGCACTGATTTAGAACTGAAGAAGCTACTGGGATGAGAGATGAAACACCATCAAGTCTGAGAACTTTCATAGGCATTTGGTGCATGTTAGTGTGTTACCCTCGCTTCATCTTGGTGAAGTCCACTGCTGCTAGCCTGTAAGACATGGCTTTTTCATTCAGGTAGCGGCTGTAGCGTCTGATGAAGGTCGACATGTTATACCCTGGAGGCCAGAAAGGGGTACTGCAGTTAGAGGCTGATGATCTTCACCTAGAATTTAAACTAACTTCACATCCCTTTCCTGTGAGCCTGTGACCAACCACACCATCTCACCTTGGGATTTATTTGTCTCTTCGAATTTTAATCACAAAGTGAGTGAGCATGTGTTCACATTTTCAGCAACATTCACCACCGTCTTGTAACAACCCGAGAGCTCATTTGTCTGCAGCTATGCAATCCTGGACTGGCCTGGTTTTGAAATAGGCTCTGAAATAGGCTTATTGATAGTGTTACAGAGCCAGGGAGAGCCTGACATAAAGTCATTTTGCTAGACATACAGCAGTGCTGAGTTTACAAACAGCAAAATGGTATTAAATCACCTTGTAGTGCAGCCTTATCTAAAAA
Source organism: Lucifuga dentata (assembly GCA_014773175.1). Classification (NCBI taxonomy): domain Eukaryota; kingdom Metazoa; phylum Chordata; class Actinopteri; order Ophidiiformes; family Bythitidae; genus Lucifuga; species Lucifuga dentata. The sequence continues at coordinate 141,052 of VXCM01001029.1, read as the reverse complement.
GTTGTTGAGGTTGAAGAGCGTGTTTCTGGAGGCTAGGTACTGCATCAATCTCTGATGGGAAAAGAGCAGAGGAGAGACTCAGTTAGTTATGCAATATTATTGCCTGACAATAACAAGTGATGTCCGCACAGTTGCTTCGGCTAGGCGTTTCTCAAAAAGAGTGAGGGGCTTTTGTAGACAGGAGTCGAAGAGTTACAAGGATTTCACAGACCCCTGAGAGACACTAAAGGTAGAAATAATGTAAATTAATTAGATACTAGAATAAAGCAGGTCCATACACTGTAAAATGTGACAAGTTGATCTTACTTAAAAAAATCTAGAAAACTGACTGCCTTGAAAAAGGTCAGTAAATATAACAATTAATCTTAAGTTATGTTTACTTTATGTCTACTTGAACTTAAGAATGTATAGTTATATTTACCGACCCTTTTCAAGGCAATCGATTTCCTAGATTTTTTTTAAGTAAGATCAACTTCTCACATTTTACAGTGTATGATAAAATATCTTGACAATTAACTATTTTTCAAAACTGGAGCAAAGTTGTTAATCTTTGAGACTTTTCGGGTGTCAGCACACCCCACTGCAAAGGTCCCAGTATACTTTACAAACTGTAACGTTCAAGTGCAAAAATATGTGTTACAAGGCTCAACACTTGAACACGTGATTCAGGTTCTTTCAGTTATATTTGTGCAGGGCCCCAAACACAAGCTTTGTCTTTTCTACTTCTGATACAGTAATCGGTCCAATTATCACATTCCTGGTTGCGCCACTGATGACTGCTGAGTGGGCAGAGCTCCACTTTTGTTTTGGTTCATTGTGCATGTTTAAAATCTGCAAACAGAGAAAATTCTCCATCTTTCTTGCTACTCTGATTTAGAGGATGAACATACCATCTCATCTGTCTTCTTTGCTTTCTTTTTCATTGCTAAATAAATAATAGCCACTGCCAACTCCTCTCTTTGCTAGTTAAGCTTCTTATACTGCTGCCACTGGTAACAGGCGACTTGTGACCCTTCTATGCTCACCCAACCAGCATGGAGTATCCTGGGACACTTTGCTGAGTACACTGGGGTCTTAATTGCTACAACTGAGACATTTTGATCATTTTCAAACAGGTTTGATATTTTGGTCTTTGGCTTGTAGTGTAAGCAGTTGAATGAGGTGATTTGTCAAACTGGACACTAAAATGTCAGCAGGATACTTTATCAGTCCTTGTAGCACACTTGGAAGATACAGCTTCAAAGAAAAGGCATTACAAGAGTCATGAGAAATTGCTGTTTGCCTGGTGAGCAAAATGTCACTCTCTGGGCTTTTCTGGCCATATTCTAAAATAAATGGGTATCTGCTACTGCGCTGGTTGATAACACCAGGACAAAAAACAGCTATTTTGTCATCCAATGAGTCTTAGCCACAAGGACATTGTCAAAGCTCCATGCGTTTTTTTATTTATGCTTGTAATTATTGAATATTTGCTTGTGAGCACCATTTGTCACCACTTCATCACCACCATTTTGTGACTTTGACATACTGTAGCATTTTGTGTGTGTCAGCTGAACATAAAGAAAATATAAGTCTGTTTTCCTTTACTAGTACTACTGATGAAAAACAAAGCTTTCACGCTCAGAAAAGGATAGATTTGTTTGTTGTATGGTGTCAGTCTTTGAATTAGATATCTGGTAAAACAATTTCACAGTGATATTAGCGTACAATCCTAAATTCTGCTTTCTGGTGGTGGGATGATTGTACCTTTAAATAATTTTTACTGATTGTTTTGTTGAGCATGGAATATTCTGCGATCTCATTACAACAAGTTAACAAAATAACTTTCTAGTGATCACAAAAAAACAAAATCCCTCTGGACTTCCCTACATCCGTGTGTTTGGCTCACCTCGTTGCCATACATCATGAGATGATGTGTGGTGATGAGGGCTTTGAAAACCACTATCCAGCTGTTGCTGGCTGTGCGCTCCAGCAGTGTGTCTGCCAGGTGGGGAATGCTGACGTTCAGCTCATTGGTGCAGTGGATCAGGTCTTGAGGACACAAAAGCGAATAATGGGGTAAGTTCAGTGGTGCAGTGGGTAAAACCTGGACAGCAGAGAAAGCTGATAAAACAAATTAATGATTAGCAGAACAGAGATTATAAAACCAGGCATGTGAGCTAGATTTTAGAGAACCAATTTTCAAGGCTGCAGGTTTGATCACCACCAATATCATGTGCTTAAAGACAGGCCCTGTCTGTGTGACTCACCGTGGATAATGCATTAGTTCCATGTCAAATCTGTAATTTATAGCCCTATGGAGCTCACAAGTTGAGTTATTATTAATCAATGGAACGAGTGAACTACTGCAATGAATGCAATCATATTGATTGGTGCATGAATTTTGACTGCCTCAATATCAGGAACAAATCAATGTACAGACGTGTGTAATGAGAGAGACTACATAGATCAGAACTACTGACACTGTAATTCTGAGGTGTTACGCACTGTCAATAAAGCATCTAAAAAACTAAGGATGAAAGGTAGATACATTACAAGGTCAACTGTATTCCAAGACAGTGAACTCCAAAGATGCATAGTTAAAAAAAAAAAAAAATCAGTCAAATGAATAAACAGTTATGAATTATGGAACAACATTTTCTTTCAGAGCATCTTTGTGAGCTGACTAACTAAAACTGAGTTGACCTCAATGCTGGCCCTCTCAGACTCACATCGAGGGTGTAAATTGGCTGTTCATAAAAAATGTGGAATACATTTCAAAAGGGAAATAGCTGAGTGTTCTGCTGTCTGACTCAAAGGTCCAACAAATGGCAGGCTGAGTGCATGCATGTCTGAGCATTCTTATGTATGTTTAAATATTACAGAGGAAAAAACTGACAGATTTACTCAGGAGCAGGATCATATTTTAAAACAAGACAGAAAAAGACCTTTTCAGTTTATATGAACAATTAAATTCTCCAAAAAATATTTAAACACAAGGTGATTCAAACTTCATACTAATCTTATAATCAGGACAGGATATAGGAACAATGGCCTACATTCTTTGCTTGAGGATTTCTCTGGATAAAGATCAAAATGTAAAACATGTAAGGCATCTGTTTAATCTCAGATTTACTCGCTCTTTAGTGAAAGAACCAAGTTAAAACAGCAGAAATGTGCTTATATCTTTACATACCTTGTTTAATATTGTAGATTAAACTGCACATTCTAATGTAAATCTTATAAAGCTCATGACTTATAATAACCTATCATATCAAAACACCAAATCAAGATGACATTTAAATCTACCTGAGCATAACATGCTAAGCAAGCAGTGCAGCACATACAAAGACAAGGAAAATCAAATAAAATAGAAGTAAATGTATGAGAGTTGTGTTCAAAGAGAGACAGACAGAGAATTCATGTCCGTAGATACATACAGAGAGGGAAACTTCAAGAGGTTTGGTTTCTGAGGCAGATATTTACTCTGTATCCTCACAGGAGCAGAAGTTATCAGGGTTTACTTGAAAGCTCTATGATGTTTTCCCAGCGCCCACTGCAAAGCTGGATACCAAAGACTCCCAGATGATACCTGGGCTAAATGTTTAATGCATGTAAAAAAAAAAAAAAAAAAAAGTACCTATTGCAACCAACTCTTTCATCCAGTTCATCTTTGGTGTATTCTGTGCTATCTGTAAGTGTTAAAAACCTCAACAACTTCAACAGTAATGGGAGTAAGAGTGTACATATAGACTACATCACCTCATGCAGCTGTGTTTGCCATGGTTTAGCACCGTTCTGGTTCTGACTAACTGCAGTCAGTGTTTGACTGCTGCATTAATGTCATGACATTTACGCTCCTGCTTTAGGGCCAAATATTACTCAGAGGTCTAAGGTTTTGTTTTGCATCAATATTAAAATCTTTACTTGAAGCATGCATAGAAAATGTCCACATTCATAAAAAGATTACCACATGAAAGCACGTTAAATGATTATCCATTTACATTTGCTGACTCAAGGATGGATATGTATAGATTAACATAGTCTCAGTCTGCCTGGATAAAAGATGGCTGTCATGATTATACATGTTTGAAACCTAACAACAATAAATCTGAATGTGTCACTGAAGTATATAAAAATGTTAAATCCTGACATCAGGATAGATCATGATTGTATTCTAAATTCAGTCACTCTTGACACATTTCACTATGTTGTTGGTAAATTCCCTTATAGCTCAATAATTAGAGGACTTGATTGAATCCCATGAATTATTATTGGCACACACAAATGTAAACGGAGGACATGTCACATATGTTAGCTGTTACTTTAGTTTTACTTGGGTAGCTGCCAAGTACTCGTGCTTCTACTTAAGGACAATTACAGCTAAGTGGCAGTACTTCGTACTCAGTCCAATATTTCCGTACTGCGTCCACTTCTCCTGGATTATAATACATCAGCTAAGATTGAATCTTCGACATGATTGTGTCAATAGCCACCGAGATGTGATGAAGTATTGATTCTATGATTGCCAACCTGGATTATTGATAAATTGTGTTCTACATGGTAAATAATGTACATCAATAGCACAATTAGTAAGAAGATTTATGATATCCACATTCATCTACAAAGAATTGGAGGATGAGATGGTGCCTACAACAGTAATTGTGGTTGTGATGGCGAAATGTACGGCCAATGTACATCTGTAAACCTAACAAAAAAAAAAAATGCATTGGAATATAGGTCATCATACAGTGATAAATAGAGGTGGGACTAAGGGTGGGCATGCCCTGTTTGTAGCTTCCTGTACCGTCAGACTTTATGTGCCAAAGCTATTTCTTTCCACTTCTATTATTGTTGTATTGTATTTTTTAGTTTGTCATTTAATCCCACTCTCTTTTGTTTAAATAATTAGGCAGAACAGTGCAGCTACCAACGACCGGATCATACTTATTTTCAGGAATATACTGTATATCACAATTACTGCTGGACACACAGACAGAGAAATCATATGCTGAATAACTATTCACTGTGGCAGAGTCATTTTGGCCTGATTAGTATTCTCTGTTTGATAAATCTGGCTTGTATAGCCACTCTCTACTATCTCAACCCTGCAGAATATTACACAGTGAAATTCTATTACTCTGTCTGTCATCCTCATCATTTGCTCGGGTAGTAAATAATATGCATTGGCAGTTTCTGTCAGCAGTCCGTCTGTCAAGGTCATGACACTATAAAAAAAAAAAAAAAANAAAAAAAAAAAAAAAAACACAGCGAGGAGACCCCAGTCTCATCACTCTGAAGCTTTGAAGACCAGCGTTGCCTAGATTTATCATGCATCATATGCACGGGATTTTTGGAGCAATAGCATTGCGTTTCATCTATTCTTCCCACTGTGCCTGGCAAGAATGGATCAATAACAGCTTGAGTGTACTTTAAAGGTAATTGAAATGTCTTCTGTTTTTACAAAACCTCTTGGAAGAGTTTGACTGATCCAGAATCAGTGGCCAGGTGCCTTTGATATTCTTATTCCCTCTGATGTAAACAGCAAAAAACTCAGGCTGAATTAGTTTTATAATATGGGCAATACTTCAAAATGAGGCAGATTCAGAGGCAGCTTATAAAAACAAAAAGAACAATAGCCACTGTTTCATTATGTTTTGTTCCTTTAAGCCTATACTGTTACCCACATTGATTTGTTCCATTTGGCGGTGTAGTTCCAATTCAAGGCAATTGTCCACACTTCTATTACCTCAAAAGACAGCCCAAGTTTCTGGCACGTTCGCATGATCCCGTTTAATAAGGAAAGTTGAATAAGAGCAGATTCTTATATCCAGCTGCAGATAGAGTTCCTGCAGAGGAAAATTACACATTCACAAAATTACACATCTGGAAAGACAGACCTGAGAATGACCCAGTACTGTCACAGCCATGTGCAGCTGGCAGACAGGAAACCGTGCAGGTGTAGCTGGTTTCGTTGTGCCGAGGTCCTCTCAGCTGCTCTAGGAACTTGAACCACTGACCTTCTGATTACAAACACACTTCCTTTCTGCCTCACATTTCTTCTCAAACCTTCATGCTCAGTAAACATCAGAGAATCCTGTGATATATAGCCCATCCTTGAAAGAGAAGAGAGGTATTCACCCCCATTTAGACTCATTACCATCAAGTTGGAAATAGAACGGGTTTTTATTGTGAAAGCTAGCTGTATCTGTTAGAACAGCTGCATCTGAATGGCTGAAATACAAAACAGTCATTCTATTCAATTCACGCTTCCGTGGTTGGATTGAGCTGGGCTTCCAGTTTTGGCATTGACATGGAGGTTTTTATTCCGCTAATAATCAGAAAAACAGTCATATCAGAACAAAAATGCCAAATGTAACCACCTCCATTCATGACCTTACCCATTCTAAAAGAAACTGCATTCTGCTAGACAGAGGTGCTGTAAAGCTTTTTATGATCTGACAGATGAATATTAGTCCTGTAATTGCTCCTTCCGGTTGTTCTTACTTTCAGAATATCTATAGTCTTTCTCTGCAGACTTGCTCACTTGATTTAAGTGATATTTACTTGCTTCTGGGAGACTCTAAATCAGTTGGCACTGAGGGTGGCTCATTTTCTCCCATTCAATAACTGCAGAAGTAACTGTTGCTTTACTGGAAAGCACTACAATAAACCAATATTTGTTCCAAGCAAACTGTGTCGCATGCAAGCGATATACCTTTTATGATTGTTTTACTTTGAGCTTCACACAATATCTCAAATAAACCAGTCAGTTTTGGTCAAATGTAGAAATGCCCAAACCGAATTTCCAGGACTGTTCCTCTTTGGGATGGAGCGAGAGTATAAATGAATTGCAGCAGCAATATTAAGCAGGACTTTTACGTACTGACAATGGACAGCGCTAATGCCACAGATAAGCCAGATAATCTGCCCTGAGTGTTAGCCACCATCAACATAAAGAGATTTGTATGAAATCAAAGCAGCAATTATTAGTTTCCCTCTCATCAGAAAAGGCTTTTTTTCTCTGTGCGTTCACTCACAAACAACATCTGACAGCCCCGCTGGGTGTTCCCTCCAGGCAGGATGCAGCGTTAGTGCCCTTTCAGGTAATTTAGATGTATTGTGTTGGGAAGCCCCGTGGCACATCTAGTCAGGGATCCCAGAATTCCCAGTGACACTTCTGCTTTGGGCATGACTGATTTATCCACAGCCAAACTTGCTAGTTTACTGGCTGGGTAGTTGGTTGGCTGGTTGGTTACCTGCCTCGTTGATTCTAGAAGACTGACTCTCCTGATTAGCCATCTTGGCTTTTGATTGCCTGTGTGTCATCTGTCTTTTCTAGCTGGTAGACTGCCTGTGTGTGACTGGCAGCACCATTGATTACCCATGCTCTCTGTCGATCACGTGAAGTAATTATAGTGAGGTAGGAAAGCCACCTAACCTAATAATCACTAGTTAAATCTACATGTGATGAATCCTCTTCCTCTCTCTCTTTCTCTGTTTCTCAGTACATAATTGCCGCAGCTTCTTGTTTCCACACAGGTAATTAGCAGGATGTGAAGATGAAGAACCTGTAGTGTACTGACACCAGCGCTGCTGTGTAACACCCACCAGCATATAGCAACAGTGCACATAGTAATGCACACAGGACTGACAACACAAACACATTAAAAAGATAATAAGGTACCAGGAGACTGTAAATTAGTGATTTTAGACATGGAAATAGTGATAAGCATGAAAACACACATCCTTTCCAGTAGAATCTATAGACTCCAGAGGCTAGTACTGCTGCTGATAGTGGTATTAATAATGGATAGGCCTACTGTAAAGCGGTTGGTTGCAGTATGATTATCCTGTACTACATGAGTGGCCTATTTCCCCTGAATGACATGCACGCAGATAGCAGCTGTCTGTTTGTCCCTGGCCTTATAATTAAATGGATTGTTTTTCTAATGGTCGCCACTATATGGCCACATATGTTGCAGTCTGCAAGACGAATCACACTATGATCTAAGGGAATGTAATGATGCCAATTAAAGAGGCTGAAAACAACCAGGCTGGATGAGGGGAAAGATGCATAATAAATGCATCCCTGTTTACGACCTCCTTTGTGAGGAAAGCTGTTTTTTTGTTTTTGATTGCTGCTGGGAGTCTGGTGCATGCCTACAGAGCTCTACAGTAAGCAGTGATGGTGTGTTTAACCTACAGTCAAGGTGTTTCTTCTTGGGTCCGCTGACTTCATGCGTCGTGGCCTTGCAGACAGCTTTGCTTATCGCAGACCCGGTCATGCTGTGCTGAGCCGCGGCGATCCGGTCCGTTAAAGATTGTCCCGACATGTTTCGGAGGAGGAGGAGGAGGAGGAGGAGGAGGAAGGCGGAGTGATGGTGGAGCCCGGGTGAGGGGAACCGGGGAGGACGATCAAAATGTCTTTAGCGGCAGGGAGGGTAGTGCCCTCTGGTCTGAGTGGGAGGAGGAGGAGGTGGATGATGAGGATGAAGAGGACAGCGTACACCGAGCAGGATCCGATGGGAGAATTCATGCGGTGGCCAAATAAAACATAAGACGATCACATCCAGGGAACCATTTAATAATCAATCGAAGGCTGTAAAATTGTAATAAAAATTAAACGTCTATCTAGATGTGTAATCAAAGCGGCCCGCAGCAAAGCAGCGTATAATGTAAGACAATAATGTACAGTAAAACGTGATGATTCCCTGATGGAGCTTCTGCCAAGGGTGAGATGCCGGCAGGATGCGCCTGTACGAGGGCTGAATCCGAAATAACGCGGGTAATAATCGTAACACTACCTGTAATTATTATCAGATCTATCCGACATTTACTACAATTGAAGAATCATTTTTCAAAATCGATATAAAACAGCATTGTCCTTTGCTTTTTACCCGATTTCCCCTCTGAGTCTATGCAGAGATCCGACCGCAAACACCTCGCTGATCCATGCAGGACCCGCCGGTTTTTGGATGCAACGTTATCCNCGACCGCAAACACCTCGCTGATCCATGCAGGACCCGCCGGTTTTTGGATGCAACGTTATCCGATATGATTGAATCCCGAGTCTTTAATCTTCTTTTTAAAAATGGTGTATTTCTCTGTTAAGGTTGCCGAAACCCCAATTGCTTTTTGTCAGTCAAACTTGTGTGTAAAATGGCAGTACATGAATCAGGTGACTGAGAAAGGAGGGCGATTGGGCAACAACTCGGGTCTGGGGAGGGCATCTTAAAGCAGAAGGCTGCCGGGGGTTTCAAGGCAAGGCATCAGCTGCTGCATCACCTTTACGCACGGAGGACTTAAGACTCTGATGTCTCCCTGACCGACTGCTGTCCAATGAAAGGTGGACACATAGGGAGGAAAATCCATCAGGATCGAGAAAACACCATATGGACTCAAAGTGCCAGGTTCATATGTAGTGAGTCTATTGTGAATTACGTGTATTTATAGTAGCACAGTAGGCATATGAAACTGGTTCTCAAACTGCAGTTTGTGTGTCACCAGCAGGACTTAAAGTGCCCTCTGGTGCATCAGAAGCACGAACATTTCTGCAGAGAATCAAAACACTCTAAGTCTATGGAAATTCTGTTAACGTGGCAAATATTCACAGCTAAAATTGGTTTCAATAAGAAATAGTTATTTTAAGTTTAATCCTTATTTCCCTTTAAATTAAAAATTTGATTTTTGCTCAAAATAGCTCGTCATCCTGTGTGCACAATATTTACTTGTGTTCTACATTGGTGGTAACTTTTCCAGTTCAGTTTCAGCATCCTAACTTCACCACAATGACATCACCAATGACTTTTTTTATCCTTTGACTGACTTTCGCGCTATTTTCAGCTGATATACGCTAAAAAAGTTGAATAGAAACACATCACCTGCAATAAAATGGAACATTTTAAATGTTTAAAATCTTAACATTTTGATTAGCATAATTTTGCTCATTATAAATTAGAGTTCAAGTCAAGTGTACATGATCACTAATGTGAGCATACTAACAAATAATAAAGTTCCCTTATCAGAAATAGTTTGCTGGTATAAGTGTTTCTACAGGAACTTTCAATGAACAATGCTGAAATCATACAGAGCTGCATTTGAATGAAGTACTGAAATAACAACATTCAAAGCACCAGAAAAACCATTTTATCCCACTCTTGTTTAGAGTTATGTCCATGGAGAATACAGTTACAAATGTGTTGCATTACAAGACCAGGCTATTATACATCAAAGAGTCAAGCAAAAAGCAGATGCCTCATTTGAAAACATGGAATTTCTTGAGGCAGATTCAACAACTTATTGTTTCCACTGAGGTTTTTGGACTGTAAGAGACGTAACACACACTGACAGCAGAGCCAAGTGTGTGAGAGTTCATTCTCAGCCAGATTTGCTGTGAGTTATTAATATTCAGACTGAAATGTAAAGAGCCCAAAAGGAAAACATACGAGGAAATGCTGCTGTCATTGAAAATCAGCTTCAGTGCCAGAAAAATAACATGTCAAAGTGGTTTACACTTTACTAAATTTCTAATTAAAGAATTCCTAAGCCCACTATTAGCCATTAGGTTTTTTATCAACTAACTAAATAGCCTGTTTAATGGAGGAATCAGTATCATTACCTCTCCCTCATTATCAGTCTAGCATTTATGTTTATTTCTGACCACTAGGGATTCTTGTGCTTTTTTTTTTTCTTTCTCTCTGTTGCATGAAAGGGCCCATTTTCCAGTTAATCAGTTCATATTCCAGGATGGAAAAATGTCTTTATATATTAGCAGGGCAGTTATAAATACACTGGATATATCATTTAGATTCTGTGTTTAATGTCACATAAAGTGATTTCTCTTACACCACATTAGCAAAGAAATCAGGAATTTACATCTTAGGCAATGATCTAAAGCAGACAGTGCAGCCCATTCTATTAATCTGTAGATACACAGATATTTTCTAAAATGTGTAAACAGCAAAATAATTATAATTACAAATGGAGTAATGTCATTTTCACGTGTATTTAATTAGAATTGTCAATTCAGCCAAAAGACAAATGCATGTAATGTGACTGGAATGAGATTCATCGGTACAAACAAACACTATAGATAGACATAAAAAGTTTAATTTGTAATGGATTTTACTGACAGGAAAAGATTAACAATCATCTAAAAGAATTAAACTTGTTTTTTAAGGCTAATTTTGGGTAACAGGATGCTGATCTAGCACACAAAGTCCCTGAGCTAATCTTATCTCTGCAGCCGTCACCTCACAGATATTCATCTCCTGATTGTCTGTGATTGGTCAGGAATCAAAGCTTGGGACAGGAGTTGCAGCTGAAGTAATCCTTGGTGTTGGCAGCATACTCTGTTAGGATGAAGGAACCAGGTTCATTGTCTATCACCGTGTTTTCCTCGTTGGCCAGAATGTGCTGCACTAGACATCGTGCTGCCTCCTCAATGTTTGTATTTTCCTGACGGAGGGAAAAAGTAAAGATATTTATGCACACCTGCCACATACTAAATAAACTACAAATGCATGCAATAATGCTATTTTAGGGGGTATAACAAACCATAATGCAATGAATTGTTTTGGTGTTTATCACAGATCATGGTTGAGTAAAATATTAAAACTGATTTATGTAGATTTGTCAGTAAGAACACATCTGTACTGTCTGCCTAAATCATAAAGATTGAGAATATTGCGCTAATTTGTGGCTCTGTAGATTTCTGATCCAGATATTGAGCCAGATCTGGGGATTAAAATATATGCTCGTCACATTTGTCATCACTATAAATTAACAAATAAGGCTCAAACATGAAACAACCAATACCGCTGTACAAGGAATTTGCATCTGATTTTGAGATAATGATAGTAAAAGTCTGGCTTTATATTGGCCAGAGGACGTTTGGCAGATGTATGTGTATCTGAGTACCATCTAGTTCTTCCTGTCCTAGTCCGTCTGACCTGTTGGCTGAGGTCAGACTTTACGTTTGCTGAATACTTTCCCTGACTCACCCCCAAGTGTGCAATTCATTAGACAACTGGCAAGGCTTTGAATGAGAGGAAAAAACACAAGGCTGATTCACACCAGGCTGCAGATAATCCACCATTTGGCTCCTGATAACGCAGCAAAGTAAATACTCTCTGAAGGATGGAAACTTCATGTCAGTGCTTAAATGCCAGATGCCAAATTTCACAATCATTCCTATAGCATTGTCTTGACGCTATATTATTACCACCATTGTTTCAGCCCATCAATTTAAGCAAATATGAAACAGAAGGACTTTTTATTTTGGGGCCCAACAAAATTACCCCTTATCTCCCCGCTTGTACCTTGGCAGAAGTCTCAAACCAGCTGATGAAGCCGTTCTCCTTACAGAAGGAGTCGAGTTTGGGCTGCTGGGAAGCCACTTGGTCTGATTTGTTGGCCAGCAGCACAGCAGGAACTGGCTTCCCGTGATTCATAGTCACCTACGGAGAGAGAGAAAATGAGTTACACAGTGCTGTTATCACTTTTTTATTTATTTATTTTTTATTTTTTAATTGAAGTCTTAATGTAAAAATATCCTTGTCTTATGGAGTGTTGGGAAACATGCAAATTACACTGTTAGTCTGTGGAGGATGCAGATCATCACGTGCTGCGTTCATGACATCAGGTGCTTCTTTTCACCTGTAGATTTGAGGTTTTCACTTAGATCCTGATCAATCTGTCCACCCAACCAGCAGATGTTACAGCTAAACGGATGAGAAACCTTCCCACCCATGACACCCAAGACCAGTTGTGTTCCCCAAGACATGACTGACCTGTACTGCATTAGGTATTAAACCCAGCTCTTTGCATGGGTGAGTGAGAATTTTGCCTGTCTCCCCTTGATCATTACGTTATCTGGCCATGTATAGGTATAAAATCAGAAAAAATACATTAAAACAAAAATAATACAGTATGTGTATGTTGAATGAGAACATATTGAATTCTTACACCATTACTAGAGATATAAGAGAAAGAAGAGCTGAAATGGATCAAAGGCTATGTGATGAGTTCAGGCACATGGCCTTGCACTTAAAAAAAAGATGCAGGGACTGATGTGCATCTCTTTAGACATGGGTCAAAGTAAAGTTGGACCAGCCCATGAGGCTTGACCTTGGAGTCCAGGTCGTCCTTCCACTTCTGCACAGCATCAAAGGTGGAGGCCCTCGTCACGTCGAACACCACCAGCGCACCCACCGCCTCCCGGTAATAGACACGCGTCATGTTCCCATACCGTTCCTGTCCTGGGATGTATGGAAAACCATTAGACACACACGTTATACAGAGGCAAGAACACCTTTTAGATCCGTATAATTTCATTTTACTGACTGTATGGCTTGTTAGTGACACGTGTGTGTGTGTGTGTATGTGTGTGTGTGTGTGTGTGTGTGTGTGTGTGTGTTTTGTGAGGACTGTTTATTCTACAGTAGCCTTCCTCATGTGACTGATATTATAAGGCATGAGGCTGGCTGTGTCTCAGACAGGCACAAGATCTACATTCCTCAACCAGGCTTCAAATGACAGGGAGGGACAGGCATCTACTGGACACACACACACACACACACACACACGTCCTACAAGCTGCAGCATAACATGGTTCTACTTATTTAATCATCTCAAAGCCTATTTCACAGTTTAAATTTAAAGTTTTCTCAACAGTGATCCCAAAATACAGATACATAAAATAAAACTCAGTATTGAATTACATGAAAAATTGCAGTATTTGTAGACTAGATTTATGGAAAAGTTTTAGTTTGACAAACCTGCTATATCCCACAGCTGCAGGCGGATCACCGTGTCGTTGTTCCACTGAAGCACCTTCAGGGCGAAGTCCACCCCGATTGTGGCTCGATAGTGCTGGGAGAAGATCTGATGGACGTACCGTTTAATGATGGAGNACCCCGATTGTGGCTCGATAGTGCTGGGAGAAGATCTGATGGACGTACCGTTTAATGATGGAGGTTTTACCGACTCCTAGCTCCCCGATGACCAGGATTTTGAACAAATACTCCTGCTGCATGTCTGTGAGAACTTTCGCAAGGTGCACAGAAATCACTGCAAAAAGAAAAAAAAATAAATAAATTTCAAACGCCGAAGTGGGAATGTTAAAGTAATGAAAGTCGTTAGATAATTTTCGTCTTTTCAGAGCTCATTCCAAAGCTAAAACAGCAGGCGTCGCTGGTGGTGGTTGTGGAGAAAAATAATGCAGATATATTCTATGAAAAAATAAATAAACAAATAAAAACCAGAAATTAGGCCAATTTACAGAGAAAAAACTATTTATCATAATCCAAGCCATAATCGGAGATCTGCGTGAGAAGCGATAGGACGCCTGTGATCCACCCATATAAACTTATGAAGATCACGCATAACGCGCGTTTAGTTCACGGTCCTCTCCTCAGAGCAAATCACAAGCTGCAAAAATTACTGTTGCGCTGCCTTCAGGTACTCCTCGTAAATTCTGAAATTTGCTTTGGTTGAGCTCGTGCTTTTCCTTGAACTTGCAAGCGATGTAAACGTAGAACTTGCAAGCGATGTAAACGTAGTTTCTCTCTCTCTCTCTCTCTCTCTCTCTCTCTCTCTCTGTAGCCATTTTAACCAAATATCGATCCTAAAAACATACAAGTCTAAAATAACTTCTCAGTTTTTTATTATTATTTTAAAGACATTTGCGTGGTGCTAACTTTGAAACTTTTGCGGAAACTCTATTTGGCTTCTTTTTTTTTTAACTAAAAGCCTATTGTTGCCTTGTTTTAGCTAATTTAAAGTTATTATATTTTTCTTTCTTTCTTTTGGAGAGAGGAAGGGCTTCGTACGGTTGTTTTAATTTTATAAAACTGCTGTAATTTGTGTTGAATTTTAATTTCAGGCACTTCACTTTATTGAGCACTCATATGTAATTACGGTTTTACTTTCTCCGACAGCATTAAAGGAGGCAGCAGGAGGATTGTCGCTGCGCCTCTGCCTGTGTAGTTACGGTAATGGTCCTGATGAGGGCGTTTGAGGCAGGAGGAGATGTGTGATGCTGCTTTGGGTATCCTGCTGCCATTTCATCAGCGGTTCTTCATGGAAACATCAACAGTCTGGATCACACTCATGGCAGCTTGATGATCTGAAAATTTATCCAAAAACATACCAGGCAGATCTGGTTAGGTTAGCTCATGTTATTAGAGGATTATTCCTGTAAATAATAGCACAGCCACTCCTGAGGATAATTTTAAAGAGAAAATCATCAATATGGGGCTTGTTTCTTCCAGACACTGATCTCTTAACCATCCAGGTAGGTGATTATTTAGTGTTTTTGTGTTAATTATCAGCCTGAATGTTCATTATGACAATAAGTGGGAAGGGCCTCATCATACAAACATTTTGCTCATTATTCCTCAAGTTCTGGGGAAATCTTAAAGCACTGGCTCTTATCTAATATTATAACAAATCAGGTGTATTCTTGGTTATCTTATTTTTGGTTTCATGGCCTCCTTGTGTTTTATTGCTGTGTATCATCCAGTCTGCTATCCACATGGGGGCTGACTACAATGTTTATTGAGTTGGAGAGGAGTGGCTTCACCCTCCCTCCTTCCCCCAAAAACACATCATCCAAACTGTAAATCACATGGATGCTGCTAAGATAAATCAGGACGGTTATTCTCACCCTCATGATGGCAGCTGTAACCTCAGTTAAATGTCTTAAATTCAATCTGTGGATTAAATTATATACACATTCGTGCTCATTCATTCAGTCAATCTTTATTTATGCAGGGTGGTCCAATGAGAGCTGTAAATAAAATTTTTAAAAATAGGATAAATGTAAAGAAACAAATATCAAATCAGCAATAAGTGATTAAATACAAGAGTGGATAATATCTTAATTCAACTAAAACATCTGCAATCATTAACTGTTGCAGGTACAAGTAGAGTCAATGTAGGACTTTAATTAGGACTTTATCATTTTTTTTAATCTTGTTTCAGTTTGTTCAGTCTAAATGGAATATCTTAGTGGAAAAGAGTAGTTGAAGGATGAATTATGAATTGAGAAAAAACATGAATTGAAATCATAAAACCTTCTCCATGTGTAAAACCAGCAAATTTTCAGTCATTTTTTGTTGTTTTGTTTGCTTACAGAGGCTGTTTGGAATTGTTTTGTCTAACAATTCAAGTTTTGTCACCAAAAACATAAGTACATTTTAATATACTATAAAAGGCATTATGTTAAGATTTTATATGATGTATGGTCATTTTGGTTCCTGCTTTTTCACTTGTGGAAAAAGGTAAACATGTTACATTTACATGTAACCAAGTATAATTTTTTTTCATATGTTTCATTTGATATTAATGGTGTTGACTATTCTAAATTTCTATGGAAAAGTGCAGTTAAGAGCCGAAGCTCGAGGCCATGTTTTATGTTTTATATCAGCAAAAATGATGCCATAATCCTTGATAAGATGTTCAAGTTTCACTGTACTCTTGTCAGAAGAAGAAAGGGGAGATTTTTTTTTTTTTTTTTTTTTTTTTTTTTTTTTTTTACAAATAAATGCAATTTATCAGAAACTATTAGCAACTATTAGAGACTGACTGAGTGATTTTATTTTGCCACAGATCTGGTGAGACATGGAGACGATATGGCTTTATCAGTTTCGCCTAATCGTCATCGGAGACTCCACTGTTGGTAAGTCGTGTCTGATCCGGAGGTTCACAGAAGGTCGTTTCGCCCAGGTGTCAGACCCAACCGTGGGCGTAGATTTCTTCTCCCGCCTGGTGGAGATTGAGCCAGGGAAATGGATCAAACTCCAGATCTGGGACACCGCAGGACAGGAAAGGTTCAGGTAAACAGCGAAGCCTTTCTTTTTGTCTCCCTCCATCTTCATTTAATAAGTCTGACCTTTTGCTGCATCCCCCTCTCCCTCCATATCTATCACCAGCGCTTCGACAGCTGTTTCTGCTGAAACAAATACAGATTAATATTTGTTAATCATCATAAAATGAACTGACAACTGTTTTAATAAGCTATTAATCATTTTAGTCAGTGATAAAGAAAACTGGCTACAGCTTTTTCAATATGAGGTTTTAGTGGTTTTCACTGTTATATACTGTTGTAAATTGCCTTTGAGTTTTTTAAATTGCAATTCAGGCAAAAACGCAATTTGAAAATTAACATTTCTGCTCTTTTCAGTTCAGTATTAAATAATTCTGACTATTACTGAGTTTGATTTGTGATAAAGGAAATCTATTGACAGGTATTCAACACAAATAATAGTTGCCTGCAATAACTACTGGTAAACAACAAAATCAAACTCACTACAGAGGCATAAGGCAGGTAATGAGCAGAGATCTGTCAAAAACATTGACTGAGGATGACAAGCTGTATAGTACCAGACTAAATATTGCTGTATCATTTTTTTTTTGTTTTGGCTTGGAAGAACGATTTTCAGCCTTTGTAACTGAGATGTAGATGATCCAACAGATTTTATGTCCACATGCATCAAATTGATTCTGTAACAAAACTCTTCCAGCAGTCTCTCAGACAAGAAGACTAAAAATGGCTCCCTGAAGAAATTCAACTTGCTACTTCAATTTCTATTAAATCTCTACTGATGAGGGTTAATTAATACGTTCTGAGCCTAGTACAGAAAGATCTAACTCAGACATCTTGAAGTTTGTTTTTAAAAAAAGAATTTTGAATTATAATCTCCTTCAAACCTCAACACGTCTACCAGTTATGCTGGAAGGATTTTATCGCAGTTCACTAGAAGTTATTTTATTTTATTTTCTTGGCTGTCCACAAAATCTTTCATAGCTGATATGACATCGTAAAGGTTTCAGCTAAACCTTTGTTCATGTTTAGGAAGAGGTGAAAAGTAGGGCGAATGCTGGATGAGTTCAAAGCCACAATCATGGAAGGTATAGCCAGTACATGATCACAATTTTGTGCATCTTGTGCAAATCACAGATATTTGAGTGCCTCTGGAACTTGTACTTTGGAATCACATTGGTCAAATGAGCACAGCTGATGTGTAAAATCACAAAAGAAATTAGATTTCATCGACAAAAAAATATTTTGGTCCTTGTTCAGGCACCAAGCTCAAAATTTTTCAATCAACACTTGTAAAATTCAATTTTGTAAACTCTACTCTCCACAAAAGTTTGATTGGTTGCTTGTAATATATAAATGTCTATCATCTATCTATCTATCTATCTATCTATCTATCTATCTATCTATCTATCTATCTATCTATCTACCCACCCACCCATCCATCCATCCATCCATCATCTTAGGTCTATCACCAGGGCCTACTACCGAAACTCAGTGGGCGGGCTCTTGCTCTTTGACATCACCAACCGTCGTTCCTTCCAAAACNACTACCGAAACTCAGTGGGCGGGCTCTTGCTCTTTGACATCACCAACCGTCGTTCCTTCCAAAACGTCCATAATTGGTTGGAGGAAGCTCAGAGCCACGTCCAGCCACACCGCATCGTCTTTTTATTGGTCGGCCACAAGTGCGACCTGGAGGCACAGCGTCAGGTGACCCAGCAGGAAGCAGAGAAACTGGCAGGGGCTTATGGGATGCAATACGTGGAGACATCAGCACGAGATGCTATCAACGTGGAGAAGGTGTGTGTGTGTAATGTCTGTTAAAGGAGATATTTCCTGTAGACACATACAGTAACACCTTTGGCAGTTTTCATAGCAGCTAAATGTGAATGACTTTTGCCGGCAGCATTTCTCTGATTGTGAGCCATTTTTAATCCGTTGATGATCATTCATAATCTGATCTCTGGATCTGATTTTCCTTTCTGATTCTTCTAAAGGTGTTTGTGGATCTGACACGGGATATCTTTGAGCTGGTGCAGAGCGGAGACATCAAGATCCAGGAGGGCTGGGAGGGTGTCAAAAGCAGATTTGTTCCCAACACGGTCCATTCCTCTGAGGAGGTCACCAAGGGCAACCAGCAATGCTTCTGTTGATTTGCTAGATGCAGTAAGAACAGTGACAGCTGCTCATATTTCAGTGGAACTGTGTGCAGGAAGTCATCAGGCTTTTTTATGATGCTATAGATGAACTCAGGCACCAGTTTTATCAGACTGACAACGTTTCCCTGCTCGGGTACACACTCCAGTTCTGTGTACTGTTTCCTGTGTCACTTTATTTTAATGGCAAGCTCTTTTTGCTGCCCATGTGTGATTCTATCCAGACTTATAACACTTCGTACATGATGCTACCAGCTACAGAAGCACAAATTGTGGTCAGCCAGAAAAAAAAAACAGACATAAAAGCCTGCATGTCTGGTCTGCAACCTCCTAACTGTTCTGTTAATGCATAACAAGGTTGGACAAATTGCCCTAAAATCTACATGGGTTGAATGAAAAGTTCTGAGCCAGATCTAACTCAGCGGAATTGCAGTTATTTATTTTTCATCCTGATCTCCTTCCAACTTGGTCCTGTCTATGATACAGATGGGATTTTATCCAGCGATAATACAGTATAACATCATCATCTGAAGCAAGACAGATTCCAACAAAATCCTTTTTTCATGTTTGGGAAGAGGTGAAATCTGAGGGGGGGTCAAAACTGTGAGAAGGGTGCTGAAGTAGTTCAAAGCTACAGTTAAGGACTGCAGCAGGTCTTACTGTTTTCCTCACAGACCCTTGAGAATCTCTGGAACTTGTGTGTTGTAAACTGGGTTTAAATGAATGCAATTAATGTGCAAAACAAAAAGAAATATTACTTTTACAACAAAAAAAAAAAAAAAATTACAATCCTTGCTCATTTCCATGTGTATAGCTCATAACTTATCAATCAAGCCTAATTTATCTCAATAATCTGTCACATTTTACATTGACATTTGACAGGTTTTTTTTTTCCTTTCTCATGTTGTGACATTTCTCATGTTTCTGGACAGTGGACTGATTGGTTTATTCATTATTCAATATAACGATGTCCTATTTATAATCAACGCATGTCTCCATTTACTTCAAATTTTCCAAAGAACAAGAAGTATTTTTATTTTTGATATAGTGTTAAATACTCGTTCCACATAACCCTGGATTTTCATCGCTGAAAGACCAGACCAAAGTGTCCAACTTGTTACTTGAGGTATAAAAATATATCAGTGACATAATAAATTGTATTTGGATCTCTCAACAATTGCTATTCAAATTATCATACTTATATGGAATATAATTATCAATAGATGGTTCAGTAGCTTTTTAAACATGAAGAAACTTTCTCTTTTGAGTGCCTTTGGAGGAACAAAGCCTAAGCACACACAGTCCACTCCCTGTTTATACTTATAACTGTGTGTTTATCCTGTGATTATTAACATGTAAACTGTAATGTTGTAGGAAACGTATTGATATCACATGAGACAAACTGAAATAATTTATTTGAAATTAAACCGAGACAAAGTCGACTATTTGATGTTGTTGTAACTCTGGGATAATTATAGCACAAATGTCATCAGTAATAAATACCTGGAAACATTAATACAGATTTGGCTGCACATACAGCAAGCACAATGCTGACATGAACCATTTACTTCACGTCAATAGATCGTTGTAATATTGCATGTTACCACTAGAGGGCAGCATCAGCATGAAAAGGAGCAGCAAAATTATGGCTTTTACCTTTAATATCTTTAGTCTAACTGCCCTATTCTCACTTAAACCAAATAAAAATGTATTCCTGTTTTATAAGTATAGAAATAGATACATAACATCTTTAAAGATGTTTAATTTTGCTTTAGGCTCTTGAATGTTAAAGGACCATACCAGTCATTTTGCATGTTTGACACAATAAATACTATCATACATGTTCCATTACTGCAGGACATTAGTGCAGGACATGTATGAGAGCTGTAAGACAGTGGTGAGGTGTGCCGTAGGTGTGACAGAGGAGTTCAAGGTGGAAGTGGGACTACACCAAGGATCAGCTCTGAGCCCCTTCTTGTTTGCTGTAGTGATGGACAGGCTGACAGATGAGGTTAGACAAGAATCCCCTTGGACTATGATGTTTGCAGATGACATTGTGATCTGTAGTGAGAGCAGGGAGCAGGTGGAGGAAAACCTAGAGAGGTGGAGATATGCCCTGGAAAGGAGAGGAATGAAGGTTAGCCGCAGCAAGACAGAATACATGGCTGTGAATGAGAGGGACTCAAGTGGAATGGTGAGGTTACAGGGAATAGAGATAAAGAAGGTGGAGGATTTTAAGTACTTAGGGTCCACAGTCCAGAGCAATGGAGAGTGTGGAAAAGAGGTGAAGAAACGTGTGCAAGCAGGTTGGAATGGGTGGAGAAAAGTGTCAGGTGTGATGTGTGACAAAAGAGTCTCGGCAAGAATGAAAGGAAAGGTGTACAAAACGGTGGTGAGACCAGCGATGTTGTATGGCTTAGAGACAGTGGCACTGAGGAAAAGACAGGAGGCAGAGCTAGAGGTAGCAGAGACTAAAATGCTGAGGTTCTCTTTGGGAGTGACGAGGATGGATAGGATCAGGAACGAGTACATCAGAGGGACAGCGCATGTTAGATGTTTTGGAGATAAAGTCAGAGAGGCCAGACTGAGATGGTTTGGACATGTACAGAGGAGGGATAGTGAACATATCGGTAGAAGGATGCTGAGGTTGGAACTGCCAGGCAGGAGGCCTAGAGGAAGACCAAAGAGGAGATTTATGGATGTAGTGAAAGAGGACATGAAGTTAGTTGGTGTGAGAGAAGAGGAGGCAGAGGATAGGGTTAGATGGAGGCAGATGATTCGCTGTGGTGACCCCTGAAGGGAAAGCCGAAAGGAAAAGAAGATACATGTTCCATTACTGCCAACGATTTTCCAGTACATACTACTGGAGCTGTACATTTTAGATGTTTTTCCTACATTTCAGGCAGCCTGCTATAAAAATCAACTGGTGGAGACTTGAGATAGGCTAGGCAATACATCGTAGCAAACTATGCCATTATTATTTTTTGTCAGTTACTTAATTTATCAATCCAATATGGAGCTACACAGCAGAAAATGTATCTGCCAGGCAATATAGTCCCAGGAGGAACTTACTCTAATCAGACAAATTACATGTTAGCAGGCAGAACACTGAATTTTAAGGTTTGTGGATCAGCTATGGGATTTGGCAAATGGCAAATGGTTGGTCGTAATGTAATTTTTATACGAATAATATTTATTGAGCTCAAACATGCAAACCATAGGTATGGTTCTTTCAATAGCCACGCCTTTTGTAGCCTCCATAGTTTTGTTAGGGTAGGTTAAGTCTGTTGGCTCAGAAACTGGTCAGAGAAGTTTTAACAGCCTCTGGCAAACAACTCACACAGACAAATTATAAAAACTCTGTCAAACAGGCCTCAACCTGTGTAAGCATGAATCATTTTATTTAAAAAAAAAAAAAAAAAAANTAAAAAAAAAAAAAAAAAAAGAGACAACAGTGAAAATACAGCTTGTTTTGTACATGACAGCCATATTTACAGGGTATAAAACAGAAAAGGGGAAATTTAGATTTTTTTGAAAGGCACCAGGGCGAGTATGAAGAGCCCTGTCTCATGAGTCACATGTTCTGTTCAGTACTCCTGTGTGATACATTAATCCAGTGACTAGCATACTCCGAATTACTAAATCATCAAAGTATGGAGCTTCTGATTACATCTGACCTACATGCATGCATGAGAGCAGACAAGTAGGACAAGACAAGCAGGAAGTACTTCTCTCAAGTCCAACCTGGTTTTAACCCCGGTGCCTTTCTGAGGCAGAAGGGTGATTCTGCAGGCACTCATTTCTGTCTCTCACCTTTCTGCAATATGTTGAGGAAATATACAATGTTCTGAAATACATGAATGATTTAGCAAAAGCAGCAATGTTGCAAGATGTTCATGGAAATCATTTGAATATTGCTCCCAGTGTGGCAATTTTATCATATCTACAAGAATAACAGGTGAAGAAGAGATCAAAGTTTTCAATTTGGATTCCAGCAACATCCAAATTAAATACCTTCATGTGTAATTTACAAAGAAAAGCTACCAAATTATACTTCAGGTTTTTCTTAAAGGAAAATACATTTGTATAATTTACAGCATTATACAAATAAAGATACAGTTTTACACAAATACTGTACAATCTACAGTAAAGCACTGTACTAGAACAAGAAATCTATTAACATTCATCCTGATGACTCCAGTGGGGTTAAAAAAAAACAAAAAAAACAAAACAAAACAATTTAGAGACCATCTTTTAGTGGTCATTCTTTGTCGTTAAAAGCTTTTTCCAAAAAGATGTTGATTTGGTCAGGAAGGATTAGAATATATTGGTATAAACCATTTGGTGAGGGAAAAAAAAACAACTTTATAATAGTAATAACAGAGACCAAAAATCATCAGCACACTTAAAACTGTGCAGTTAAAACAAAATACATTAGGTTCAACATCTATAAGTATAACTCATTGAGAATTGATATGAAAAAGTTTAACGAAAAAATAAACCTATCCCAAACTACACTATACACATTTAAATATTAACAGTTCTACCAAGAGTAAATATAGTAAACCAGAAATAAAGTAAATAAATGTACTGAAAGCTCAACAGTTAAAGCTGCCAAGTACAAGTTTCAACTGAAACTAAACAAGACCCTTTGTGAAAAAACAAAAGCCTTTTCACAAGGAAATAAAAATAAAAGTCAAAGCTACACTAGTGATAATGAACGACTCTCCCTGCTCACAGAACCCAGCGTGGATCTGACGGCTCCACGGACATCATTTACAAACAAATCACGCATGTTCAAACTGAATTTTGAGCTCTAAGTGTGAATCTATTTTGCCTCTCAGATCTGTAAAATATCTGGGTACAGCCATGTCAAGCAGCAGTACAGGAAGTCTGAGATGAGCAAATTAGCTACAGCCTGTAAAATTCATACAGACCTTTCTATGTCTATGTATCTAGCGAGATATGAGCTAATCAGCATATGCGAGCATATTTTATAATTCATGGTAACCTGCTTGGAGTAACACATGGATGGAGTTTACGACAGTACGATAAATAGGATAAACAGCGTGAAAACTTTCTGCACCCGCTCAGCTGATAAAACCCCTTTCAGAACCTTTGAGAAGGCTGAATTTGAGTTAATCAAACTTTCCATTCACTTGTAGAGATTTGCTGCTCGAGTGCAAGTTAAGACTGTAGTGTCAGGTTAACAAAAAGACGTGTGTTGTTTGCAAATACTATTTCAATGCAAAACAGACCGCGGTAACATGACAGGCATCTCATTTCATAGCACACTGAATGGTTTTGTGTCCAGACACTGTACGGCTGTTGGGCACGTGGGGGGAGAGAGTGTTAAAAATCAACACAGCCTCACACACAGAGAAATATGCAGTGTACTTAAGTGAACTGAGGCTCCGCTTCACAGTCACAATATTACCGTTTACATGCAGCAGATACAGACAGGCACAACTCTCAGCTACGATCAACTGACTAGACTTGTTAACTCAAAGACAATTAACGTCCTCAATTTTCTCCATGTTTAGATTTTTTTTGTTAGTGCTCATTTGTTGATATCTAGCTCACCGATCCGAGGGTTGTGATGATGATAAACTCAGTGGCTAAAGGCAGAAGTTTTAAAAATCTACTTCATGTTCACGGCTCGTAGCCTGATGGGCATCGCTCCACAGCGTACGAAAAGGAAAANAAAAAAAAAAAAAAAACAGGACAGGGAGGAAAGACAATGAGCTGATCAGTAACATTCTCCCAGTTACGGGAATAACGGATTCAGTTCAATTCATGAAGAGTACCACAGTACTCATTGTTAGTTGAAGTCCACTCAAAGCATTACTTATAGGCAGGTAAATATGTCCAGACACTAAGGCTAAGTATGAGTACAAACAGATTCGAGCAGACATACAGGCCAAGAACCTGACTCTGTCAGTGTCTGGCCATCAAGTTCTTCAGCCTCCAGATAAGAGGTAAGATGTGTGTGGTGTTTTTAAGCTTCTCCTCCACTTCAGCCTGTGGCAGCGTTCCAGGCCGCCTACGCTCACAGTTGGCTGCCATTTCAACCAGAATGATTGTAGATGATCTGTAACACCACCTGGGTCTACGTCAGTCTGCATCAGGGGCTGCTGCCCCCCTCCACATCGCTGTCACTGGGAGCTCCCCTGTAAATTGGGCTCTTGCTCTGCATTGCAGACTCGTATTTTTTGGGAGATGACCCATTACCAGCCTTGTTGCTGTGCTTAATACCATAGAAGAAGTAGATGGCAAAGCCTGGGGAAAGGGAGAGAGGAGATAACGTTACAAAACTATTATTATAGAGAAGTGTGTAGCGCTAAGAATGAGCCATAAACATTGTTACGAAGATTGATTGTTGTACCGATAGCCATCCAGACAGTGAAGCGGGTCCACGTGCCCAGATCCAGCTGCATCATGAGGTAGATGTTGACAAAAACACTGAACAGCGGCAACCAGGGCAGTAGAGGGACCTTATGAGGACAAAAGACAGAGTGGGTTAACACATAATGAGAGTAAAGGAAAGGCATGTAGCAAAATGACAAAGCGCCTCAGCTGCTGAGCTGCCAGGGCAACACTGGCCAGCGTGACTCTCGAAACACTGTAGCTGCAGCCAAAAACACACATTTCTGTTCTGTAACATAACGGTGCATTCTCAGGATTTGATTGTTACCTTGAAGGTGAGAGCCTCTTTCCTCTCAGGCTGCCTCCAGATGATGATCATGCAGACAGCACAGAGCAGAGCCAGAATCACGCACGACGTCACCACGCCCGGATGCCCGGCCAGCAGCTCATTCAGATAATTGGCCAGTACGATGCAAAGTACAACGATAAGGAAGGCTGCAAGGAGGGAGGGGGAAAAAAGGGATCAGTTATTACTTTCGGATTAGTTTAACTGGTGTCACCGGTATTTGTGTGCTACATGTGCCACACCTAGGCTCATCTTTACCATACTTACAAATAATAGCTGTGGTGGCGTAGACGATGGTGCCAGAGGTCTGTGTTGGTGTCTCTGAACTTGGGGAGAAGAGCAGCTTGGCGGTGAAGCGCTCTCGGAGAGGCCCGTCAGGTTCCATACCGTCTTCATCACCACTGTCCTCCCCGGTGACTGCCACCTTCTCTCCTTCCACCAGCTCCACCAGCTTCTCCGTCTGGCTCGATGAATTTAGGCTGCCGGGCTGGTACCTGTGGACAGAGGACAAAGATTTTTGTTAAACTACTTTAGGTGGAAAAATAATGATCACAGCTAGTAACCCCTTGTACCGTTGCTTGTACAGTTGCTTTGTGGTAATGACATGAAAACAGCAGCTGTTATCAGGTAATAAGGAAATGATCGCATCCTCAAAAGCCTGGCAGGCTGAGCAGGTGCAGAATAATGGTACTTACCTGAGGATGAGAACACAGATGGCCACTAATGAATATGCCAGCAGAGTTCCAATGGACATGAGGTCAACCAGAGCTGCCAGGTCAAACAGGAAGGCCATCAGGGCTGTACGGGGAAGAACGAACACAGATGAGACTTCTGTATGATCTTTCTTTGCCAAATTTACACTGTTACTCCTTTGTCAGAAAAATGAACAAATGTGAAGACAGACAGATAAAGAAGAGTGCAGCAGACAGAGCAGTAACCCTGACAAACTGAAGACAGACACGATTGCATGTGATAGATACAGCAAAGACAGCCTGTCCACCTGAACAATGAGCAAACAACACAAACAGGATATGCAGAGATACAGACACTCTCGCATACGGAAACATGGCAGACAGAGAAAGAGAGGGGAGAGAGGAGATAAGACGGGCAAAGTGAGCCAACCTGCAACGACACCGGAGGCGATAGTAGCGAGGAGCGGGGTCTTGGTGCGAGTGTTCATCCTGGACAGACCACGGAACAGCAGCCCATCCTCCGCCATGGCGTAGATAACCCGCGGCATGGGGAACATGGAGCCCAGGAGACTGTGAGGAAATGAGACATTAGCATTTGTAAGAAAAGACACTCGCAGTAAAACAAGAATTTTCGGAAATCTCTCTCGACATGGTTGATGCCCAATTAACAAATGATCTGATCATCTGCGTGATGACCTGATCTCAGAAGCATCCACCAGACACAACAAGAACCGACATAAGTGTCAGCATGGACAGGAAGTAATAATAACAACTTAAAAAGGTTAAATGTACACAAACCTGACGTTCCAGTTTGCCACAACACCCTCCAGGAAACATTTAATCTTAAATCCTGATTCTCCCTTTACTCACCTTGTGGATAGAGCGCACAGAGACCCCACAGCCACGATGTATCTGGCAGGAGCCCAGCCCACGTGGCTGAAGGCCTCGGGCAGAGGGCTCTGGGTGTTCAGCTGGTAGTACGGCATCATCATGGTCAGAGCCGCAGACACGCCAAAGTAGGCGAAGAAACAGATCAGCAGCGAGGCCACGATACCCACGGGTATGGAACGCATGGGGTTCTTGGCTTCCTCACCTGAGAAGAAGAGTGGAAAGAAAGAAAGAGATGATTAACTGAGACGCTCAAACCCAGTGGAAACTGACCTTGATTTTTTTTTTAACTCTTAATTTGGTGAATAACGTGGCCAAATCAAAGCATATCAACAAGATACCAAAATTATGACCCTTATGTTTAGTCCATTGATGCGTGTCTTTGCTTATGCACCCCAAAACTTGTAATATGTCTAGTGCTCCTATTGCCTCCTGGTGTAGAATAAAATCTGTATAAAAATGCACAGATTTTATTTCACACATCAACTGATTCGATGATGGAAATCCTCACACACACAGGATGTTGTTACCATCCAGACGCCTCACTGCAGCACCAACACATAACTAAGCTTTGGCTCGTTGCTCTTACATAACCGTCCCTGCTGTAATGTATTCTTTTCATACTGACGACAGGTGCAGCGTCAGCCCAGCCGTGTTTTTTGCCAAATCCCCATATCTTTCAAAATCAAATGTTCAGGTGATATACACACACACTTTAAAATTCAATGTTTTGCCTGTTAACATTTATGCGCGATTGTGAAGGCACGGTTTTAATTTCCCCGTAAAAACAGTCTTCTCTTGGGACTATATTCCTAAGTGGAGATATACATTTTCTTCCATGTTGGACTGGTTACATCAAATAACTTCAACAAAAATTTTAAAAATGTCATGTCTGCTGTGATAGATTACTTATCTCAAGCACGTTGTAATTCTCTAAAAGTTAATTTTAATAGTATACTGGAATGAACTGAAACTAATGGCAGTCTGGAAGGCAGGAAAAGTATTCTGACATTTAATACTCCAGCAGTATGTTTTGGATAACAGTTGGCAGGAATGTAATATGTATGTATTCACTGGGCTCAAACATGCAAACTCACCAGTATGGTCCTTTAAAAGGAAAATCTTCAGCAATTAGAATTTAAAAATAAAAGAACAAAGTCCATTGCATCTATTTCCAAAGGCAAAGTCTGCATTAAACCTTAAAGCAAGCAAAGGTCAACCCTAAACATATACACATGACCTTTTCGTCTTACTCAGCTCGATAGCCAAAGCATCCAGAGATACTGATGGCTGTAAAACTTCAAACTAAATATCATATTTGCATTTTAAACATTATACCAACAGAGTGAGATGCCATGCGAATGCAAAGGCAAACAGGAATGGCTCAAAATGCAGTCAGGACAGTTTTATCTGTGCATGACTTCATATTCAGCCATCTATCAGAACTTCTTTTCTGTGTTGTTTATGGTAAAAATGTTAAAAACACTGACTTGTCGTGGCGATGCAGTCGAAGCCCACGAAGGCGTAGAAGCAGGTGGCGGCACCACTCAGGACTCCAGTCAGGCCAAATGGAGCAAAACCGCCCACGCCAAATTCCTCAGCGATGCTGGGTATTAGAGGAAGAGAGAAAAATGGTTTAATCAACTGGAGCGAATTGTCATCAACCGCAAATCAAACGGTAAAACTAAAAAGCTAACTCGCTGCCTGACTAAATACTGACTTCACAGGCCCGGTGTTGTTGCTGGCGACTTTGAAGGCAATGTAGTCTTCCTCCATCAGGTTCCAGTTGGCGGTGTCGCCCTTAACGAAGCCGGAGATGATGACAAAGCCCAGCACAACCAGGTTGATGCCTGTGAAGATCTTATTCACCAAAGCCGACTCGCTCACGCCGAACGCCAGAAGTCCTGGTGAGGTCAGAGGAAGAGATGGAGGATAAAGGGGAGGGACAGAGAAATGGGAGATTAAGAGAGAATACTGTATTTCAGAAGCAGTAACAGCATGTCCTGCAGAGTGGGCGGACGTGTTTGTACTTCATCACTTCCAACATACTGTCACTCAGCGACACTCGTCATTATTCTTGCTAACGCCGAAACTGGCATTTCATCCCACACTGGCTGCAATATTAGTGTGACAACTGCTCTGACAGTTAGACAATGTTTTTAGGATGCGTTCAATGACTACATTTACATCGAGTTCAATATTTTTAAAAAATAAGATGGTATTTAATCACGTTTCATTGGTTGCTTTTGGAACTATTCCAGTAAAGTTTATTTAAATGGAGGAGTGTGTGTTGTTAAGCAGTTTGCTGTTTCTGCCACCAAAGTATGCTAAATGTCATTGCACCGTGATCTATTTAACTTTAGAACGTTCGAATAGGCTGGTGCATTATTAAACAACGTGATCAGTGTTCATTTGGTGTTGAGCAGAAGCGAGGCGAACTCACCAGTGAGCAGTAGCACCAGGATGAGAGCGAATAGGTCGGGATACTCTGCCAGCACTTCCCCTGGGACCTTCATCGCCATGGAGGCTTTAAAGAAGCCAGAGATCTTCTGTTCAACCAGGTTGTCGAAGGTTGAGCTCCATGCCCTGGCTACACTTGCCGTACCTAAAGGAGAGGACAGAAAGGGATGTCATTCCAGGACATGGTGACTGAAAAAGTAGCTGTTTCCATGGGGAGTTGGTGTTATTCAGTCTTATTGATCTGATTTGGAGCTCACCAATCACATAAGAGAGGATGAGATTCCACCCTGTGATGAAGGCCCAGATCTCTCCAACTGTCACGTAGCTGTAAAGGTACGCAGAACCCGTCTTGGGAACGCGGGCGCCAAACTCAGCGTAGCAGAGCCCTGCTAGCATGGAGGAGAGAGCAGCAATGAGGAAGCAGAGGACAATGGCGGGTCCTGCTTTCTCTCTGGCCACCTCGCCAGCAAGGACGTAGACACCGGCGCCGAGGGTCGAGCCGACCCCGAGGGCGATGAGGTCCAGGGTGGACAGACAGCGGGCGAAGCGAGTCTCCTCACTAGAGATGTCCAATGCCCGGCGACGCAGCAGGATTTTACCGAAGTGGGACAGCTTGCTGGCCATATTTGCTGTGATTCCGTGTGGGCGATGAAAACTGGCTGTTTGAAACTCTTCTGATGTGGGCAGCCTTGATGGACAGCTTGACAGAACACTTGTGGTTGGACTGCAAGCGCAAGTGTGCCGGATAGGAAGGATTGCTTCAACAAAGTAGTCTTTTGCTATAGGTCCTTCAGCGGAGGTGTGTTCACTTAAGCAACAGGTACTGAAGCAAACCAAACAGGAAGTAGCGTATCTGTGGTCACACTATTTGTAGCAGCGGATCAAGACCTGAAACGACAGAACAAAACAAGAATTCAAAACAGGGAACTGTTAAGTAACTGCGAGAGCTTACAATTCTCACTTCTGTGTTTGGCAACGTGCAATCCGACTTTACCAACAGGGAATGTTTCCCGTGCGTTCCTCTTACTGAGCCGTACTTAATGATACAAAGTTTGAGCCACATTTATAATTTCCGTTTTCATGACTCGTATCCATTTGCAGTAAACGCAGATAGCACCAAAGATGCTGGATCCCTGAAATGTTTTCCAGCTTTGCAGCCAAGGAGCTAATCAATTAATCGGCAGGGTTTAAGACAGTAAAAAGACATTTCACAATGGGAGGCCGCACTGTACCCATACAAATACCAGTTACACAACTTCCTAGAATTCATACCTCCACCTCTTAGAACTTAGTAACGCATCATGAGACGCAGCAAGACACAGAGTAACCTTCTGAAAAGAAAACACTAAGGTATCCTTCTACTCTAATCTTAATTTTGCTTTGTCAAATAAACCTACTGTGGTACATGCCCCTTACGAAAACACGAGAAGTCCTAACTTAATTCCTCACCACTCCCTCACTGCGAGGAAGGCACTCAACTCCTCCGATTTTGTTTTTTCAGCAGAGAGAAGCCGAGAGGGAGAAGCCTGGGAAAGCCGGAGGGTGTGAGGGGACAGTATGGCTAAATTCTGGAAGATAATGGCAACATGGGGGAGAGAGAGCGGTGAGAGCCAGCGGGATGATAAGCTGAGCCGGCTGGACGGAGATAAAGTTGAAAAGAGTTCAAGAGTGACGCCAGGAAGACTCAACGAGGAAACTCACGCGCTTCCAAAGGCATCGCATTCCCACTATCTGCTGCTCAACCAGTGGATGAGATGTGTTCCCCCTGAAGGCCAAATGCTGGAATAAAGATATTATTCAGACAGTTGATGTTTGACAATGCGATAAATTTTAATTTGTAGTTATGTAAACTCTTAGTTGGGTTGATATCCAAATATTCCTCAAAGACTCTAAAGTACGAGATTCAACATCCACCTGAAAATAATTCCATTAGCTTTAAGTAAACGGAAATAGCAGCATATTTTAAAAAAAATCTCCAAGGACAGTGACAGCAAAGCCAACACCAGCAGCACTGTGTGTGTATGTGTGTGTGTGTGTGTGTGTGTGTGTGTGTGTGTGTGTGTGTGTGTGTCAGACTGAGGACAGGAGGAATGATAAGGATTACATCAAATCGGCAAAACTTACACACCAGAGGTTCATATCAGGCCAAGGACACGTAGCAAAGCAAAATGTTCATCTGTTTTCAGTGGAGGCTGTCAAACTCTGGAATGACACACGTACAAACACACACGTACACATACATGCTTGACGTAAATCACTAAGAGTGCATGACTTTGGGTAAGTCATTCTTTGAGTTTTTAACGTCAAATGATGTTCCAGTGACACGGCAAGAGGGAAAGGTTAATGACTTTTGGAGAGTTTAGTGACTAAACCCTAGCAGCTAAAGTTTAGCTGCTAGGGCAACATACCACAGATACATACACACACAGATGCAGGCGCGCGCGCGCACACACACACACACACACACACACACCAGGGAAAAATGTCCTGTCTAAAAGTATGTTCATTCATTCTAAGGAATAAGTTCTACAATATTTACTGATGCTTCTTATTGCCAACATTTTAAAGTCTGAATATCCAGGCTGATCTAGAGAAATATAGAATTTTCAGTTGTTAAATTATATTTTTCCTCTTATGTTGTCAGGTGTTTGAAACCAGTTCGGTCAGGTAAATCACACAATCTGCCATGTTGTTCCTGCTCTTTTACAGTAACACACAGGAAAGTAAATTCCTGCTGTGCGCCTCTTTTACAGTAATACACAGGAAAGTAAGTACAAATGCATAATTGTTTTAAGAATTTCTGAAATTTTTGAAAAGGAATCCCTGTAAGCTGTCGATTGCCGAACAACTTTGTCTCGTAATTTGTCACTCAATATTTCAGCACGTTCCCATTAGCCTAATTGAGAATGGCGTGCCGTTTGACATATTTTGGATTCCAGTGTCTTACGTTATCAAATATAATTGCCACCCGCTATTTGTATGGTTAAAATCCATGTATGCAATGGCAGATGCTGTCTGATGCAACTCTGTGTCTATATATAAGGTATATGTGTAGATCCATGTAAGTCAAAGCAGAAACATGTTTGTGACGTCAAGAGCAATGCACGTTTATCTTATCTACAAATACTACAGCAAACATCTCATCTTCATGGACTAACCATTAACTATGAGGGAAAACAAAGCTTGACAATAGCTAACTTACAGGATCACATCAGAAAAGACTGGGACATTACTATCAAAAAAATAATCCATCTCCTGTATCTTCTTACATGGTGACTTTGAAATTTTTCAGACAAAAGCCTCTGGAGCTACAGCCTCTTTTGATACATTGCTGATTTTTGGAGACTTTCTTTTATTGTCTAGAATCATGTAGAATCAAGTAGAAAATTGACAACACTTTTCTGATTTATTTTAGATTTTTTTCCCCTTTCTTTTAGATTGGAATTTTTTGGGTTTTTTTGAATGAAGAATTAAAAAAAAAAAAATTTATTTTAGACTCCAGAGGGTTAATATCAGGATTAGCAGAATGTTAAAGGCAACGTCACACTGTGTCTCAGGCTGTTCGTGGAATGACACCTGAGCTTAGGTGTGACTGCTGAGCAGCAGACGGACATTTCAGACCCATAAGTCACTCATTAAGCTACAAAGAACAAATGAAACAGTAATGCAACGAGTATGCCACATATTAAAATCTCAACTGAAGATGAGACGTCCCTTTGTAACTTTCAACTGCTTCATCTTTTTTGCTGAACTGATATTTCTTAGTGTGTGTGTCCACTTAAAGGACCATACTGGCCATTTTGCATGTTTGAGCCTAATATATTTAATTTTCATACATATAATGTTACCAACAATCATTTCCCAAAGCATACTACTGGAACAGCGAATTAAAAAATTTTTTTTTTCCTATCTTCCAGACTGCCATTGGTTTCAGTTCATTCTAGTACACTATTAAAATCAAAATGCTTCCTTGTGGTCCATTCAAGTGCTGTAGTGAAGAACTGACAACGGGAAGCATTTTCAGATCACTCCGTGCTTTTTACTGTGCTTAAACGCTAAAATTACGCAACTTTGACAAAAAACCTGAATATACGTGTTGTTCGCGATGATGGATTACCTATCCTAAGGACGTTTCAAATATCAACAAGTTCATTTTAATAGCGTACCAGAATGAACTGAAACCAGTGGTGGTTTGGAAGGTTCCAGCAGTATGCTATGGGAAATGATTGTCAGTAATGTTACATGTATGACAATTGAATATATTAGGCTCAAATGTGCAAAATGGCTGGTATGGTCCTTTAAAGCCCAAGCTAGAGGCTTGGCATATAAGAGCCATAACACACTTTACCTCAATACTCCTCAAACCGCCATGCTTATGATCATAGTAATGTACAGACTATTTGAGAACATACGTGTAGTTATAGACACTATTCAAGTTGGATCATTTTGAGATGACGAGTCTAATTTGAGTCTGTCCTTTATCATAGCATGCAGAACACCTCCACTCACATTCTCACAAGCTTTTCAGCACAATGCAGATCTTCTATTAATACAATTAAAACAATCTCTGTTTATCAAAGCACTTGCAGTCTTTCTTTCAGCAGAGAATATCCTGCCCAGCATGGTTACGTGTTACAAGAAAAAATAAACACCGTCAAACAATGAAATAAAAAAAAGACAAAGACCAATGGACAACCGCAATAATAAACATTCAGCTCTCTGAAGTGTGATGGGAAACTGGTACATACTGAACGTTTTTTTTTTACTGCTCCCCACTCGGTGTCACATTCCAGTAGCTTCCACTCGCACACCAGGAACTGAGATCCCATGGTGTAAATGTAAAGTCAATAAACAGAAATGACCAAACTACTTCTGCCCACCTGACTGATCTCCTCAGGTGTTCACCAAGACTGCACAATCAGTCATACGTGTTGAATTCAACTATGCAAACTAGGACACACCCAGACCACACACACACAGGGACAATTCATTCCACCAGTGGAAAAAATTACTCCAACTAGTGTCTTACTACTTCACATCAGGATGTGGCGCAGTTCCCACCTTAAGATTACACAAACGTCGACCCGCTTTGTGTTTGACCCCACTTCGGGGTGGTCTCATTAACCCAATGCTCCCTCACGTCAGCTGGCAGTCTAATCTTTCCCTTGTGGTTTTCACGAGGATGTGTGTGTGTGTTTTAGATTTACGCCCGATTGCGAAGAGGTGTGGCTGTAGGTAAACCGCAGCACTCGCAAATGTGACATCTGCAAATTCCACTACGTAACAGGTCTCACACACCCACACACACACCCACACCCATGCACACACACACACACCACAAGAAGATTAGCCTACTTGATGCCATATGAGCCCATGTCCACGGCCATGTGTTCTGTTCCTGTTACACAAATGGATAAAGCAAATATAAAAAATGTTGCTTTTAGTTTGTATCAGTTTGTTCAGCTGATCAGTGTATCTGGTTTGCTTTAGCTTAACTTTTTCACCAAAAAAAAAAAAAAAAAAAAAAAAAAAAACAGAATGAAAAACTTAACTAATCTCAGAGGAGAATGTCAGCAGTGCTCGGGTTTCTACAGTTTGCAGGATAATGGCGGCGTTACTTGAGTGAGCACTGCTGCTCTTAACAGATTATCTTAGAGCTGGCTAACACTGCTAACCTCATTACACCATGCTGCTCCATCCACCGAAAGTAAGCACGGCTTGGTTTTGACTGTCACCGTTGTAAACAACAATACAGGCCTCTGGTCACATGACTAGCTAATTCAGCTACGTGAAAACCATTATCAGATATCCAATTACAAATCAGAAACCTGGCATTAGTCACATTCTTGGCAAATCTGCTATCAGGTGAAGTCAACTGAAGTCATTGCAGGTGAGCAAAAATAGGAAGATGAATAAACTTTTTATGAAAATAACTACTAACGCTATAAAAAATAAAGGTGTTTCTTCTCGTCAAAAAACGTGTGAAAATACAATTTTAAATTCAGATTCACTAAGTCTGCAGGAATGGTGCATTAATGTGCAACCAGACAGAGTGGAACTGAACATGAGCTTGTGAATGCCACACTACTGCATGCTGGGAAAGTACAGCGTGTGATGACTGTACACCAAGTCAACTATGCTTCAGGCATCACACACACCTGGCCTCCGGATGTGTAACGTTATGAAACAGAATGTTCATTAGACAACTTCTAACGCATGAAAAGACAAAAAACCACAGTAATTAGTTTAGGGGTATAACAATTAATTGAAAACCACTAACCAAGCAACTAGCCAATATTAATATTGACCTAGAGGAAAAAAATCATATCATTGCCAAACTGTAGCTAATAAGGCACTGATAAATCATGTACCTATAACAAAGAAACAAAAATGTCTTCAGTTGTTTTACATTAAACAATCTATTAAAATGGTGCACTGTAGCTAGTTACAGTATAACGAAACACCAAATATGTCCAACTCTATGCGAATCATCACCCGCCAAATGTGAGATATGAATAAGAGCATACATTAGATTATGTTATGCTGCCCATTTCAGGTCAAAAATAGCTAAGTTTTAAACTGAACTTCTGTTTTAATTCACTCTTTAGTTACAAACTCACAATGTCATCCAGAGCCAATCAATCAATCAACAGCTGAGCAGCAAACATGATGACAAAAATGTGGCGAATGCCTGTTCTGACTTCCTGTAACGGCCTGTACTAATTCTTGTGATATTATTGTAAAGAAGCTCATTTCTCTTACATGAGCCGGTGTTTATAGGTTTAGTGGCCGGACAAAGGGATCAAAATGTTTGGTACCCTGCAGCGCTAACCCCAGTCAAAAGGGTAAATGTGAACTCGCACAACCCTGCACCATACGTACACTGTCACAACTGCCTGCACAAATCTGAGAGCTGAACTTCTGCTGTCCCACACAATGGCTTCTCAGGTGTTTGAAGTTGCGTAACAGTATGTTTTTAGAGCCAAACATATATGTTTGCATGTACGATGTACACTGTCGGTGTATGCGGAGGCTGAAGTATTTTAATTACTGTGTGTGTGAGCAATTGTGGACAGACCGACTACTGTGACTGAACCGATCGACCTTTTACGTAGCCTGGTTGTACTGCCAAATGGAATGCAACACATTTGGAAATTGTTCAGTTTCCCATGAGCAACGCCAGCACGGTTACCAGAGCCACAAGAACTGAAGTATCCATAGTGACCCAACCTCAGCTTATATCTTAGATCCAAATCATAATTATGCATGGATGCCAGGCTGAAAAAAAAGAATCATAGCACAAGTTAGAAAAGATCACATATGCAGAATGACAACTGTCATCAATTTGTGATTTTCTATCAGCTTTTTTCTGCATTCATGGCTCCATAAGAAGTTGTTCAGTTTGAATAAATCCCACTTTTGTAGTTTCTCCCAAATTAATTTATAACCAAAAATACTAAACATAAAATTCTGACACTGCATTTACCCAAATCTGCAAGTTTGTGGAATAAATAAAACATGAACAAACTCATATCGTGTCTTACTACCATAAATGGTCCACATCCGTTCTGACAGGAAACACACACACAGCATTTCTGGTTCATTTCTCTTCTGACAAGAAATGTTGTGTGGTGTGAAACTGTAGAAGATGCAGTTCCACAAGGGTTCATACATATCAACCATTTTACCTTTAAACAGAAACACTCATATAACACTCTTCGTTTTTTTTTTCATTAAGCTAAAAAATATCCTGCTTTGATGCTTCAGTTGATATTGGTAAAAGCTCTAGCTAAGTTTTTCAACATGCTCAAGTGTATAAAAGAAATACAGACACCACGAAAAATCTGATTACTCAACCTATCCTTTAAAAAAAGACATAATTACAGTTGCAGCAATAATAGACTGGAACCACGTTACAAGAATTCAATTCAAACTCTGGCTGGGCATTGTAACCCCTTTTCCTCATACATTTGCTTTCATCCTTATTGTCTGACACTGCATTCATTTAGCTATTTTAACACACACTCTGCTGACAGCCACTTATGTCACTCTTTTGCATCCTCACGTACACCTCATACTTGACATTTTCCAGCTGTCACCTGACAACACAGATTACTTAAAGTCTATATTAACTTCATCCTGCTGTCAGTGTCCAAGCTTGTAAAACCAAGCCTGTTTCTCAGTTTTATTGCCCTTCCTTTTTGTATGATTGCATCAGCATAACACTTTACACAAAATGATACACACTGTGTATCATTTTATATTTATACATATATGTATAAATATAAATATATATACACACACACACACATATATATATGTGTGTGTGTGTGTGTGTATGTATGTTCTCATTGACCAAAATTAAAAATACTGTGATAGACATTTTAGGTCAGCCCTAACACATAGTATAAGGCAAAACAGATGTACAAAATATGTCCATATGCCAGGGTTCTCCAAGGGCCAAATTATGTCAAGCATGCCAAGCCAAGGGCCACTAACACCCCCCCCCCNCCCCCCCCCCCAGTCTAAATTTTAAAATACCTCTCTGTGATGCAATAGTAGATTAGCAGAGATTTGATTGATGGGTCAGTGGTTCTATCAGCTTTTACATAACCATGGTAATAGGCATGCATTCCCAGTCCATAATATGTGCGTAATACTCTAATGACAGACTGGAGACCATGTGTTCGTCCCTATGTAGCGTTCACGATGTTTAATAATCGCCGTTTCTCAATAAAACTGAGATATATGAATATCTTCAGAAAGCTTAGATTCTCCCAAACAAAATGAGCCCAAGCATGACATTTTATGACCACACAATCCCAAGATACATGCGACTAAAGTACAAGATTTTTTTTTTTTTTTGAGAAGTCATCTGAGGGCCTGATATAGGACCCGCGGGCCACCAGTTGGGGATCCCTGATATATGCCATATCCTATCATTCAGCAATTAGGGATTTGCCTATTCCTGGCTTCCACTCTAATAATGTGTCAACCTAAATTTAGGAAGTGACTTATGGCATTTGTCTACCTGGCAACTCCACCAACCTGACTGAGCATCTTGAGATCACCAACATGCAAGCTGGGATCATATTTCACAGTCACCATCCCTTTCTCACACTCATAACTACAATAATTTCACTTCTTTTGGTTGATTAGAGTGGTTGACATCTCCGGCTGATGCAACACACTCATGGAAACACGATGAACGCAAACACGCTATCACATTTAGATATACAATAAGCAGAAGGATGACTCACGTTGATGGCACTCACACGAAGGGTGTTGTAAATCCAGTCTGCCGCACGAAATAAACGTTAATCGACAAATAAGTTAACGTACAAGCTGTGCCAACAAAACAGAGAAGTTAACTGCCGGTTAACGGAGCACCAGCTAGCTACGTGGCTCGTGTGCTCTCGCGTGGTGGCAATGCTGCCTTCAGAGACTTGAAAAACGTCGTAATTACCTTTTCACACACAATAATTACCCCCAAACCCTGTTTGAGAGCCGCAGTCTCTAGTATTTTGATTATTATGAATATTTTGTTGTATTATATTGATAATTATGAATTAATTGTACTTGGATGACTGTTTTATGTTTTTTGTCTACTGACTGTAGACATCGTAAATTAAAATTAAAAATCAACCAATATAAAAGCCTGCTCTACATCCACAGAACAGCTCTGTATTTGTAATTTCTACCACAGAAATTCAATTTCTACCAATTTGTTAAAAAAAGAATGAGTAAACCAAGATTCTCCGTAACAGGATCCATTCTATTTAGAGATACATATTAAGATCTGGAAAAGCTGAGTTTACGGGATCATTTGAAAGCAGCAGGACGATCCCACGCCTTGATACCAGACAGCAGCAACACGATGTTACTAGTGGTGTGTTCTACCAAAACAATGAATGAAAATCAAACTAAAACGACATAACCCGTTAGTTTATGAAATTTTAAAAACAAACATTAAATGGTTTCTACAATCATCCTCTTCGTTAAGTGCTCGCTTCTACTATGTATACATTTTTTTCAATGTACGTAGTTGGTTGTATCAGCTGATTACCCGCTCAAATTACAATGAAGCAGCTTCAAGAAACCTAAAGTACCGTGAATAAATTCCTATTTGTGTATCGTCTGAATAAAAACGTGTATTATTTATCAAAAATAAATGCAATATGATGACTATTTTGTTCTATTTTGTCAGAAACTAGTGCGCTAATACAACTGATAACACACGAGGGAGGATTGCATCAGTCC
Source organism: Lucifuga dentata (assembly GCA_014773175.1). NCBI lineage: Eukaryota > Metazoa > Chordata > Actinopteri > Ophidiiformes > Bythitidae > Lucifuga > Lucifuga dentata. The sequence continues at coordinate 101,077 of VXCM01001029.1, read as the reverse complement.
ACTTCTTTGTACACGGTGAGTAACGTAACGGAAGCTGAGTTTAGCTCTTTATAAATGCATTAAAGCACGACTAACATAATATTCTACACGTTTGTTTGTACTGATTAATTTTAAATCTTTTACCTTTAATATCCTCTGATAAATGAAAGATGCCAAGGAGAGAACCGTTGCTTCTGGAGTCCCTGATGAAACATCCCGCTCGGGTGTGTGTGTATATGTGTGTGTGTGGTTTTGATCAACCGGAAGGAGGCGGAGTACAAACAAACCGTGACGCACTTGGGAGGCGGAGCGTTTCATTCAAGTTAAGTAAGGATGCTTTAATTTAACACGAAAGATTATGATAGGATGACAATTTGAGAAAGAAATTGAAAAAGAGAAAGTTAGAGATACTATGGAAAGATACTGTTTCTCTGTGTCCTTAGTAAAGTCTGTCTAATGAAAGAACTTAAGAGAGAGAGAATGTGTGTGCGCGCGCGCGCGTGCTCGTGTTTTACATAGTAGGAATACCCTTATATGGACGCTTACTAGAGTCTCCGCCCTTCTCTATACTATCTATAGCTTACATAGCCGCTGTTACTTTGTTCCACAGATTAAAAGAGGAGGGAAAAACTTTATTATAGTCTTTTATGTGTCTCTGCGCATTACTGAATGTTGAGGTACGTACCTCAGCATTTGGACCTGTACAGGTCCAAAGCATTATAAATACTGAGGATATGTGTGCAATTACAATTTTACAACTAAAAAAAGTACGTTCAAGTCCAGAATCGAACTAATACTCAGCGTGTCCAAGTCAAAATTTTACAAATACAGATTGTGATCAAGTACTGTGTTGCAAACTGCTGAATTTCTCCAATGCAAAAATATTCCAAATGTTTAATGTGACTATAAGTCTAAAATTGTAACAAATACCAAAATCATAAGGGAAATAGAGTTTTTTCAACTACTGAATGATTTCAGGTTGAAAATAATACAAATGCACAATGTGTCTAAATCCAAACTTTTGCTAATTTTGATCACATCTAAGTCCAACCACCAAGTTTAATAAAAAAATAAAAAATAAAAACTAAAAAAAAAACTGAGGGAGGTAAGTATACTGACAAGTTCAATTCTTTTCAAATTCTGAGTCCAAGTCCAGCATTTTAGAAATACTGACATGACACAAGTCCTAATTCTGCAGAACAATTATAGTGTATTAATTTGCATTCACACAGTTTGTACAGCTGAATACTGAAGACATTATGTCTTAATAACTCAAAACTTTCATGACAGAGAATCTAAATGTCCTCATGGGAGATACAACACTGCACCTGTGACATTTATCTGAGCATGTTGGTGGTTGATGGTGTCAAAGTTTGACCTTTTTGTAGTCAAACAAAAAGGTCAAAAAAGGTTAAACTTTTTGTGTCACTAACTGGAGTCTCATACAAAATCACACATATGAACTTCCTTAAAGCTAAAACAGCTTTACCATGCTGATGTGTGTTGAACCTATGGACTCTTGTGCAACAAACATTACACAGTTGCAGTCAGTATCAACAAAAAGCTTTTTATAACTTTAGTAGCTACCTGTACACATAGCCTTTAATGTTTATAATAAGTATTACTGAATGTAATCTTAGCCTGAAATGCTACCATAATTTTTCAGTCCTTGCTTTAGAAGCACAGTTAATTTGGTGATTAAATTTAATTTAATTTGTAGAATAGTGCACCGTAATGCAGCCTCAAGGGGGCACAAGCCAGTGTCCACCTTGTGCCGGTCCCAAGCCCGAATAAATGCAGAGGGTTGTGTCAGGAAGGGCATCCGACGTAAAACCTATGCCAAAGCAAAGATGCGAATCATTCCTATGACTTCCATACCGGATC
>VXCM01001029.1:61714-99168 GCA_014773175.1 Lucifuga dentata | reverse complement strand
TTTGGACATGTACAGAGGAGGGATAGTGAACATATCGGTAGAAGGATGCTGAGGTTGGAACTGCCAGGCAGGAGGCCTAGAGGAAGACCAAAGAGGAGATTTATGGATGTAGTGAAAGAGGACATGAAGTTAGTTGGTGTGAGAGAAGAGGAGGCAGAGGATAGGGTTAGATGGAGGCAGATGATTCGCTGTGGTGACCCCTGAAGGGAAAGCCAAAAGGAAAAGAAGAAGTAGAATAGTGCACTGTGTCAACATCAGGTGCACTATTGTGACTTATATTTGGGCAACCACATATCTAAACGTCTCCTGTTAAACCAAACTTAAAAACAAAAATGGCAAACTCGAGTATCTATTTTAATCGTGTATGACCCTATGTCAAAATTTATCTTGAGAAATTCTTAAGTATTAAAAGGTGTTTAATTTTTTGTTTTTTAATTACAAAAGCTTTAAAACTTAATATAAAACATTTTGGAGAAAATCTTTATCAAAAGGCAAATATATATACACACACACACACACACACACACACACACACACACATACACATACACACACNCAAATATATATACACACACACACACACACACACACACACACACACACATACACATACACACACCCATTCTTATGAGCTAGGATATTGCCATTACTTGACATAGAAAAGTAAAAGTCCAGTGTATTGGCTTTAAACTTGGATCACAAGTTAGGTGGAACTTATGAATTTGCATTAGGAATAAAAATGTTTGAGGAAAAGAAGATAAAGCCTTTATGGAACCTTGTGATAAATTGTAGAATTTGTATGAGCTTAGACTTCAGAGAGCTTTAAATGTATTTTTTTCTCTCTCTCTCCCCTTGCCATCCCTTCTTCTGTCTGACTAGCATCCACTTCTCTCACCTTTTGTCGTTGCCCAGCCACACTGCTTTGGCTTGCTCTTTCAATTTACTTCCACTTTATCAAACTAACCCGACTGGATGTCTTTGCAAACACAACCAGCGTCACGGCTGCACACTGCGCTCCACTGTTAGAACTGTTAACAAAACAAAAGCTAATCTCTGCTCTGGCCCACCGTGCCCGTCTAGTCTGCCACCTTTCATTACTCAGGACAAGGCCAACACATCAAAGCTGTCCGGCTTTGTAGGTCACACAGCCCCCATTGATGAGAAAGGTTATAGTTGTTCATCTGTGGACATATCCCATGGTTCCTATACATTTATTATTTCATAATTCGATACATCTGTTCTTTTTTTCATTCTACTTTACTGGGTTTTAGGATATGGTTGTACTTCATATAATCTATAGCAACTCAGTATCAAATCATTGTTTTCTCTCTGAAGATTACGCTTCACAACAATTTTGTGTGAATACCATAGAATAACTTAAAGTACTGTATTTCTGTATCTATATAAAACATCTTTGTTTCAGACTTTCTAATCCCTTTCTAATGTTTTTCTTACTAGGAAGCTTTATCATGGTTTGTGTGCATGTACCTGCAATTTATCACTCCAGTTTTAAGCAATAATTATGTCTAACTACAGTCATGTCTGTTTTGGATCAGATGCAGGTCAAGGTCACAGGATGACTTTTCTAGGACAACTTTAATCCACCTGTGGCAAGAATTCTTGTTCCCCCATTAATCTCCGCACTTCCTGAAGGTGAACAACATCAAGAAAAGGATTAGAGGACTAACAAAGGACCCAATGTTACTACGTAAGTGCTACGACCTGTACTTTGTACAGTAAAATGCCTCTTGCCATATTAACAGTAGACTTTGTAAAACACAATGTTTTGTTCTGTATTTAAGTTCAAAGTTTAAAAAAATAATTCCTTAATCTTGTTTATTAAAACCATAAACTTAGTTTTGCTTATTTATATTTTCTGTGTGATAAAGTTGAACAAAACTGAGATTTTAAGAAAAATTTTAATTATTACTCAGGATGCTGATGATGAATGGAACTGCCAAGAATGAAAGGGTGTTACTCAATGTATTGCTCCAAAGTTAAATCAATTTAAACAAATTAATTAAATATTTAATTGTTTTCTTTTTAACAACATAATGAGTATAGTTTGCAGGTGCATATGTGATAAGAAATATGCGGGTATACAGTTCCTGCAGAAACTTACACTGCCATTAAAAAAAGCACGATTGGAAAATAGCTTTTAATTTTTCAGTGTCATTATTGGGGTCACCTGCCAGTTTGATGTACTTTTCCCCATTGATGCTATCAGATCCTCCTCATTGGATTATGTAAGCCCTTGTCCCATATTGTTTTTGCATATGCAGAATGATTCATCCAAGTAATTCTGAAGTTCAACCAAAAGTTATTTTAACCTCTACAGGTCATTTTGAGTATCAGGAAAGGTGAGATCTCTGGGCTTGAACTCTATCCCAGACTTGAGTTTTTTTTGTGTAATAGCTCACATGTATCACATCTAAAACATATTTCTAGTGTGACTCGCTAATTAAAAGGTGAATTTTAGTGGTTTTGCTTTTTTTAAATTTTTATTTTATTATTATTATTATTATTTACCTTTCTAGATACATTAAAAAAGACAAATAGGCAAGATACAGCAGGCAGCAGGAGATTTAATTTGTGGATACAAATGACAAGGACGTTTCTCATCATCTGTAGTGGAACTGCAGTAATAACAGGTATTAATATGATTCACGAAAATGATAAAAATCATAAAAAAAAGCTGGAAATAAGCAAAGAACAAGCAATATTTCAGGTCAGTAAACCAGACACTAATTCTGCCTTTAAACAATGAAATATTATTCAGAATGAATCTCTTGTCACAGTGCTTAGAAATGATTATTTACCTGACTTTACATTCCTAACAGCTGATTTGACACACACAGCCAAAATGCAGACATAATTATTCAACTAAGACAGCAGAGTTAAAACAAACGATCTAGGAAGGATTATGTTGAGAATGTAAAAATCATTTTCATTTTTAAGGAAAAATGGAATGACATTTCAGAGTCTTTTTCATGATGCTACATATTGCTTGACTTTGGAAAGGTATCATGAAAATCACATCTTTAATAGAAAAAAAAAGCAGGAACATCAAATCAATTATAAAGACATTCATAACAATGTAATAATCATTGTAAAAATCTAGCCATGGTAAAAATGACAAAGGGCTGTATGGAATCTATTAATTAATGAATTAAAATAATGTACATTTGTGGAATGACCAAATAAAGCCATAATATTGAACAATATACAAATTGGATCTTCTACGCAGTTCTGTCCAGGAGCAATAGTTTTGTTTTTCTTATGTAACAGATACTTATCGGTTGTGACATTTCCACCAGACTTATAATTAAATGATGTAGAAATAAACGTATATGGGGCAGGTCCAGCAGTCTGTAGAGTCTTTAGACGAAGAGAAAAACATAGACATACAGAGACAGAGAATAATCATGAGATATTTAAAAAAAAAAAAAAAAGAATCTACTTGTCAAATATTCAATATATAAGCAGATTGATGATGTTGTGAGTCTGATTGACTAGATAAACACATTTTAATATTCAATCCATAATGGCATAAAATCGTGATCTGACGTAGCTTATATATTACATCTGCACTGTGCAAACTCCTTGACGTATAGGAATGTATAGGAACATTGTATATATAGGAACCCTTTATATTTCACTAACACATACTGTATATGCTTTATGTTTAAGCAGGAAACTGCTTGGGCATATAAAGTTAAAGATACAATGTTGGACATGTTGCACAGTTGCAGTTTCTAAAGCCAGTTTAAATAAACACACACACACAGACCAAATCACAGATCCACTGTTCGATATCCATTATTCAATATCATGAAAATATTGTATAGAGCAGTGGTTCTCAAACCTCTGAGCAAAACAAAATATCTACTGTATGTACCATCTCAATAACAAGCCACTGACTCTGAGGAAAAGCACAGAAAACCCTCATACATGCACATATGCTGCAGTGAATTGAGAAATTTGCAGTATGAGATGAAATGTTACAGACGCCCATGTATAACAGAAGCACGTAGCATGCACACAGCATTAATTTAGGCTATTTTGAAAATAAAAAAAATCAATTAAATTAAACAAAATTATTGATGAAACCCAATTTTATCTGTGAAGAGATTTGCCACAGTAACAGAATTTCTATAGACTTAAATTGTTTTCATTCTCTGCAGACATTTCCAGAGTCATCCAGCAGACCACGTACCACAGTTTGAGAACCAGTGATCTAGAACATCCAGTTTGAACAATATTTGGAGTTTGAATTGTTGCCTGAGAGCAGTATAATTAATAAGGATGAGACTCAGTTTCTGGACTTGTATGCTGACTCCTGCTCTCTAGTCAGGACATGCAACACAAATCATTGCTGAAGACATTTCAGCTATCTCTCTTAAATAGATCTTTGCCTGAATGAAAGTTTACGATACTGAAGTTTAATTGACTCTTCTGTCAGAGCAACAGTGAATAGAAATCCTGAAGGCAGGCTGTGAGAGCTAAACATGGGATATTGCACAGGACTGCATGCAGTTTTCATGACATGGCAGCAGGGGAGGACAAATGAATCCTGAGCCTACTGAGTATCATGCTTCACCAATAAGCATCATGCAGCAGAGCTATTTCCATCCTGATGTGTGTTTTATGGTTTTGTCTATGGTTGCGAAAGTTTTTGTCATTTTCTGCAGCTTGCATGTGACCTATATGCATTAGGAGGAATGCATTGCTGTACTACTGCAATGTTATAGACTTTAAATTTAGCTAACTTAGTTCATTAAATTTAAGATAAATATATGATTTAACAGTTTTCAGTGGAAATTGCAAGAGATAACAGCTACAGGATGTTTGACTTTGACAACAAAAATGCAGAATATATTGAGACTTCACGGCACATGGCAACTGCTTTGTTTTTCAGGCACAAACTAAGCAACAGTTTCAGAAAACAAAAATACAAAATTGGTCATTAAAGTAAAATGCCTCATCTATGCCTGAAAAAAAAAATCAAAGTGTGAATTCAGGGAAAAAAAGATCTGAATCAACAGAATGAACACGATGATCAAAGACATGCTAAATCATTTTTGCCAGCAAGGCTAACAGATATTGCAGAGAAGCGTGCAAGATCGCCATGCATCCCATGATTAGTGCTTTTGATAACGTGTGAGAATTAGTTTGATACAAATGTTCTAGTCATGGATGATATATTTACTCCTTAAACAATAGTTCACATAACTCAAAACACTATTGGTGCTTTGTCTTTCCATCTTTCCACTGGTCTGATACTGGTGTGCTGAAACTTCTGCAAAGCAGACCTTCTGAGTTTTTACAAGGTTTTTTTTTTTTGTTTTGTTTTGTTTTTTTTACCAATTAGCAACATGGAACTCTATTAATATCTTACATGAAATACTTCTTTGTGTGTAAAGAAAATCTGGCTTGCAGAATATTCTTCCATTTGCAACTTTTTTCATGTTTTGTTGAATAACTGGCTGACTTATGTAACAATCAACCAGGATGTTTGTGTGGCATATTTACAAGATATAATAATAAACTACAGTCAAATTTCTGTGATGTCATAATTCCAAATAAACTGTATCAGCATTAATTTAGTATCTGTGAACTATCGCCTTTGTTTTTTTATTTTTTATTTATTTGTTTTTACAGTGCCCATGCAACCACCTGTAACTTCCATAAAGCTTTTAGAGACAAGATGTCAATAATGAAAACAAACTTACTTCATTCATACCTAAAGAAAAAAAAAACACAAAGAGAACAAAACAAGATCAGAACTCTTATTTATCTGCATGCGTCCCTATGGTACACATTAGCGCCAACACACATTTAGACATTATTCTACTTTATTCACATTATATTACAATCATGAATATATGACACTCATAGGAGAAAGACCGAATGTATTGTACATTACTTTTTTCCTCAAAGTTGTAGTTAAGAAAGCCAAATTTTCACGATACAGTCACAGCTACAGAGGGCTGCTTTCCTTACTTTACAGTTATAAAACGAGCACAGAGGAGAGAGGAAGAGTCATACAGTTGTTTGAATTATTATCAACTTGTCCTAACTCCAAGATCAAGTGAATATGACTTTACACTGGTATACACAAAGTGAGAAAGAAAGAGAGAGAGAGAGAGCGGCAGATAAAGCAGAGAGAATGACAGAGATAAAGACGAGAATCGAGGGAAGAGAAAGGCAGGAGATAGTCCGTTCTACATCCCCGAGTTTAACCCCCACCTGCCCGTCTCCCTAAGTAACCCTAGTGTCGTACTTTTCCTGGAATGTAGTTGCGGTCGATGCCTTCCTCTTGCAGAAACATGTGAAGACAGCGCTCGTTCTGGGCCAATGGGTGACCTGCAATTCTACAGACGCACATACAGATAGATGAGAGGTAACATTCACTCAGTGCACATTTTGAAAGCTTTTCCTGGACAGCAGCTAGTGAAATGCAATTGTGGATTACTTGGTCGCTGCGTGGGGCTGTGTGGGGCTGCTTATCCAGACGCAGATTAGATTAAGCCTCGTGTAGGGCTTGGCATTTTTGGCAACATTTGACTCGACTGAAACAGTGAATTTCTGTGTCACTTATTGAAACAGGCTTTAGCCGATTCAAGCTTCAGGAAATTTGACAAAGTGTTTTTACGCAAATTAGTTCTAGTCAGCGAGCATGACAATTACAGACTCACATTTCCATATTTTACACTGTTTCTGCAGCTAATGTTATTTACAAATTTACTGAAGCATCTATGTTATGGCAGGGCTGTTGAACTAGCTGACCTGTTGATGAACTGCTCCAGGCCCACTCGTCGCTCCTCGATGAAGGACTCCTCAAAAATACCCTCATCTCCTCGGAATGGCAGCTGTCTCTTCAGGGCTTTCCCTGGCAGAGGTGGCACTACAATCTGGAGTCAGGAGTCAGCAAAATCACAGGAAAGATGAAAACCCAAAGCCCAACTCACTGTGTTTGATGTAACAACACTGTACATATTAAGCAAATTACAATTCCAAGCAAGAAATAAACTTTTAGAATTGCAAAAGGGAAATTCAACATATTTAACTATCTCAGTTCATCACTGTGCATCAAGTCACCACAAGAATGTTTTTTTTATTCTATGTATTATGCAGAAGGAACCTGTAAACCTAATACTTAATGTATGCAAGTAACTATGTACGGAATCTATTTTCCAGCTGCAATAAACATATTATCACTCATCGGATTATCATAATTATTAGTCTGTACCAGCCAGCCTACCTTAATTATTGCCCTGCAACATGCCATTATTGCTCACTCACCTTACTATCTCTTTCCAACTCATTCTTTAACCACTCAAAGTCGCTGTATCTTCTTCTCACACAGGAGTCCTTCAGTTTGAAGATGGGAAGGTTTGTCTGGATGGAAAAGAACAGAGCGAAACAGAAACGATTATACAACAAATTCAAGCATTCATTACGTGGTTTCTGACGTGGTTGGAAAGACAGAACCTACTGAACAAGCAGCAACCATCACAGCAGAGTGTTTTAGTCTAAATGGAAATGACTTAATGGCTGATAAATGCTGACTCTTAAAAAAAAAAAAAAAAAAAAAAAAAAAGGTCGCAAAAGCACTACAGTAACTACAAGCCTAATATAAAAAGTCAACTTCCTTCCACAATAGGTTATTGTCTCAATAGCTAATTTCTTTTCTGATAAGTGTTTTGATTTTGGTGTGCCTTTTTGACAGGTGTCTCAAGCTTCAGCACTAATCTAGGGTGGTTTCTGCATTTTGCTTCACATCCACCCTGTTTCCTGGCTCTAATAACGCACAAGGATGCTGGTGAATGATGAAACAACTCTTGTATCATCACAGACATACGGGTAATGTCACATACATCTACTATATGTTCCTTCAGTCCTACTGTTGACATTGGGCAAGAGAAAGCTGATTAAACTTTAACAAGAAAGAATTAAGCCTAAAATATAAATGTAAAGGTAATAATTCTACATTTTCATGAATCAATTTACTCTTCTTAAAGGACCATACCGGCCATTTTGTATGTTTGAGTCTAATATAATCACTTTTCATACACGTAACATTATTGATAATCATTTCCCAAAGCATACTACTAGAACGGTGAATTCCTGTTGTCAGTTTTTCACTGCAGCACTTGAATGCACCACTAGGAAGCATTTTCAGATCACTCCGCACTTTTTATTGTGCTTAAATGCTAAAATGATGTAACTTTGAAAAAAAAAGAAAAAAAACCCTGAATATACGTCTTGTTCGCGACAATGGATTACCTATCCCAAAAACATTTCAAGTATCAACAAGTTGATTTTACTAGCATACCAGAATGAACTGAATATGGCAGTCTGGAAGGTAGGAAAAATGCTTTGGGGAAATGATCGTCAGTAACGCTAAGTGAATGAAAATCGAATATATTAGATTCAAACATGCAAAATGGCCGGTGTGGTCCTTTAAGCTATAAAAGTACTAGACAAAGTATACTTGCTGAAATATTTTCACAATTTAAAAAAAAAAAAAATATATATATATACACACACACACACATACATAAGAGAGACAGCTTTGGCAGGGATTACCATTATTATTTAGTTAGCATGTTAACTTTACTGAATGAGAGAATATTAATATTTACAGTGTAAAAAGATAAGTTTGAGATGAGGACCACTTCTTTCGCTGTGTAAATCTTGACAGAAGTAGATGTATAGAAATAAAGGTGTGTATCCTCTGCAGAAAAATGAAAACCAGTTCAGCTGTGCATAAAAAAAAACACTGTTAAATGCATTCTTTACCATTTTTTTTTTTTTTTTTTANTTTTTTTTTTTTTTTTTTAAATACATGCAAAGACGACTGACAAACCTGTTTACGCTCAGTGCAGAGAAGTTTTCATTTTCTGGGAATAAAAAACGTTGAGGTTTCAATATGTAGCTGCCAATTCTATATTCATTTATAAGTCAATATTTATTATTTTATTAAAAGCAGAATGAATTGTTGTTTCACGTGACTCATGAGTCATTGCTGTAGCCAGAGTGTAGACAATGAAGATATAAAGTAGTACAAGGGGTTCCAGTGAAGGTAATTTCTGGTGTCTGTTTCCTTCTGAATGATTTGTCTTTGTTTACTTTGTCTTCGTTTGCTCATTGTTTGAATTTAGAAGTTAAAATATCTTAAATTACATAGTTAACCCTGGTTTTACTGCAATAACTAGCCAGTAAAAACACCTGTATGAGCGCTGAGGTGTTAAAGGAAGTACTCGTGGTATTTATGCTTTTCATTTTATACAAACGCAACGCAAAATGAGAATTTCTTGTCAGGGCAAGTATACTGTAGCAAGTTTCTGTTGCGCAATTTAAACTGCTAACATCAGCTTCCTGAAAATGTTGCTTTTAAAACAAGTTGTCAGTTTTCTTCTACACCTCAATCCCGTAAATTTGTTTGTAATTTCTACAGTCTCCGTTAAAACTATTTGACTAACCTTAGCTAAACTGAGACAGCTACTATGCAAATGTCACGGTGTAATTTTTGCCAGGTACAAAAAAAAATAAAACAAAACTGTAACGCAAGTTGAATGTCAGTTAATGTAATTAGTGTGATTAAAACTACTTAACTAATTAGTCAACATTAGGCTTCTGTATTTTCTAGACAGTCAAAGTGAATGTCAAGTAGCTTAGCATTAGCTAACAGGGCTCCCCCGTTTTCCTGCGGTCTCAGATTTTCATTATATTACGCAAATGTTAGTAAGTTTAAACCATAAAGAATTGCAGTCTTTATTATTGTCATCTTCTAATGGTGGTGTATGTGAGTGTGTAAACTAAACTTCACGATACAGACCAGTCTCGCTCACGACATCAAAAAAACCACTGGCAAAACACAAACTAGGCCGCGGAAAATCCCCGGCTCTCGATTTTTACTGGCGCTTTATCATGGAGCCCTCCAAGCAGATACTGGCAACGTCACAGTTCGGTCTGTGAGCCCCTCTGCATGTTTGCTAACTATGCTATCTAGCTAGCAACAACAGTGTAATTAACAGTTAGCTTAGCATAGGAAGGCTAACGCTCGGAGTGAGGTGTTCGTGAGCTTATTGTCTGAAAACCTACCCTCATACGAACTTCGTAAGTTGTATAACGGGTCCGTCCAACTCCAACGGTTTGTGGATCATAGACATCTATTTCCAGAAAATTACTGGGGGGGCCGTAAGCATCCATCAGGTCCTGTGGCTTGGAATGCAACCGACGAGTGTCGGCTACCGCAGGCTCTGACATTTTGTCTGTGTCGGTTTATTTTTGGACAGCCAACGGCGAAAAAGCGTCAAACCAACGGAATGCACCGCAGAATTTTAAATCTCATGTGAAGACATCAATCGGCTGCGTCAGCTGATCGGTTCAGCCCGGGAAGTAGCTGACTTGTAGCGCTGATTTTAGTGTTGTTGCGGGGACCAGCCGCCCTGCGCCCTGCCCTTCTTGACTCTGAAAAATGCGTTGACTCAGTTCCGTATTGTGCGGGACACTGCACTCCCTCTAACGGACAATCAGCTCACTGGAGCGGGCTTGTCATTAAAGCATAACAGATCTGTATACTGACAAATATAATCCTCCATTTCCACCAGTACACGACAACGTCAGTACAACAACGAAACAAATACAATGTTGTCTTTATGTTTGCAAAATTCACACTTTTGTAGGTCTAAGAATCTAGATTTGATGACTTTTATTGTTCGTTTGTAGGACATATATTCTTAATGTACAACAAAATCAGGTACATAATATGCATTTATCAAAGATACATTGTCCATATAACTATCATCATGAGAGTAAATATCATGTAGAATATTGCTGGTTAAGTACAAAAAAATAAAAAAAATAAAAAATACTCCGTGCCTAATTTTAGACATCATTGCTATGTAAAGATACTTGACATTGCTGTCAAGTAAACAAAAAAAAAAAAAAAATNAAAAAAAAAAAAAAAAAATCTATTTTCAAATGCATTTTATATTGATCAGATCAGGTTGTTTAGATGGCAAATTACATCCAAATTCAATGAAAAAGTAAAAGGGCAAACTTTATAATCCAGGGGATTTTCTTTTGAATCTGATTTGATCTAATTCCTCAAGTGATAGATCCCTAAAAATGATTTGGAAATAGTTGGGTATGTTGATTTACTTAGAAACAAGAAGATACATTAAAAAAAATAGGCACAAATATGAGTCAGTTGTGGTAATGACAGATGTTCTGAATAAAAGACAAAAACACACACACAAAAAACCCTAAAAAAGACAAACAAAACAAAACAAAAAAAAAATATATATATATATATAAATGTCAAAAACTTTCCATAAAGTAAAAATGATCCACAAAACCAATGCACATACAGTATGTAAGCTAAAAGAATATACAGAAACAATGATACTGGTGTGAAACTAAAGATGATATCAGTGTAATATTAATGTTTGTTTTCCCATTATGTTCATTAAAAAAAAAATCTTTACAACATGCACTTATGACAAGTCAGCAAAATAACAGTTCTGTGTAAAGGAAACAGACATTTTTAAATCACTAAATCCACTCTTAAACCACTAAATCATCAACTTTTAAGTCAGCATGAAACTGACAAAGAGATGATGTGATATGAAATATTTGTCACATAATAAATGTAAGATGGGTCCTTTATGATTGTTATTTCTGTTAAACTAACAGTTATACCATAATAGTTATTTGATCAAATTACATATGGTAAACAGAGGAAGGAGAATATTGAAGCGCCTTTTATATGGTAAAGGTAATAAGAGGTAATAAGTGAGAGGAACATGGATTTGTACTCCTGTCTGTAAAAGTGAAAAGTAGGAAGTAAATGTTGGCACCTTAAAATGTTTGAAATACTGGTACTTTATGCTTTCATACTTTCAATTATGTTTTTTAGAGTAGCTTTATAAGCTTGGATCAGGCATTTAAAAAAAATTGTCCCTTTTAAAATGGTGTGATAAAATTCGTAACTTCATTGCTCATCAGTTCTCTTACTTTTCCAAGACCCAAGAAGTTTCTCCAGTTCAAATCTCATTTCTTCCCAAAAATGGAACTGACATCACATACATTTTACATTTACCTGCCAGTAAGAACTGATTCAGGCTCAAATAGAGATTGTGAAGTTTTAGGAAACCTGCTCCTCCTCAGATGGGGCAAGACAAGTGGAGCTGGAAGAGGAGCAGGAAGTAGACAGGCCTTCTGATTCAGTTTGGTTGGTGGTGTCAGAAAAGGTGGAGCCGGTGGAGCTGTCGGAGCTCTCACTCTCAGACTGGGAGACATGGTGGTACTCACAGGTAGGACAGGCACGCTCGTTGAAGTTGGCCTTAAAACCCTCTTTATGGCTTTTGGAGATGTGAAGCCACGCCTTAACACAACAAGACAATTATGACTTGTGTTGTATCACTTCACAGGACATATTAATTTACTGTTCCACCAAATAGATATTCATCATTTTGAACATAGGCATCTTAGATATTAATACAGGAAAATTACTGTTCTAGAGCTCTGCATCTCAAATGATCATTGGATTAATAGGAACAGTTTTAGGTGTACAATTTTATAATTCTAGAAATAAAACTTGTAACTGAAGTAGATTTTTTTTTTTTTTTATTGTAAGTATAATTATTTCTTGCTGCGGTGTAAAACAATATTTTAAAAAATACTAATAAAAATCTGTGTTCAGTAAATGGGGCTTCCAGGAACGACAGTATTTAGCATCTTTTATGCACAGGGTTCTGGATGCTACTGACCTCGTCATTAGGATTGGTCAGGATTTCCTTCAAATTGTTGGGTGTGGGAATAATGGGGATGAGGATGATTCTGAGTCTGTGTGGGAGACATGTTCATGCTCAGATCATAATGACACAACATTTCAGCCACATCTTTAATTCTCTGAGCTATTTAATACTATAGTTGAATTGAACTAACACTGATTTGATTTTACTTTCATTTGAATATAGCACATTTCACATACAATAAAACATTTTATATAGCCCAACTAACCTTTCATGGTGTAGCAACATTATGACCAGTAAAATGAGGATGAACGCACCCACCACAGACAGCACCGGAGTCAACAGGGACATTGAGCCACGATTAATGTCTGTGAGGGGAGTGATCAACTGAAGATTTGAAACAAATTCCACATTTGAGTTAAAGAACATTTCAGTTAATGATTCCTACTGCTCAGAAGTATATATCTTACTTCTCAAAAGTATACTGTTTACTTTTGAACCTTAACCTGAAGTATACTGTTTACTTTTGAACCTTAACTTATTGTTTTAGTCCTGGAAAGCATCAGAGTTTACAGTATTTAATTGTATTTAAGAAGAACAGTAAATTACTGTTAGAAATTGGCTGTCTTTTTACAGCTTTCTTTTTTTTTTTTTTTTTTTTTTTTTTTTTTACAGTGATGTCAAAAACGTCTGTTCTGATGAAATTGTTACAGTTTCTACTGGTTGCCAGTAAGAATCATTGTAAATATAGAAGGTGATGTGATCTGTCTGTTGCAAGCTTAAAATGTGTATATACTCAATAATGTGTGCCAGTCTTGCACACACTAGAACTACATATACAGACAGGTTAAAATAAATAAGTAAATATAGAATGTGGTTGTTTTCTTTGTGTAATTTTACCAGTGCTGTTGTTCTCCTTCATGGATCCCCAGAACACTGGCTGACTGAAGTCACTCCAGAAATCAGAACCTCCACAGTCTTTCCATATAGTGCTCCTCACCTGCAGCTCATAGCGGGAACTGCTGGAAGGTAAGTTGATGCAATAATTTTGCCTCCCAACACTGAGTTTAGAAATCTGTGGAAAACATAAGTGTAGAAAGTGGAGTGCAGAAAAGAGAGGGGAATGATGGGAAACCATGAAGGGCATTGTCATGCATTCATGCGTTACATCTGCATTGTTTATATATATTTTTTCAACATATATTGACCTCCCACTTGTTGTTGTTGATCCTGTGGTGAACCTCACTCTCCACACAGCCTGAGATGGTGTGGTTCCAGTAGAACCACAGGTTACCATCTGATCCATTCAGAGCAGTCAGGTTGACTGGTGGATTTAGCTTAACTGGAGACAACAAATGATAGAATAAAGAATACAATCTAATGACATGATAATAGAGCAAAAGCACAAAATGGTTTTGTGTTAAATCAAATTCCCATTGTTTTACTTCCAGGCTACTGGGACATTTACATTTTTAGCATCCCCCTTTTCTGGTGTAAAAACTGGTCACCGTTGGAATCGATTGAAACTGAAAGCTGATGTTAATGAGAAAGCAGCAAACTTTGTAGAGCCACCTTTCAGCCCGAACGGAGGTGAGTGTTTGATACAAAGAAAGGTTTGGCCTAAAAAAATTCTCATATCAATTAAAACTTTCTTTACCTGTCAAATACACAAGTAGTTTACACTTTTGAAAGGTCACTCCCAGTAAACAAGCTTACCTTTTCTTTTAAGGTCATGAGTCTTCTGAAAACTGTCATTTCCGTGCACCAGCTTTGTGTAAAATTGTTGAAACCTCTTTTCTATCAGTAGGTCATAGGGCTGGTCACATCCAGTGTTAGTACCGTCCTCTGAGATATAGGTGACGCACTTCCTGAACGTTTCACCGTGACGGAACCTGAATGGAGATCATTCACAGATAAAATAGTAAATGCAGTGTTATTCACTTAATAGTCAGATGGAATGAAGTTTCAGCAGTACCGCAGAATGGAAAATGCCAAAGAAGCTACTAGACACATGCTAGAAAAACCACACATATTGTGATAAGTCTTTGCCATCATCGGTGTCTCTAATTTGTTGCAAACAGGAAAATAAATGAGAAAACATCATGACAACCATGGAGCTAAGAATTTAGGTGGTTTTAATCAGAATTGTTTTAGTCTTGTTATGGCCACATAACAAATGACCAACCTGCTGTAAAAGGAGTAACTGACATCAGGAGTCCGCTGTCCATTCCAGGAACAGTGCACATATTTTAGATTTATCATCAGACAAACCACATCTGTTGGAGATACAAGGATTAAAGTAAACTTAATATTGCCCTCGAGAAGCAATTTGTTTTGCAACAGCAACATAAACGACATTACACAGCCAGAAGAAAAACAACAACAATATTCAAACCAAACCCCCTACAATAATACATTAATAAACCCAGTGTCTGCCGGGATGAATGAATGCTTGTGCTGATTAGTCCTGCACTGAGATAATCTGTATCTTCGACCAGATGGAAGCAACTGAAATTAGGGTGACTCTGGTCAGAGAGGACTAGCTGGGCTTTCCTAGCTGCTCTAGTCACATGGAGTTGAGAGAGATTAGTAAGTGCCAACTAACTTACTACATATCTTAACAATATTTCCCAGTTTACACATTAATACCAAGAGAAAAGTTCATAATCAAAATAACATACTTTCAAGTTCCTCAAGTGAGCAATTCAGGACTCTATGTGTCAATTTAGCTGTAAAATTAGGTTAGTCAATAATTTTATACATGTATGTAATACAGCCATGCCATAAAGGTTATACTATGAGGAAAATGAGGAAATGACAGCACACGCTGATGTCAAAGGGAATTTACACACACAATGGACATTACTGAGAAAGTAAGACAGTGTATTAATTTCAGCTTGTAATTAAACTAAATGATTAAATATAAGAGATGACAGATCTAATTATATTTTAAGGCAGCTTATGGAGTTTGTTTCCCATGTTCTCTATTTTTTTTTTAAATAAACTCCCCCAAATAAAAGGGATATAGTAAAGATAAGACTGGTGATTATTATAGATATGTTAGATATATTGCTATCTTACATAGTAATAAAAATAGATATACAAATAAAGTACACACAGAAATTAATCTAATTAAAAGAACACTATCAAAAACAAATGCCTGTCAGCTTCAAAAGCCCTTAAGCAAACAGAATATCTGAACACATTATACATTGTATAATAACAAGCCTATAACTTAACAGGTAAATTATCAGAGGGTTTAAGATATTCTCACCAGGAGGATTTTTGGCAACCACATGTTCAGTAAAGTAGAGAACAAGAAAGAGTCCAGCCAGCATGATGGCGCAGTAGAAACAGGATGCTCTCAGAATTGACGCAGGTCTACTTCTACATGCCCTGATATGTTTTTCACTTCTGTATTTGCTGCTCTTCACTTGAATTTTGCGGCTTTGGTTTCCTGTCAGCGGAAACATTTCAGTATTAGGCTACAGATGGTGAAGGTGTGACTGAAATGGGGCCTCATATGCTGGGGTAAAAAAAAAAAAGAACAGGGAAAATTCATATTTAATATTCATATTTCTTGCAATATTCTTTTCCTTTTTTTGCTTGAGCAGTCTCATCATTTCAAAGCATTTCTGATGAAGTTCTCTAAAGCTGATAACTTAAAGCATTGCTATCATCATTTATTGTATACAGTAATGGCCTGTTAGCCCACCTGAAATAAGTCAATAGTCTTATAGAACACAAGCTTTAAACATTTTGTTAACCTTAAATAACATGCAAACAACTCATGTAAAACAGTAATATGATCCTCTGCTGTTAAAACGCAAGTATACAAATCATAAATTAATTATGTAAAATATGATAGAACACATAGAAATTAGACCACTTATAGCTTGTCAAATTTTGTAATACTTTACAATATAGTACTTTAATTTGTTTAAGATCTATGAAGTTTCTCAAACACAAATCTAAAGACAACTGGCCACAGATACAGAATACATAACTGAGTAATAAGTCACAGTAAAATAGAAACCGTTGTACACTGTACATTATGTGCCCTGCAGTTGCATTAGAGATGTATTAAATAAAAGAGCTATAGACATTTGGGTAATTCTTGGAACTTGTAAGTTATAATCACATAGCAAAAATAAAGACTTTATTTTATGGAGTCTCAAAATATCTCAAATGATATTCGGTTTCTATTAAAAAAAAAAGTGTGTGCCTGTTTCTTCATTATTGGATTTGTAAAATGAGCAAAGTGGAGACAGTATGGTTAGTGTATCTGTTTCATACTGGAGGATAAGAAAATTGCATTTCTTTAACTTTGTGAGGCATAAACAACTTTTTATAATCAAACCAAATATTTTTTATGTGTGCATGGCAAAAGGAACATGAGAATACATGTGTATTTCTTTGCTGTTTACTGCTCCTAAGTTGAGTTTTGTGGGTTTTGTTACCTGTCAGCAGAAACTTTTTCAACAATATAAATGGAGACAGACTATTGTCTAAAATGGAACCTTTTACCATGTGTGTTCTGTGGTATGATGCAACATTACATACATACAGACAAGATTGAAACTCAAAATTAGACTTACGTAAAGTACTATTTAAAATCTACTACTACTATTTACTAATCATCTTTTTAAACCTAGTTATGAGTGTATATGTGTTGATTTTGTGTGTATGAACTGAGATATGTGAGTGAATGAGTGAGAACATGCATAGTTTCCTGTAATATTATGTAATAGTTTTTCTCCACTGTTTCCTGCAGATTTTACATATTTGGCTGATTGACAAACTCAAATGTGGAAGCATATTAATGATTTCAATCTGAAAACAAACATGAAAGATTTCCTAAAAAAAAAAAAAAAAAAAAAACTGGAACAAGTTGTCCTAAACAAGAAAGTGAATGTTGTGATGTGAATATCTTCCTGGTATTTTACACACAATGAATATTCCTTTCGTTTCCATAAAATTTGACAGTAAATTTAATGACATAATTGCACTAAATATCTATGTGTATGACTACATTGTTAGTTATTTGAAATAAGTTACACAGATAGCCAATAATAAATAGTAGAGTCATTTTGTGATTGTGTGACCAAGAGGTTTTTAGAAATGTTGAAACCTGTGAATTAAACCTATGTTTAAATTAAGCATTTTTCTATATGTTTTCAATATTCACTGTATTTTTCAACTGGAATATTTTTGTGCAGTCAAAATGTAGATAAACTGTGCAATACGATTCTGTGTTGGTCCTAAAGCCAAGGGGAGACTTTTATTTTGTAATGCCGGAAGTACCAATGTTTTCATTAGAGGTTACAGAAGAGGCTGATGGCGTCTTCCCGATTTCTCCAGCAAACATTAACCTATCTCCACATCTAAACTGACAACAAATGTGACCGTTTAACAGAAGGTCACAATGGGATTCACAGCGAGACGTTTTCTTTGTGTTAATGTGTCTAAAGAGCTTTTATTTGTGCCTGTGTGGTTGATATTTTTGCTGGTTGCTAGCCGAGCAGAGAGCACAGCCATGGAGAACGCGGTGACGGAGAGGATGGCGGAGGAGAGCCACCGCCAGGACAGCGCCAACCTGCTCATCTTCATCACGCTGCTAACACTCACCATCCTCACAATATGGCTCTTCAAACACCGACGGTTTAGGTTCCTGCATGAAACAGGCTTGGCCATGATTTACGGTAAGATGGTCGTTAATGCTATGCACTAGCGTTAATGCTAAGATGCAGTTAGCTGCTCAAACTAATGAGTTAATTGACAGCTAGCTCACTTTTAGGTCTCATGGAGCTTCTTATGAGAGATTCACTGATATTTCAGCATATTATCGATATCAGCGGAGTTAAAATTAGCTATTCGTCTAGTTTTTTTTTTTTTTTTTTTTAAACTAGTGGTACAGGGACTGAGGCATGTCAGGATCAAGGGAAAGATAAACATTAACATACAGAGTGATCTTCTATAATAACCTGCTCAAGAGTGATCAGCACCTCAAACGGAGGTGAATGTTCATCTTCCTTAACAACAAACGCCATGAGGACACAGACAAGCAACTCTGGTGAATGTGAATGTCTTTGAACAGCCTAGACAAGAGTCTGTGCTTGAACATGAGGGGACGTCTCTGGAGAGATCTCAAAATAGCGGCACAACGACGCTCCCCATCCACTTTGATAGAGCTTGAGAGGTTTGTTAGGTGTTTTTGCACAGAGCCTGAATTGGCTTGAACTGATTATAAATGTCATTTTCCACAGGTGTAAGTTGTACAAGATGGTTAAACTAGGTGAATGTACAGCCATGACTGTGGCTTTGGACTAGCACCCACCCCACTCACATGATCAGGGCCCATAAGACTTTCATAGGTTTTCCCAGACTTGGAAAAAAAAAAGGACTTTAGCTGGAACCCATGTGGCCTCATCTGGCCAAGACGGCAGCACAATTACATAGTTGCAACACAGATACATAAAATACCAATCAAACATTTACAATATCAACAGAAATCAAAATGAATAATTCAATGCAGTAACTCACAAAATGATTAATAACATAGACATTTCCCAAGATTACTCATTTCCTGTTCTTTTAAAACNGTAACTCACAAAATGATTAATAACATAGACATTTCCCAAGATTACTCATTTCCTGTTCTTTTAAAACTGATCTGAACTCACCAAGGGTGATAGAGTCAGACAGTCCTAACTCTTTCTGTAACCAGGTGGTGAGAGCAGCGTACTTAAAGGCTTTTTTAAGCTCAGTTTTGTTCTTTCAGTTCTTTACCCTTTCTTCTAAAAGTAAATGTACAGCACACCCAGATTTAACCAAGTGAGGTGTTTTAAATATATCCTATAGTATATCCTCATAGGTTAGCTAATAGCTACTCCAGATCCTTGACTCACTGCTTTCCCTTCCCCCCCCCCCCCCCNCCCCCCCGAAGGCTTGTTGGTGGGTGTGATCCTGCGGTTTGGGGTCCATGTGCCTCAAACCATGAGTGGCGTGATCCCGAGCTGCGCTGTCAACGCCAGTCCTGCTACTCTTCTGGTCAACGTCAGCGGGAGATTCTTTGAATACACTCTGAAGGGGGAAGTCAGTCGGAGCAAAGGCCATCAAGTGCAGGACGATGAGATGCTGAGAAAGGCAAGGAGATGAATGGATGTATGGCAGGTTCTTTTTGGGATATCGCTGCAGTTTGTGGATATACTGAAGTTCTGTTGATTAGCAATTAGTTTTTTGATAGATCATTTGATATAACTGTCCCTGGGCTTTTCCTGTTACATATATAATGCTTAAATATGAGAACCTCTGCAAACTTTGACATATTTCTCAGGATGGTATCTTTCTGTTCTAATTGTTGGCTGATAAATTATGTTATAGGTTTTCATAGACCCTTCTTCCTTAAAGTTCATTTTAATGAACTTTAAGGAAGTTGTAACTGGATATCAGGTTCAATAAGCGAGGAGTTCATTAAAAACAGGTTGAAATGTATAACGTCTCGTATGTCCTCAGGTGACCTTTGACCCAGAAGTGTTTTTCAATATTCTGCTGCCTCCCATCATCTTCCATGCTGGTTACAGTCTGAAACGGGTAAGACGGTCAACTATTATAACGCTACATGACAAAACTGGGGAAATATTAAATTCATCATTGTTACTTATTGTTCTCATCTGGTTTTTATACTTGACACTGCATTGACATGCAGTGCAATAAACATCAACTTAGTTGTATGTGTGATTTTATGTTGTGTGTCTAGCTCGCCTTTATATTACTAATCCTATCATTAAAATTCTTTGACTGTTTCAGAGACATTTCTTCAGAAACATTGGCTCCATCTTGACCTATGCTTTTGTGGGAACGGTGATATCGTGCTTTGTTATCGGGTAAGTATTAAGTCAGCATTTTTTTTTTCCTCCAGTGAGCCTCAAATTTATGCCAGACTGAATATTTGACCTCCGTTGTTCTTGTCTTTCTTTCCTTTTAGGTTGATCATGTATGGATTTGTCTCCTTCATGAAGGTTGTGGGCCAGCTCGGTGGAGATTTTTACTTCACTGACTGCCTCTTTTTTGGGGCTATTGTTTCAGCAACAGACCCAGGTGTGTGTGCGTGTGTGTGTGTGTTATAACGTCTAGCTCCTCTGATTGGTGACACTAAGTGGTTCTCCTCTGTTTTCAGTGACCGTACTTGCTATCTTCAATGAGCTGAAGGTAGATGTGGACCTGTATGCTTTACTGTTTGGGGAGAGTGTCCTCAACGATGCTGTGGCCATCGTCCTCTCCTCGTAAGCATCTATCACATGAACAGAAATATGTACATACACACACACACACACACTGCCAGTCTTCACTTGGTTTATGTCTGTAACAAAAGCTACCTGTGACCATTTCACCCACTTGTGTTGTACGTTGAGCATATAGACATTAACGGCACTAACATCTGTCCCTGTCATTTCACTGCTCGCCTTCCCTCGTCCATCTGTGTCGTTCATCGGCTGTCTGTCCGTACGTATGCAGCGTTCTCCTCCGGCTGGAGAAGCAGAGTAGGCAGGGAGCTGGAGCTGTGCTCTCCCCAGGACACAATAGCTCAGCTGGGTCTCAGGGAGAAGAGGACTGGTTGGGAGAAAATCAGACGCTGACCCCACGGTGGGTGGGGTGGTTGTGGTGACAGAGACTCAGAACAAGAACGTCTCAGTTCAGCTCCTTGGTGTAGTGGGTTTAGTTAGAATGTAGCTTTGGACAGTCATCCATCATGTGATGATGACTGTCCCTCTCCCACACCCCCGTAACTGCTGCGACCCTTTCACCCTGTGCTGCTGCTGCTGTCCCAGAAAACCAAACCTTTGATAGGTTTGGACAGATGTAGGAAAGAGGGAAAATAACGGGATGTGGAACTGAATATTGGTGTCTGTGGTTTGTTTTTAGCACAACTCTTTCACAAGGGGCAGAGCCTGACTTGCTTGTGTTTTTTACTTGTTAGTACTCGTTGGATATCAACCGTATGGACTTGATATATCCAAGATCCTGTTACAGCCTAGCATGAAACCCTGACCACCTCCCATTTTTAAGACTGTAAAACCCAACTCCACAGCATATATGATAAATCTGTTCACTATTTTCATTGTCTAATCGGTGTTTTCTCAATGGGTGCAAAAATCAAATAACTATGCTGCGAACTTTAGCCATCAGTGGATTTGGGTTGCTGCAGGTTCTTTGATCTTTAAAACTCTTGTGTGTGTCGTTGTGTGAGCATGTGTTAATCATTTGGATGGTTTGCCTTCCTAGATTGTTTCTTTTTTTTTTTTTTTTTCCTNTTTTTTTTTTTTTTTTTCCCTTTGTACATACTTTTTTTGTGTGTGCTCTCTTTCCTTTAGCTCCATTGTAGCGTATCAGCCAGCAGGAGATAACAGCCACAGCTTTGAGGCCATGGCCATGTTGAAGTCCTTTGGCATCTTCCTGGGGGTCTTCAGTGGGTCTTTTGCTCTTGGAGTTGCCACAGGAGTCATGACTGCTCTCATATCCTTTGACCAAAAACCGATTTTAGCTGTCCCAACTTAAAGGTCCATACCAGCCATGTTGCATGTTTGAGCCTAATATATTTAATTTCCATATGTGTTACATTACTGACAACCATTTCCCAAAGGATAAAACCATATTTCAGCTTTCCTGATATTTTGCAAAACCTCTTAATCTTTCAAAATCAAATATTCAAGCGATACACCTACCTTAAAAATCGATGTTTCGCCTGCTAATAGTTAGGCAACATTATGAAGTCACGGTCGTTTAAATTTTTTGATAAACGCAGGTCTTCTTTTGGGACTGTATTCCCCAGTGGAGACATACATTCACTCCATGCTTTTTGTTGCGCTTAAATGCTAAAATTATGTAACTTTGAAAAAAAAAGCCTGAATACACGTCTTGTCCACGATGATGGATTACCTATCCCAAGAACGTTTCAAGTATCATCCAGTTGATTTTAATAGCGTGCCAGAATGAATTGAAACCAGTGGCGGTCTGGAAGGTAGGAAAAATTTTTTTAACTCACCGTTCCAGTAGTATGCTTTGGGAAATGATTGTCAGTAACGTTACATGTATGAAAATCAAATATATTAGGCTCAAACATGCAAAATGGACAGTATGGTCCTTTAATTGTAGTCACAAATATTTAGATGAACCAGTACTTGAGGATTTTTAAGGATACTTGTTTTTTGATGTTACTTGTTGTTTTAATAATTTCCAACCAAATATACCTGGATGTTTTAAAGTTTAAATACATACTGTTCTTTGTCAGTGGACTTTGGATGGAGTGGCTCTGGTTTTACTCCTTGACTTCCAGATTTCATCACGTGACCAAGTTCACTAAACTGAGGGACTTCCCCTTACTGGAGACGGCTCTCTTTTTCCTCATGTCCTGGAGCACCTTCTTACTGGCCGAGGCCTGCGGGTTCACAGGTACGCCTCCACCCCACACACCTGCAGACATTTGACACGCTTCAGAAGTGTAAATGTGTGTGTAATGTTGACACGTTTCTCCATGGACATGTAGGTGTGGTGGCTGTGCTGTTCTGTGGAATGACTCAGGCTCACTATACCTACAACAACCTCTCCCCCGACTCCCAGGACAGAACCAAACAGGTGACACACACCCACAGTCGGCCATTTTTAACACAGAGGCCATTTACACTTTTAAAATATGATCTCTGCATTCGGATACATTATGTGGATGTTGACATCTGATATTGGGCATTTCCACATTAGATTTAAAGGCATTCTTCTCAGATTCTGTCTGCGTTATGATCAGATCTCTGTAGGATCTCAACGTTCCCTTCTTGTTCCCTTGTTTCATAGGTGCAAAAAAAAAACCAAAAAACTAATTGCTTTGTTGTTGTTTTGTTAGCAGGTCAGATTACCTTCTGATTGCAATATTTACACCTTGTGTTAATATGCATTTTTCCTTATCTGGATGCCAATGCAAATGTGTCAATGTGGCCTGAGCAAACAGGCTTAAATATAAAACCTAAACTTCTACACGAGAATTTGTTGTTACTATTAGCAGGAGTCAGGTTAGCCTTATATTGTAGCATGCGTAAAAATATTTTGTGGTGCATAATGAGCAGTTTGTAAATGTAAATTTTTATATAACATCTGAAAATTACAAATTTCTAAAGGCATTTAGCCAGATTTTAGACAGGAAGTGCTGACAACAAGCACCTAAGAGGCTCATCTTACACACAGCTCAAAGGTCAATATTTCAACATCATCATCAACATTTTCCATTAGTTCTAATGGAAGCTACAATCAGAAAACCAGCTGTGTGGGAGAAATTTACTACTACTACTGCTGCTTCTTTTAGGATAAGGTTTAAAAAAAAAAAAGTCTGTTTGCAAAGTGCTTAAATAAGAAAAACACAAACTTAAAAGAGAAATAAAAAGATTTCTTCCACATCCTTTTATATATATTTTTTCTGTTGAGTTTAATTTCAAAACTAAATCCCAAGATCCTTGACATGATCTTGAGCCTTCAAAGAAATTAAGTAGATACACCAATCTATCATCCCTCTGTATTTCACCCCCAGTAATAATCTTAATCTAATCTTCATTTAGTTCAGCAAAATCTACAAATTGATAATGTGTAAGCACTGAGGAAGGAAGCTCATAGCTGTGTGTGCGCGGTGTATTATCTGAATGCTGATGAAAACAGACAAAGCACACGCAGGCTAAACTGCTGATGTGTCAAATGCGAACGCTTGAAAGTTGTAACTGTTTTTCTCTTTCATCCCAAATGACGAGTTCTGTCAATCCAGTTTTTCCTGCATTATTTACAATATGTATATTTGCTTGTTTCTTCCCTGATAGCTGTTCGAGCTACTGAACTTCCTGGCAGAGAACTTTATTTTCTCCTACATGGGTCTGACTCTCTTCTCCTTCCAGTCACACGTCTTCAACCCTTTATTCATCATTGGAGCCTTTGTATCCTTTACAAACATGGATGAATATTGCTCCATAATTACTCGTTTTTCTAGCACACATGTAGTAAATTTACAGCCTAGAAATAACAACAGAGATAGAACTTCCAAACACATTAAAGTCTAGTCAGTCTTGCACAGCTATTGAGCACTTTAACACCCACTTCTATTTTCCATTGCAGCTAACTGACACTTTGTGGCTCCTCACAATGTTTTCGTCCTTGACTTTCCTGTGTTGTGTAGGTGGCAATATTTCTTGGCAGGGCAGCAAACATTTACCCTTTGTCCTTCCTGCTCAACCTGGGCCGCAAGAACAAGATCGGATCAAACTTTCAGCACGTCATGATGTTTGCAGGTACTGAGACAAACCAATGTTGTTTCCTGTCAGTCAGACACAAAGTCTCTAAGCTTCTCAAGCTAGAACCCAAACTGAGCAAATCCATTCTCACTGCAAACTGATCTCAGTAAATTACACCATCACTGTTATCACGAGGGGATTCAAAAGACACAGGCCTACATTTTAAAGGACCGTACCAGTGATTTTGCTTGTTTGAGCCTAATAATTGCTTGTTTGCGCGCCTGGCCCTTCAGGATCTGGTACAACTTTGATCACAACTCTCCTATCCACATGCATGTTACATTACTGCCAACCAAAAGATAAAATTGTATTTTAGTTTTTGCCAATTCCACTAGTCTTTCGAAATTAAATGCACAGGTGATACACCTGCTTTAAAATTCAATGTTTTGCCTGCTAACACTTGTGCATGATTGCTGAAAGCATGGTCATTTAATTTCTCTGTAAAAGCCGTCTTCTCCAGGGACTATATTCCCGAGCAGAGACATACCTTTTCTTCCGTGTAGCTCCATTTCGAACCCGTTGAAACGCTAAAATAACATTACTGCAACAAAAAATTTAGTAGACATCCTGTTCGTTATGATGGATCATTTATCTCAAGCATGTTTCAAGTCTCTACAAGTTGATTTAAGTGTACTGAAATGAACCGAAACCAACAGCTGCCTGGAAAGTAGGAAAAGCAATTCTAATATCAAAGCTCGGTAGCGTGTTTTGGAAAATGGTTGGCAGTAACATAACTTGTTGAGCTTTCCCTCCTTCTCCCCCAGGTCTGCGTGGGGCGATGACGTTTGCTCTTTCCATCCGTGACACGGCAACTTACGCCCGTCAGATGATGTTCTCAACCACCCTGCTTATCGTCTTCTTCACCGTGTGGATCTGTGGAGGCGGCACCACGCCCATGCTGACTTTCATGAGCATACCGTAAGACCATGCATCTGTGTGTGTGTGTGTGTGTGTGTTTTATCTCTGATATTGAATGCTTTCCTGTCAAAGTCACATTTGCTTCTTTTCTCCTTCAGAGTGGGTGTTGACTCTGATCAAGAAAGCTCTGTGAGTAGCCACCAGATTTAAATATCGCTTTTGTTATTAGTTTATAAAGTTTATCAATGGGATTAAGAAAATTGTAAATGGAACTGTCTGTTGGCAAGATTTATAGTGCATCATTTCTTTGTGTGAGAATTTGTAGATTAAATTTCCACAAAATGAGTATAGAAAGCTACAAATGACCTTCATCCAAAAGTGTTTTTGATGATATTTTCAGAATAAAAGTGAATTTTGAAGTGGTGAAATGGGCATTAAAGTCAAAGTTCTGCTTAACAGTGTTCAGCGGTTTTGGATGGATCACAGCGGAGGAACACCAAACACGAGAGCGCCTGGCCCTTCAGAATCTGGTACAACTTTGACCACAAGTATCCTTTGAGCCGTGGATCACATTTTACAGACGAGACTTATCCTAATCCAAGTAAACAGGGTTTGCTATGTGAGAGTGTAAGTTCAGTTTTGAACACCAGAGGGTGCTCTTTACAAACTGTAGGGAATGTACGCGAGTAATTCAGTCCCTCTCTCAGTAGTTTGTCACTAATGGGTAATTTTGCAGTGTTTCATATTTTACAGTCTCATGATAAACTCCTAAAGTTGTAAAGAATGTTGTAAACAATATCAGACATAAGATACAATGCTTTTGCTTGCAGATTTTTGACCAGTAAGTTTACTTCACTAAACCATTGTAGAAATTTGAGTCCTTTACAGAATCTTGTTCTCCAGCTACCTGAAGCCCCTCTTGACCCACAGCGGCCCCCCACTCACTGCCACTCTACCTGCTTGCTGTGGACCGCTGGCTCGATGCCTCACCAGCCCGCAGGCCTACGAGGTTTAAACACACACAATCATCCGAAGCTAAATTCTCTTTTTTAAAGGCCGTTAAGCATTCATCCAATTCATCCAGAGATAATGTTTAACCTCCCAGGCATCTTATCATCTGCATGACTGAGATGAATCTTCGTGAATAGCTTAGCATTTTTTTTTTTTTTTTNTTTTTTTTTTTTTTTGTGTTCTCAATCCTGGTCCTTGTGATCCAGAGAGATGGAAAATGTGCATTGCTGTGGGTCACGAGGACCAGGATTGAGAACCACAAGTCTATGTATTACATCATAGCAAGTTCTAATTTGAAGTGTTGAATTACATAGCCCTGGGAACGTATTTTAATCAGTGGGTGCAGCGACAGCGGGTGGTAGTACCAACAGTAGTGCCCTCCTCTTTAAAATTCAGCTGCAGTACCACAGCCTGCCAACAGGGGGTACAACAGGACCCCCAGCACCCCCACTTCCCAGGGCCTTGTTGAATTCTAATAATGAGCAGCCTTTTGGTCCACAGATTGCAATTTTATGTAGCTTGTTTGCAATTCTGTCATTCTCCTGTGACATCATCCATCTTTGTCTCCCCGCCCCTTCCTCTCTGCCCGCCTACCAGAATGAAGGTCGGCTCCACGACGATGACGACTTCATCCTGAACGATGCCAACGTCAGCTCCATGTACGCCGATGTCACAGTCAGCACAGACACATCTGGCTCCCGCATCTTAAACCGCAAGCGCGCCGCCAATGCCGGCGGAGGCCTGACTGACGAAGGCCTGGATCACGAGCTCGCCCTCGCAGAGCACGAAGTGCCCATCAGGGGCACTCGCCTGGTTCTGCCCATGGACGACCCATTGGAGGCCCCAACTACCGTCACCCTGCCCCCCCCGCCATCCCCGCCGCACTCGGACCCTCGCAGGCACAGACTGTAAGAAAGACGCATTGTTAAGATGCCGTTTGTGGTTTCAACTTCAAAAATCCCGTCACGTGACCGCTTCTGGGTTTTTCCCTGCACTGAATTTGAAACGGAATCTATCTGTCGACTTGTTGGGATTTTCAGTTGAAAAGACAAACTGCTTTTATGGGGTTGATGGCACCGTCTCTCTGAGTATCAGAGAGACGGTGCCACATGGTTTGAAACCAGTCTCAGTCGTGTTATGAATTTAAGGTGTGTTTGATTTAACTCATTTGAACATATTACTGTAATCTTCAGTATGATGGCATTACATGTAAGGTACCGTAAAATGCTTTGAGATGCAGCATTTAAGGAGGCTGACAGGAGAAAGTAGCTGCTCTCAGGTTTACTGTGGTGACATGTGAGTGATCTACGTCCTTCCTGCTCCGTGGACGCTGTGGATTTGTCAGGCCTGCACTAAGTAAGATGAATCCTCACATCTCGCGTCGTCGCTTAGAAAGTTTATTCTGGCATTCAGTAACTCTCCGTGTTAAACAGCAAACTGTTCTCCATAATCACAGAATTCAGCTCGATTCATCTTTCTCTTTCTGCTTCATTAGTGTGATGGTTCAAAGAGGAGGAACCGGAGTTTAGTTTGGATTGTGATTAGCCAAGGAAAGAAAAACAGCAACGCTGACGTTTGAACAGCAAGTTTTTGAAGACGATATGTTGTAGAGCAGCATCGTCGGAAGCTAACAATAAAGGACCATACAACCCGTTTTGCATGTTTAAGCCTAATATGTTCAATTTTCATACATATTATGTTACTGACAATCATTTCCCAAAGGATAAAATTGTATTTCAGTTTTCCTTATATTTTGCAAAATCTCTTAATCTTTCAAAGTCAAATATTCAACTGATACACTCACCTTAAAAATCAATGTTTCGCCTGCTAACAGTCTTATGAAGTCAAGGTCCTTTAAATTTTTTGATAAATGCAGGTCTTCCTTTGGGACTATATTCCCCAGTGGAGACATACATTAACTCCACGCTTTTTATTGCGCTTAAATGCTAAATTTACGTAACATTGAAAAAAATCTGAATATACATATTGTTTATGATGATGGATTACCTATCCAAACAACATTTCAAGTATCAACAAGTTGATTTTAATAGCGTACCAGAATGAACTGAAACCAATGGCAGTCTGGAAGGTAGGAAAATTTTTTTTTTAACTCACCGTTCCAGTAGTATGTTTTGGGAAATGATTGTCAGTAACGCTATGCGTGTGAAAATTGAATCTAGTCGGCTCAAATATGCAAAATGGATGGTATGGTCCTTTATGACAAAAAAAAAAAAAAAAAAAAAAAAAAAAAAACCTCTTACTGCTTCCACAACACAAGAGCATCTTCACCCTCCTAACCTCGTTTTGATCAATCTGTTCATTCACTGACTTATTTATTGAATTATTTAATGTATTTATTGATTGTTTTGTTTCTTTTTGAGGTGGGAGTTTGAACAAATGTCTCTTCACCCTGCGTGGAACTGAGTTTATGTGAGAAGATCACATGAAAGAGCTTGAATTTGTTGAGATATTAACGGTACATCTTACGGTACAGCAGGGAAACGGAGATTCATTCCACGAGTTTGTCGTCTGTTATGTGCACGTTAAAACATCTCCTTCCCGTGCTGTAAATACTTCTACTGTATGCTTAAAAACTGGAGCTTCCACCCCGTGTGTGTATTTTCTGAGCGTGACCAACATCAGAATGAAATCCTCCAAATTGTCTGATGTTTTTTTTTTTTTTAGGGCTGAAGTCTGTTTCTGGGTTTTATGTTGTCACCTTACTCTTATTTAAAAAAAAAAAAAAAAAGGAACTGCCACGTCTTTGTGACGCATCATCAGAGGCGACTCAGAGGGCTCAACTGTTTTTAATTAAAGTGCCTATTCAGAAATTCAAATACTTCATGTAGATTTGTTCATATTTGATTTGCTAATGTGCAGTGAGATTTTCTTTGTCAGTGGTTTTAAATGCTAAACCATTTTATTGATGTTTAACATTGAATTTCTGGATGATTAGGCCTGTGATGTGTAGATTTTTTTCAGAACTGACGTTAATGTGAAAACTGAAATATTGGACTTGTATTAATAGGAAATTGTGTCAGACAACACTTCAAAAATACAACTACCTTCTAAAATGTAAATCGACATTTTGATAGTTTGCCATCCAAGTAAGAACTGACTCAATCCATGAAGAAAACTTTCCCCCAGATACTTAATTAGATTTTCAGTTTGGAAAAGTTTAAAATCTTTTGTTTTACCAAGAATCCTGTCACATTCTCACCCTCTGGAGTCTGAAGTCAGTTTTGAAATTTAAAGGACCATCCCACATTTTGCATGTTTGAGTCTATTGTATTTAATTTTCATGTTACATTACTGACAATCATTTCCCAAAGGATAAAACTATTAGTTCTAGAAAGACACAAAAATCTGCAGCTTATCAAATCATTTTGGCTTTTTTTGAATCCTGAAAGTCAGATTTTCTTCAAGCAGCTGAAGGAAGTTTGACAGTGCAGAGAGATTATTTTCAACCTGTTTCCAAGGGAAATCAATCAGGAATTTTTGAGAAAATGATCCAATATCTTGAAACAAGAAAGAATAAGTCTAATTATTAATATTAATTCTAAACTGATTCTGAAAGGATCTATTTTCTTCTTGATTCTAGAAAACTCTTACTTAAATTTTTTTTTTTTAACAATTAACTAACTAAAAATTTGAAAAAACAAACTGTGATGAAATTGGGGAAAATTCTCGAAAAATTTTTTTTTTTTTTTGATCAAGTCTTTGACATTTGCTCTGTAAACAACAAAGTCCTCAAAATTGCAGTTTTTCAAGGCCTTGTTTGTTGTTACAGACTTCTTAGAAATGATTTTAGACTCCAGAGGAATAATAATATTTTTCTGACAGTTTGTGGCTTTGAACTGAAATATTTTCAGCTCAGTTTTGGAATTATTTGTCAGCAAGTTTGAAGGAAAATTACGATTGCAGGAGGATGTGTTTAGCCTTCTCATTATACTGATCCAGTGTTTTGTTTTAACCAGTACATGAAAGATGTCTTGTTTCATGTATCAACTTGCGCATGACCATTTTGTTGTTGATCTTTGAACAATATTTTGAATTAAGTTTGAGGTTATAATATGAGTCACATGAGAGGACTTGTCTTCTTCCTTTGAATAAGTTACCTAGTTTATATGGCTAATTTAAAGAAACATACTTTTCATAGTAGCAGCTTCACTGGAACTAAAAAAATATAATAAAATATTTCTACCATTAGTAGAAAGAGGTTATTAACACTTTGTTGGACATTTTAAATGTGAAATATAAATGTACCTGCAATAGACTATGTGTGTGTCTTTAAAATGTTGTCAGGGGAAAATTAATTTTAGATTTACTGATTTTTTTTCTGCCTGTTCCTGAAGTTAACAATGTCGACAGTCAGACATCTTCAGAGTACTGCAAGTTAATAAAAAATGCCTCCTGAAATTGATGCGTCTTTAATGTTTAAATTGTATACATGTTCCTACATCACTATAATAACCAGCATTACAACGACATATTTTAATGAGAGGAAACACATTGTACAGATTCCTATGTTCTTATTTTAATTTAGGCATCTATTTTGAAACATTTAAAAAAAAAAAAATGCAATAAAATTAATTTGCAAAACCAAATTCACTTTTAAAAATCATGTTCCTACAGCATTCCAGGTAATATTAATAACATTGAAGTTGAGTTATAAAAAAAATTAGAAGTATTTACAAAATGTTGTTGGATTACAGTGAATTATTTAATTAACTTTACTAACCAGCAATTAAAAAGTTACATTTCCAAGTTGACTTTATTTTCACTTACCTATTTCAGGTAAGTGAAAATAAAACCTTACCTATTTCAGGTAAGGTTTTGTTGTTTAAAAAAAAGTCCCCTCAAAGTGGTTGTTTGTCTTGTTGCTGGTTGCACTTCCTTCAATTTAGCGTTGCGTTGCACATCGTGAAACTGTAAACATTAAAGCAGAAATAAAATCAGTTTTGAGATGGAGTTTGACAGTACAGCCTTAAAGCGGTTTTTTTTTTTTTTTTTTTTTTTTGGCAAAATGTTTGGAAAATCCATTAAAACACGCACGGGTTAGTTACTTTTATTTTGAAGGTGACATTACTCCATTTCCGGGCAGCGCCTGGTTTTCAGAGGCAACTTGACAGCAGCAGCTGGTTGTGTTATAAAGTGTCAGGAACTGCTGAAGCAGATTTC
Source organism: Lucifuga dentata (assembly GCA_014773175.1). Lineage (NCBI taxonomy): Eukaryota > Metazoa > Chordata > Actinopteri > Ophidiiformes > Bythitidae > Lucifuga > Lucifuga dentata. Next base: position 67,028 of record VXCM01001029.1, on the reverse strand, counting down.
CGCAGAGTTCAGCCCACAAGCACACATCGCTCCTGTACAAGGTAAGACCCGACTGCTGTTCTTTCTTATTGTGCAGCACAAATAAACCTGATTATTCATGTAAATGATATTTTATTCAGCAGATACAAACCTGAGCAGGATATTTTTCAGGTCATAACTACTAATAAATCTATAGACTTCTAACAGCTTTGACTTTTAATGTCCACAGTATGATGTGAACAGCAGAAAGTTATTAATAATAAAAAAAAAAGCCACTTAAGAGGAAATTTCATATGTCCCCTAACAACAGTGTCTGTGTGCTAAATAATGTTGCAGTAATATCAAAAACACTCATACACACACATACACACATGTACATACACACACAGAGGCTAATGCTTTATGATTTTACACAGTGGACATGACACTGGCTGCAACATAATTGCAAAGCATTCTGATTTCTATAAAGGAAACAAGCCTTAAAGTTGTCTGGGGCGTTGGCTGTCTGTCTCTCTGTATATTAGTGTGTGTGCATGCATGTGTGCGTGTGTGTGTGCGTGTGTGTGTGTGTGTGTGTGAGCTACAGTTACATGCTGACTTCTGGAAGGCTCACTCCTGAAATCTGTTTCCAGTTAGAAAGTCTTTTTTTTCAATGATGGAACCGCTGAGGCTAAAAATGCATCACCAAGATCAATTAAAATTCCTGCACTGCTATTTTTCATTCCCCTTCTCTCTCTCTCTCTCTCTCTCTCTCTCTCTCTCTCTCTCTCTCTCTCTCTAATAGTTTCAGTGTTGATTCTCTCAGCTCTGTCATTATTCTGAAAGTAGTCAAAGTAAACTGAAGCACAGATGCATGTGACTAAACTCTTTCTCACTTTCAAATGAACACACACACACACACACACACACACACACACACACACACACACAAAGAGATCCTTTAGTCTTATAACAGAAAGTAAGGGTAACTGTGGACCCTTAAAGGAGCATACTGACAATTTGGCATGTTTGAGCCGTAGAAATATGTTACCCCAACGATTTTCCAAACACGCTAATGAGCGGTAAATATTAGATTTGTTTTCCTACCTTCAGGACAGCCATTTGTTCCAGTTCATTCCAGTACGCTATAAAAATCAACTTGCAGAGACTTGAAATGTATTTGAGTTCGGTAATCCGTCACAGCAGACAACTTGCTGGTATTACTTTTTGTTGAAATTACTTAATTTAACTGAGCCAACACAGAGCAACACGAAAGGAAAATGTGTGTCTCCACCAGGTAAAATAGTCCAACGGAGAAAATCGCTTTCAATTAATATGACTGTGCCTTCTTAAATTGTGCGTAAGTGTTAGAAGTGTAAATGTTGAAGTTTAAGGTGTGTGTATCACCTGGACATTTGAGTTTTTGAAAGATTAGGGGATTTGGCAAAATAACATCAAAACTAAAAATATGTCTTTATGTTTTGGAAAATGTTTGGCAGTAACATAACATGGATGCAGGTAGTATTTATCGGGCTCAAAAATGCAAAATCACCAGTATGGTCCTTTATTTTTAGTTGAAAAACCTGACCAGATTGCTGGTAAAGCCATGTTGGACATTTTATAATAAAGCGTCATAGCTGTTCAGGATGGAGGCAGCAACTGCAATTTGGATTAAAGGACCATACCGGCCATTTTGCATGTTTGAGCCTAATATCTTCAATTTTCATACATGTAACACTACTGACAATCATTTCTAAAAACACTGGAACGGTGAATTAAAAATTTTTTTTCCTACCTTCCAGAACACCATTTCTGGTATGTACTAAAATCAAACTGCTGATACTTGAAACTTTTTTGGGATAGGTAATCCATCATCACAAACAAGATGCATTCATTTTTTTTTTTTTCCGAAGTTATGTAATTTTAGCACTTAAGTGCAATAACAAGCATGGAATGAATATACATCTCCACCGGGGAATATAGTCCCAAAAGAAGACCTGCGTTTATTGAAAAATTTAAACAACAGTGACTTCATAAGGCTNAATATAGTCCCAAAAGAAGACCTGCGTTTATTGAAAAATTTAAACAACAGTGACTTCATAAGGCTGCATAACTAGTTGCAGGCGAAACATCAATTTTTAAGGTGGGTGTATCACTTGAATATTTGATTTTGAAAGATTAAGAGATGTAGCAAAATATCAGGAAAGCTGAAATACAGTTTTATCCTTTGGGAAATGATTGTCAGTAACGTAGCATGTATGAAAATTGTGTCAGGCTCAAACATGCACGATTGCCAGTATGGGCCTTTAAAATGTCTGCCTAACTTCAAAATATAGGATTATAAGGCTAAATTGGAGGAAAATGGAAAAGTTAGCATCACATGTCTCAGCAGGTAATAATAGATCTTTTGCTACCAGACACACATCATGAAGCCAGAGGGAGTTTTCAGTTTACACGCTGAAGAAATTACCGTGAGCTCAGCCCTATAAAATACATCACAGGCTCATAAAAGTTGATGCAGTTCGTCTGACTTCACGTCATGCTGATTCTCTGCTATGTTTTGCATGTTGTGAGTTTAATATTGGAGCCTGTAAAATGAAATCCAGCCACTAAGTTTCTCTTTTCATTGGGAAAGGATACAGAAATTCCAGCATTTTAGAGCTGACGGCATAAATCTGAATCAGACCTGCAGTTAGAAACGCAGGAGTTTGTTATCGTTGACCTGCAGCCATTAAAACCTGTTGTGTTTGAGCGACCCGGCGTTGTGAAATTGACAGAAATGGGGCCAACTGGAAACTGCCCAAAACAACCACACATTACAGATTAGAGTTAAGTTTATTCCTCATTATTAAACTAATTTAATATTAGATTCCCTGAAGAGAAAGTATGCTTTTTCTATGAATCATTTTGATAAAGAATTAGCTATGATTAGGTATTATTAAGTTAGAAATAGTTATATTTAGATCTGAACATGTGGTTAGGGAAAGAATCTGGTAAGAGATTGAGACTTGGTGGAATTTTATGTTGGCAGTATGGGACCAGGCAACCCCACAAGACAAAACTGAGGGCTTAAAATGTCCCATGAGCTCATTTTAACATTTTAAATTTTACATTTAGAATTCGGCTTCCAAAAATCCTACAACATGACTGTACTGGTGCCAGTAAGCAGAGTAATGGATACGCCATTTACCGCTGCTCTGATCTGCAAGATGTTTCAGTGAACTGAGAGAGAGAGAGAGAGAGAGAGAGAGAGAGACAGAGAATGTCTGGTAAAACCATCATGTGTGTTGTTGCTCCATGCAGATGTGGTTCGGACTGTATCACACAGGGACATGCTGCCTTTCTTTCTTCAGCCTCACACTGATCTGTGTGTGTGTGTGTGTGTGTGTTTCTGTCTGGAATTTGACTGGCTGCTGCCAGATAAAACAGTTATGTTCCTTTGTCAGACGACATGGAGGACAAATGTTTAGCTGAACTGGATGGGTCTGTAATGCTGCTGTTTGTTTTTGCGACAGAATGATCAGTATTTGTGGTGGGAAAACTCCTAAAGTGATGTTATTTTAATATCTGACCTCTGATGCTGTGATATTTTGATCCTTGATTATTGCAGTTTTACTATTTTTATTTGACTGCAGTATAAATATTAACATTATGATGATGATTAGTGCATTCCACAAGTCATTTTGGTCTTAGTGATTTCCTACAAATGTTTTATACAGATACTTACTATAAATTACATCAGTCAGCCAATATGTTTGGTGTCGGTATATGACGGTTGCTATGTTTTTTACAAAACGCATAGCAGGTCTTGGGGTTGCAATACATTCTGGTCCATTGAAGCTTCTATTAGTGCAGCAATTAATATGAATAGCTCTTCTACAGTGGATTTGTTCCTCGCTAATTGTGCAAAATTGTGAGGGGAAAAAAGGCGACAGTTGAAAATGCATCATTCTATCAACCTATCAAAATATCTTAAAATATTGTTATGTCTTCTATATTTGGCCAAACTATCTGTATGAATAAAAATATACAGTCAAAACCAAAATATGGCTGCTATAATGCGGTATAAGTACACTGACAATGTTTTGGGTGGATATTTCCTTTAAGTGTTAAGTGTTAAGTCCCTTAGAATAACAGGATGTTGCAGCAAAATCATATAACGTCCATGAATCAGTTACACACACTCTGACCTTTAGACATTCACCCTTTAAAGGTCGTTTCATTAATAACACTTACTTTGTGATTAGCTTTGACATCTAAACAATACCAATGACCAAACAATACCATAAAGCCAAATGTTTCATGTGGTACAATGATGAGATGACTTTAAAAAAGCTTTTAATGCTTGTTGATTATGGTTATTAAATCTAAACTGATCACAACAGCAGAAATATAGATTATAAAGAAGCAGAAAAGTTAAAGAAGCATTTTGAAGCTGAGATGTGGATTTCAGCTTAAAAAAAAAAAAAAGAAAATATCTCAGTGTTGCAACACTAATGTATTTTTAAGGAGGTCCTGTTGAGAGCCATGTTGTTTTGATCTAATCTGCAGAGGCTGCAGTAACCAAGTCCGTGATTAGAGAGTTTGAAAAGACAAGCTGAGTCCTAGTCCTAGTTCTAGTCCTGCTTGAGTTTCATATACAGAACTTCCTGAATCTAATGCGAGTTTAGCCTGAATTTATGTAAATGTGAATCTGTACGAATTTAGTATCCACTGCAATAAAGAATCCATCTCTCTCTCTCTCTTTCTCTCTCTCTCTGTGTGTGTGTGTGTGTGTGTGTGTGGAGCTGGACTGTGCCAACTTCACTGGTCTGATGGAGACTTCCTGTTTCTCAGTTTTCTGTGACATTCTTCAACGATAAGCTCATGCCAATATACACACACATGGACATGAACAGATGGTGGGCACATCGTGTATGCGTGCGCACACGCACACACACATACACAGTTTGCTCAGCTGGAAGTGTGTGTGTGGTATAGACACAGCACATTCTACATTTCTCATTAGTTTTTTCTCTCCTAGACTGTCTGCCTCAGCCGTTTCCGTCTCTCTTTCTTTCGCTGGCCAACTCTCTTTCTCTCTCTCTCTCTCTCTCTCTCTCTCTCTCTCTCTCTCTCTCCCCATGTGTTTTACATGTGTGTAATTTTCTTCTCATGCACATCCTACATGATGTCACCTCTCTGCATTCTATTTTTATACCAGATCTCAAACCGCTGTGTGACATGTTTGGGTTTGAGGTTTGGATGGGGAACGTTATCTGGCCGTAATTGTTACTGTCAGGTGAAAGAAATTTAAAAAGAGGTAGGGGAGGGAGAGAGAGAGAGAGAGAGAGAGAGAGAGAGAGAGAGAGAGAGA
>VXCM01001029.1:0-61685 GCA_014773175.1 Lucifuga dentata | reverse complement strand
CACACACACACACACACACACACACACACACACACACACACACACACACACAGACACACACGCACACACATCCTTGGCTGCATATCTTCCAAATTCATCTACGTGACCTTAGAAACAGGACTTCATTTTCTCAGCTGTCTCCATGGTGATCAAACAAGAGCTTTGTATTGGCACTTTGGAAACCCAAAACATGCTGCATGCGTGTTGCCGTGCGAGCCAGAAATGGAGTTAGAACACAGTGAGAATATTTATTGCAGAAAAACATGCAGGAACACTGTCCTCAGAGCTGCCTGACGCCAGCCAAAGCTGCATTATTTTCTTCTAAGCTGCATGGATACTTGCTTCCTCTTAGCCATTGTTTGCTTTCTGTGGAAATCAGATAACGCTTAAGTTTGAATGTTGAATGAATGTTCTGCAGCGTTATCACTCATAAAGCAAAGTTTGTCTGTGCAGCTTTGAAAAAAATAAACAATCAAAGAAAGGAACAGAAAATGAGAGAAGCAGGATATCAGAAGAAGAATGTGTGACGGGATTTTCTGTCTTCTGATAGAGATAAATGAGAACAACTCACCCAGATAACAAACCCACCAGTGTGTCCATTAATGAGTAATGAATTAGCAGGTTATATGCCAACTCTGCATGCCCCCTCGCATATTTAATCTGCTGTCAGCCTCAGCTTGTAGCTTTGTTCATCTGTTTGAAAGAGAAGAAAAGACATTACTTGATCAGTTTAATTCGTAGTGGAAGTTCAACTATTCAGTGATGTGATTAACTATTATAATAAAACCAGTCAAATAAAACCAGGCTCTGTTATTCACGGTAACATCTTAAATTATCTGAAGTTCCCAATCCTGGTCCTTGTGCCCATTTTCTCTGTTTAGATGATTAATCACATTGTGATTACAAAAATAAAGGCACACACGCACACACCCTCTTCACTCCCCGTGATGGTGGCTTTTTGGCCTATCTTCCGATGTGAACATTCTGAAGAGATATAAACAATGTTGCCTCCCGACAAGGTCTCCGACCGACTCAGGCAGGCGGGGTCGGAAAGCATGCTGCAGCCTTTAATTTTCTACTTGACCATAATTATGTTTTGACCATAGCTATGTTTTGGAGATTTGAGGGTTATATCCTGCTGAAAAATATATAATGTTTGACCCTACGACATACTGAGGAGAACTTGAATGCATCTTCAGACCAGACCAGAGTGTGTAGGAGTATGATGCTGGTACTTAAAGTTTCGCTTGGTGGGATGCAGATGACTCTAAAAAAATTCTGCAGAAATTTAAAACAATTAAACTCAATAGAAATTCTGCTATTGCTGCAGATTTAGATGTATTTTTTGAAAATAGCCCATCTCATCCACGATGCACAACGAACCGTTCTAGATGGGCGTCGGTAACTTTTCACACACATGCTATAAACTCAGAAGTTCTGTGATTTGTCTTAGAGTGAAAGGCTTGGTGGTATTTAAATGTTTTGTTTGGTCAGAGGTTGATCCTAAAAGTTTGAGAATGTTTGAGAACCACTGGGTTTGACCAGCTCATTTCAGAGCCTCAGATTCAGCTGAGCCTTCAGAGGGACACACTGTAACTAGCTCTGTCTGCAGATTGATGAAAACAGTCCTTCTACCTTCATCAATTATATTATTTCGTCATATTTGTTCCTTCAGATGAAATTTCAGAATGGGAGTCAGTGCTCTAATCCCTGACTTTTGTTTGAGATTAAAGAACTTGGAGGATGTGGAAGGTTTGTGAACCCAGCCTCAAATCACTGTTACTCCAATTCTGAGCCAAAACCAGAAGGGCGAACTTCCTCATGGTTCTGTGCTCCTCCACACACACATTATAGTTTGTGGTTTTGGTGGTTTCCTAGGGAGTGGTCCAGGTCAGAAAAGGGGGTTTGTGTGAGTGTGTGTGTGTTTCAAGGTTCTGTCAAAGAGTTGTCAACATTCCACATCTCACCACATTAGTCATACCAGGCATTCCTTTATGTGTTCACCTCACTGTACACGCACACACACACACATGGTTGTCACAGCAGTCTAGGAGAATTCCATGTGTTCAACCAGCGTGAATGTGATGTGACGTGGGGAAAGCCTGAGCGAACAGACTGTAAGCATTTCTCCATTTCTGTGTGTCTGTGTGAAAAGTCGCTTCTGCCCATTTTGCCATCATGGTGTGTATTATCCATCATGTGACCCTGTAATCACAGCGCTGTGACTGCAACTTACGCCGATGAAGATGGTGATTTTGGTTTAGAAAGTTTGTGTGTGTTGTATTTTAGGGAGAGTGACTCTGTGGTGTGACAAACTGGTTACTCAGGATGTTTTTACCCACACTGGACACACCCCTTTATAACTTTATCCAGGCAAGGAACCTGATTTATTAATAAAAATAAATTAAAAAAAAAAACAAAAAACAAAAAAACGTAGGGGATAATTCATTAAAAAAATCATGGTAACTACACAGCATCATGCTAAATAAGCACTGTGACAACTGAAGCTCATTCATAAAGCTTCTTTACATTAATCAGTGTTGGTGAAAGGTGTGTCTAAGGTAAAAGTCTCATAAGATCAGTGGGTTAATGAGCTGCTTCATATTTAAGAACCATAATTTATACTGCTTCCTCTTTTGTAATGTAGTGTGAAACCAACATGTCAGCAAAGGAAACCTAAATTCTCTGCTTTAGAACTCTTCATAATAAGAGATTGACACTAAGATGAATTCATCAAGCAATTATTTGAACATACGAGTCTTTTTTATTTGTTTCTGTGTGAACCTGAAGTCCAAAAGGTGATTCTGACTCCAGTCCTGGAGACGTTTCAGACTTGTGGCTTGACTTGGATTTGAAGTTTGTGATCTTAGTATGACTCTACTTCTAAACAAAGCAACTAATGGCAAGGTGATTGAGGGCATCTACATACATGAAAATTTGAGAATTTTCCTAAAAAAAAAATAAAAAAATAATAATAATAACAAAAAAAAACAAAAAAAACAATTACAATGAGATTTGAAATTTCTCAGATTAAAAGACTTGTTTTCTTGGACACTGATCTGTCTCCCTAACTGTCATCCCAGTAATCAAGTCATATGTACCTGTCTTATCAGATCAATATAAGACATACAGACATAGAAGCACACACCACACACACACACACACACACACACACACACACACACACACTCCTACATGAGTCTGTGCACGTAGCCGCACGTAGACAAACACACAGATACACAGAAAAGACTTGCAGAAACGAACACATACACCTGGTTGCTATGCGATTAACCTGAATAAATATTTCATGTTCTTGTGTCAGAGCAGGTTATCAAATCATCTAATCAGCAAACTGAAACAGTAAACATCACGGTGACAGATTACAGTACCAACAGCGCCCCTATGTGGTGGTTATAGGTAATGTTCTTCCTCTGGGATTGGTAAAAGTTTTGAAATTCAGTTGTTATTTTTCTCGAAAGCAATTAATTAGAGGGAAACAAAAATTAAATCCAACAAAACAAGTCAGTTGCATCTGTAAAATAATAGAACAATACAAACTAAGTCTTTGTGGTTCTGTTTTTGATTTTACAATTCGTCTTTTAATCCCAACAGTTAAATTTGGCAATTTTAAACATGGGTTAAATTTTTTTTGCAGATGTCTAGATGTCTAGTTGTAACTGCTGTTTCAACAGTATTTCAAAGTGTCTGGGCAGTAGGTTTCAGTGAGAAATAGGCATTGAAGTGCTGTTGGAAAAAAAAAAAAAAAATNAAAAAAAAAAAAAAAAGAATGTATGTCCTAAAAAAATCTTCATATTTTTTTCCCCCATTTTTCAAACTAGATTATTAGACATTTATTAACTTTCAAATTACCAAAACCATGTTTTCTGGTATCTCGTTTTTTTGCATATAGACTTGGATTCTACTAGATGATTCTATAGTGAGCATGGATTTGGCCTCTGACCTCTGTGTCTTGGCTGCAGGTATAATCCTCCCTCAGTGTGACGATGGCTGACGGCTCGCACTGTTTCTACTGTCGGGAGGACCTTGGGGGGAAGAGGTTTGTCCGTAATGAGGGCAGGCCGGTGTGTGTCCGCTGCCACACCAAGTTCTGTGCCAACACCTGCACTGAGTGTCGCAGACCCATCAGTGTGGAATCAAAGGTGTGTGTTTGCTTTCAGAATAGTATTCCAAGGCAACAGTGCAAGTTCGGTCTCAGAATGGACAAAATGAGGTCAAAAACCTAAAGAAAAGAATACAACAAATTAATTAACTAAACCACTCACTGTCCAAAAAGCAACATCACACACTTCTCCCTCTCCTGGTTCTTCCTCCATCAGGAGCTCAGCCATAAGGGTCGGCACTGGCATGAAGAATGTTTCCGTTGTGCCAAATGTTACAAGCCTCTGGCCAAAGAGCCCTTCAGCACCAAGGACGACCGCATCATGTGCGGGAAGTGCTGCTCCAGAGAGGACGCTCCGCGCTGTCATGGCTGCTATAAACCCATTCTGGCTGGTAAGACTGATGAAGTACAAATACTGCTGATGCTTTACTCTATTACTGAGCAGTATACTAAATATTTTAGAGAAGTGGACGACAGGTCAGCTTATTATTTTATTTTTTAATTTCTATTTTATGTTATTTATTTGTATTCTTATTATAGATCATATATTTTTTTTTTTTTATCATTTATTTACTATAAAATCAATACTGGATAAATTAATCTAAAATAAAATAATACTTAACTAAACCTATCAGTGTTGAAAATATTTCTATTAATTTGTTTTACAACTTCTCGCGTGTAAAATAATTTTGGTGAAATTTGACCTCGATCCATTAGGTGGCAATGTATGACAGTTGTACATGACAATGATTTTTGTTAATATTCTCATTTTAACTTTAGATGGTTGCTACAACACCAACATTAGCAGAATTGTCTTTATAATTAAATTTGCCTAATTATCAATGTCAATGTCTTTTCTTTAACTGGCTGGAAAGAACATAATTCTAAAGAATAAACTTACAAAAAGCATGAAAACAGATATATTTAATACGATTATTAACTTATAAATGCATAGCTGCAATGAAAGCACCAAAACTTGGCAAAAAACAACTTTCTTTGTTCATTGCAGTCAGTAATGTCCTCCTCTCTGCCTCTCTTCCTCTCTCTCCACTTGTTGTTGACCTCTGTGTTATTTCCACAGGCATAGAGAGCGTGGAGTACAAAGGAAACTCTTGGCACGACGAGTGTTTCACCTGTTGTCACTGTAAACGACCAATCGGATCGCAGAGTTTTCTCTCCAAAGGAAATGACATTTACTGCAGCCCGTGCTACGACAGGAAGTTTGCCAAGCACTGCTACGGCTGCAAAAAGGTCATTTCTCTTTTTAATAGGGAGCGAACTCACTCACCTTCCTTTAAAAAAAAAAAAAGAAGAAGAATCTGTCTGCCTGAGAGACATTATAATATTCTCAGGTTGCGTACATAGTTTGCAGCTCATATAAGGGATATAAAAAGTTTTTCACAAATGGCTGTAATTTTGAGAAACTGGACGGGGCAAAGTTGGCATAAAAGTTAAGCTACTGCAATATTATGATGTGACATTTTTTATATTATCTTTTTGTTTGCCTTGTAAGGAACTTTGTCACATTTGTGGTTACTATAAAAGTTTTGAATACAGGATTTCATTACTCATTTTATTTTTATGAAGTTTATGGTAATACTACTGTTGATAATAGGCGCGACGTGATACAACTGAACAAAACTAGGATTTAGAGAAATGACTACATTGTGCACGTTTGGGCCTTTTTATAAAGTGATTATGTTTCAAATATGTAATATTAAAACTAATTACCATAGTATCAAATTACATTTAATTGCTGTCAAGGCGCAGTTACCACTTTCTGCAGGCTTCTCAAAATAAAAGCCCTCCAATGAAGTTATCAAACTTTTATTGTGAAGCACCAACAGGAAGCCATTAGTTATAATTATATGGTAGCTTAGCCATGCTGAATTTTCAGTCAGTTAATCTTTACATTTTGACATTTAACACCTTTGTAGTGGATCAGTTTTACACAGCGACGTAGTTTAAGCAGGTTAAAGGTGGATTATAAAGCTGCAGAGGCTTATTGCAGTTTGGGAAAATATCAAACCTGCAGCATACAGAATAAAACAGATGCTCCTTAGGGTGAAAATTCTAATTAATATAAGATGCATGTAACATGCTGCATATATGTTACATCATGCTACATCATTATTTCATATCATAAAAGTTAATATTTTGTTTCATGTCTAGTTTCTAACCTGTTTTTTAATATGCTTCTCTTGCTTTTGCAGCCTATAACCTCTGGAGGAGTGAACTACCAGGAGCAGCCGTGGCACAGCCATTGTTTTGTGTGCAGCTCCTGCTCAAAGCCGCTGGCTGGGTCGAGTTTCACCAACCACCAGGATCAGGTTTTCTGTGTTGACTGCTACAAGAGCACCGTGGCGAAGAAGTGCAGCGGTTGCCAGAACCCCATCACAGGTTGGTTTAAATTAAAATGAAGGATTATGATCTACCTAATTTTGGATGTTTAAAGTTCCAGCTCAAACAATGGTAATCTGGATCAAGAAAAAAGTCCTAATTCAAACCAGTCACATTTTACTACAACATGCCACACAGATGCTCACTTGTTTATGGTGCATACATTAAGCAGATAAAAACACTAAACTGACCTTGAAACAATTAGGTCTTAAGTATAATTTCATGATTTTAATTCATGAGATTTTTTTCTATACAATACACACAATAAATATACTAGTATATTATGTTTGTTTTCTAGATTTTATTATTATTTACTCTTTGAAATGTGAATTTTAGTCCATTCAAGACTACTAGTGAGTTAAAAAAAATATGCACAAGTGCACAAAAGGCTTTGATTTCCACACATTTCATAGGATCAAATGGATGGAAAAGCATCTCAAAATCACAGATTACAGGACTTCAAAGTTTTGGAGATGAACAACTAGTCCTGCTAATTAACTTATAGGAAAGTCCCAATAAAGTTCAGCTCATCTTCAAACATAAAACAGTTTCAAAGACATCAGATGTCCATATGTATCTGCGTAGCCATAACCAGTATGACAAATAAACTGGAGCCAGCCTGCTTGTTCCCCTTTTGACTTCCTGAAATCCAGAAAACAGACATGCTGTGCAAAGAGACTAAACATCAACTCTGTCTGACTCTCCTCCTCCTCCTCCTCCTCCTCCTTGCTTCTCCCCTCTCAGGTTTCGGGAAAGGCGTGAACGTGGTGAACTATGAGGGCAGCACCTGGCATGAATACTGCTTCAACTGTAAAAGATGCTCCCTCAGCCTCTCCAACAAGCGTTTTGTAGCCAAAGGCAAAGACATTTTCTGTACTGACTGTGGCAACAAATAGCGGTTGAATATTCTGTCGTCTTCACAGCAGGTGGCGCCAGTTGTCACACAGTGCCTTAAAGGACCATACCGGTGATTTAGCATGTTTAAGCCCAATAGATACAACTGGCACACACATGACATTACCACTAACCATTTTCCAAAACATACTATTAGAACAGTAGATTATGGAATGTTTCTCCTACCTTCCAAATTGCCATTGGTTTCAGTTCATTCCAGTATGATAAAAATATCAACTTGTAGAGGCTTGAAACATGCCTGAGATGGGCAATCCATTAGAGCAAACAACATGTCATTATTTTTGTTGAAGTTACTTAATTTAACTTATCAAACACAGAGCTACATAGAAAAAAATGTATGTCTCGCCAAGGAATATAGTCCCACGAGAAGACAATGTTTACCAAGAAATTAAAACAACCATGCCTTCTACCATCATGTGTAAGTGTTAGCAGATGAAACATTGAATTTTAAGGTAAACATATGATTTTGAAAGAGTAGGGGATTTGGCAAAATAACATGAAAACTATAATATAGTTTTATGTTTTGGAAATGATTGGCAGTAATGAGAACGAACATGCAAAATCATTAGTATGGTCCTTTAAATAGACATTCTTTTTTTTTCAGTAAGGTCAAAGTCTGCATTTCAGGTTTTTGGGTGATTGGACTGTGAACACTTAAACCAAATATGACTTGTGCTTCCTGTAGACTGTTTCCTGTCATGAACCACAACAACACTTTTACGCACACACTGTCTCAAAAGTGAAAAATTTGGATTTGTAGCAGCGCGGAAGATAAATGACTATGATCTTACAGGATGTGGCTAAATTTGATTGTTTTCTGGTAAAATTTATGTAAAGTTCAAACTACAGGAACTACTTTTGCTGCTTCCATGGGAATTAAACACGCTCAGCAAAAATGAGTGAGCAGTGGATGAATACATTATAAGTACTGCAGCTACTGAAATAATGATGCTACATATAAATCTACGTCATATTAAACATTTTATGACTTCACATACTCAACAGTGTATGCTAAAGTGTTAGCATAGGTTTTTTAATCAATGCTTGTTAATATATGACAATATATTAATGTTTTTTAATTGTATTTTTTTTTTTTTAGCTTTTTTCTTTGCCTGTTAGTGACATATTACTTGTGATTTTTCATGTTTCAAATGTGATATTTTCTCAAGAGCAAATATGCTGATCATTAAAAAATTCTAAATTCCATCTATTTTTAAATGAATTATTATGCTTATTGGTTTTAAGTTACTCCATTTTTATGCACTTTTCTAGGTAATTTTGCTCCATTCCATTTTCCTTAAAGGGGAAACTATCTTATTGGAATTTCTGAAGCCATTTGCATGCTTTGATGTTTTGTATTTTTATTTTCATTGATCTGCTAAATTGAAATAAAGACTTTATACAAACTGAGAATTATATTTGTTTCATTGATTCAGAATATAACTTAAAGGGCCATTCCAGTGTACATTAACTTGCAAATTATTATTTTTATTTCAGATATAGATATAAACTTATATACTTCATTATATGTCGACATAATCTGTAGTTGAAGTTTTTACACCTGAACCTTGAGGAAAATAGGAACTTTTCTGTTTAAAATTCTGTGAAAATGATTTGATTAAAAATTAAATTATGCAAACCAAATTATGTACTCCATCTGCTACAGAAATCTAAATGACACCATTAATTCATATATGATAGACAGTTATATATATGCTTTTAGTTAGGAGTCATATTTGTCTTTATTCATATATACATTTTCTCTTCTACCTTCTTTTTGTTCTGTTTCTCTATTTCTGTTTGTCTTTGTCTCTCTTTCATAATAATGGAGGTGGAGCAATCCCAGCAGGAATACACTTCATGGTCGTTGCACGATATTGTCAAACAATATTTGTTTGCAGAGACAGATTTATGCTCCATCTTAGGCTACGTGTGGCAGCAACACTCTTACAGTCTTTACGCTATTGATTTCCTGGACAAGAATTTATCTTTAGATTTCTTATCTGATTTTAGGATTATTCTTTTCTTTTTTCTAAAGATCCTGGTAAGTACTTTTTCAGTTCTTTCAGGACTTGAAGTTGGTTTTGATAAAACCAGACATTTACTTTTTAAAATGTAAGTCTTAGCAAAATGTTTAATCTTGCATTAAAACTGGAAATCATCTTTTGTAAAGACAGTGAAAATATTATAAGGCTGCTGTGGAATATTTTTATTCATTTCATGCACACAGATTTTTCCCTCATAACTAGGTAAAATAAATTTCTTTTTTCAGATTTGCCATGAATATTCTTCATAAATTCCTGAATGTGTTTGTCAGCGTGTCTCTGCTGATCAGCACTGCCTGTATTGAGGACCCAGGTAGGAAACAGCTTGTTATGTATATAAATATACTATATTAGAGACATATAAAGGAAAACACAATGACAAGAGAATTAAATTAGATAGCATAAAAAAATGTGAAGTTTAAAGAGATTACACTGAATTTATGATGATAATCTATAATTAAATATTTTATCATATTTTTTTTTCAATTTTCAATTCATTTCAAAAGTATTTTATTAGTCCCTCAAGGGGCAACTAAAAGCACGTAGGTCAGCAAACAACAACATGAATTGGCACAGATTCAAGCAGCACACCAAATACAGTGGAAGAAAAAAAACCTGCAAGTGCACGTGCGAGCAACAGGATTTAAAAGCCTAATAAATACTTATCTTAAAAGTTAAAATGCTAAAAAAGAAAAAAATAAATAAATAATAGGCATACAAATACAATCAATGAATGATAATGTCAATTACTGGTTGGTACCAAGAACTTTCCTCTTTTACCTTTGGTGTTTACCAGGCTTATAGCCTCTGGAACAAAACCAAACTTTCTTCTGTTTGTTTTACATGAAGGATTTTTAAAACACGTTCTGGAGGGCATCAATGTGAAGGAGTCATGAAGGACGTGTGTAGGATCATTTATAATAGCATACGCTTCTTTCAGTATCTGGTGGGAATTTAACTGTGCCAGCGATCTCTGTGTTTTACATCTGTATTCTCACTGCATTTTAACTTGTCATCAAAGACAATTCCCAAATATTTGTATTTCTGGACAACTTCAACGTTCTCACCATGAATGGTAGTTACAGAACAATCTGTATGTATACTTTTTGTTGAAATAAGCATTTCTTTGGTCTTAAGCACATTCAGATTTAAATATGTCACATATTTGTCACATATTTGTCACATCACATCATTCAAAATGGGTCCATGTGTGTGACCTGCCTTTGGCCAGAAAAAAAATGTATGGGTATATTTTTTTCCCTCAGTTAAGCACTTTAGATTACGGCCGACACATCTAACCCATAAAATTGTGAGTAAGTTGCTATGCTGACTGTAAGTAGTCACAAATATCTAAACGATAAATAAATACTGTAGAAAAGAAACACTAAAGTTTTAGGTATTTTTGATTTTGGTGAATCGTGGATAAAAGGCTTAAAAGCAAGAAGTTAAGTTAATTTTAGAATCTGCACTACAATTTCACAGGTATCGTCTGTAGTTATTTTTCATACAAAACCATGAACAGCAATGATGCAAAAATATAATATGCAAAATATGCAACATGCAAAAGCATCCATGACATCAAAGAAAAATATATAGTTTTATCAATAAAATGTCATAATTGAATTATGCACATAAAGAGTCCTCCCTATAAAAAGATCAAGTTTTATCATGGTTTGATAAAAGGGTCGTATAATCCTGACATTACTGTCTTTTGCTATCCAGTCAGTCGGCTTTGTAAATACCACCGGTAATTTGTCTTCAGTTTGATTACAACACTTTGCTTGTGTTCAATGCGGCCACTGTTCCCTTTTTCAGTTCGTCATGTTGTATCCTTGCAACAAAATAGTAATATTTCGTGATTCTAACAGTGACTCTTGTTTTATTTCAAGCTGTGTATTAAGATGTCAAAAAAAAAAAAAGACAAAATAATGCTTCATCAGCTCTCTCAGTACTAACCAGGTGCTGGATACTCATCCTCCTCCGTTTTGATCAACCCTTTGTGCTGTACGTTAATCATTTACTGTATGTATTACCTTTGTCAGCCCGTCCTCAGCACAGCCTATGGGGGAAGGTCGCTGACTTCTCCTCTGAGTGCAGCCTCTGGAGACTGAATCCTGACGTCTCCATCCCCACCCTGCAGGAGCTGACCGTCTGCCTCCACCTGCAGCTCAAGGTGTGATCACCTTCACCCACCACCGATATAAGAATGTTTTAGTCTTTCAAGTCACATGTTTATTTGTACAGCACCTTGCATGCAATACAGCTTTAAAGTAATTCATATGGAAGAATATTTCATTAACTCACCCAGAAACCTTCCTCATTGTGGACCGCCTTCATGTATCGTCATCCTGATGTTCAGTGTGCTGAGCTGGGCCTGGGGGGAAAGTCGGGACGATTGGTGGTCTGGCTGTTTGGGATGAAGTGGATTTCCTCTCTGATCCAACTTCCTCTGGATCGGTGGCACTCGGTCTGCCTGACCTGGTCACATCAAACCTACAAACCAGTTCTGTACGTGAATGGTAATATGGCGGACATCACGCCAGGTGGGCTCAACAGAAACCTGGTCCAAACATTACTGCAGCTGTTTACATAAATTCTAAAAGCGTAAAATTAAGTATTGTAGGTTGGGTTTTAAGAGTCTAATAAACATAGATGATGTTACTATTTATATTTACTTCTGCACACCTTTTCCCTTCCCTCTTAGCTGATGATGATGAAGATGATGATGATGATGACAGGCCTCTCCTCATTTCCCCTACGTGCTGCAAACTGGCTCCTAATGGGACATTAACGCTGGGTGCAGCACACCGCCTGGAAAACGGGAAGATTCAGATCATTGCAGATACCCGTGTGCGGGGTAAACTGTCTCTGTTTCGGCTGTGGGGCCGAGAACGCAGCAAAGAGGAAGTGACGTCACTGTACTGTACAGAGGGGGACCTGGTGAAATGGGAGGGAGACAACTGGGACACTCAGACCTGTGCTCCACTCCCTGATTCCAGCCTGAAGTGTGGTGAGCCAATTAAAAAAAAACCCTTTTTACTTCTGTAGATTCCTCCTCAATGAGATTTAGCTTTGACATGAGCAGAACATCTCAGAAATGACAGATTTCAGTGAAATTTGCTGGAAATTTCAGGTTTTGATGCCACCAGGGGCAGTACGTGGCTCCTCCTTGGCTGACAATGGGGGACCAGGAAGTGATAAGGACAGAACTCATCGAAGCAGTTTTTCATCAGTTTTACAAGTTTCATCTAATTAACATCTAATTTGTCACAGTTTTCCCCCCATTAACTACTAAATAAATTCTTGTAGGTGTGGATTATTTGACCCAAAATACCAAAAATCTTCAACAATATTGAGCAATTGCAGCCAGTTTTAGATGATGTGCAACTCGGAGCAATCCCACAAAATTTGAAGGTGTTTGGCCTATAGGTGGCACTACAGTGATATGGTACATTTAAATGGTCACAGCTCAGTGATCATGAGTCTGACTCACTTTCAAAATTCCTCCTTGTACAAAGCCCCAATATTCCAAGACATGACTTAGGTATCCTCCAAAAATAATGACCACCATCAATATGACTGTTTATCACTCTGTATTTTCATGCATAAATATTTTCTTAATATTTTATTAATATAAGAAATCTGGAGTATTGTGCAGCATGAACTCTTTGTTTGTAGGTGTTTCCACTAAAACCAGTTTTTCTGAATGCTGAACATTTATTTCAGCACCTTTTAATTTAGCAGCTAGATTGACAGTCCTGCAAGTACCAACAGGATAAAGATTCTCTCCTGTTTTCGTTCTCTCTCTCTCTCTCTCTCTCTCTCTCTCTCTCTCTCTCTACCTCCCACAGAGTTTACACACCACAGACCCATTCATCGTTATGCAATAAAAAAGTGTTGTTACAGCTTTTTCCTACCTCACTAGTGGCCTACATGTCTGCCTTGGGTTTGTGTCCTCAGCCCTAAATTAAATATTGACCAGCTGTCCTTTTATCTGTAAGATAAACACAGAAGCAATTGTCTGATCAATAATATCAAGATGAGAAACATTCATCTTACACTGTCACAGGTTATTTTTGTGCCTGCGAAGCCGAAACCTGCTTAACTTTACATCTTAAAGACCTTTTTTTACCCTTAAGCCTCATCTTAACCTCTTATCCTCACTCTTATTTTTAATCCAAAGTTATTACTTTCACTATTAGGCCAAGACTGCTATAAAAATTTTAAACATTTTAATAAATATTGATTCTCATTTCTCCCACAGTGATTATTCTGTCAGACAGTTAATTATACTGTAGTGTTAATTTCTTTGCCAATACTTCTGAAAACAGTTTCTTTTAAAAATCATATCACTGTTTGCCTATTTTTCATTTTATTTAATTTTTTTGGCAGTTCTTAGGTTTTAGAATTAAATTTTTTAAATTCCTGCTTGTCTTTGTTATTCACGTACATGATCATAATTTAGATTTTTCTGAAATCTTTTTTCCATCTTACTTCTATTGATATTGTTATATGTTGCTAAAAAAAAAAAGTGACTTCCAGGTTTAATGTGAGGAAACTCCTCACATTAATCATATTATCACAAAATCATACTAATACTGTAAATGTTCAATATAACTATATAATTCAGCAGTTGATACTCTCTGGAAGAAGCATTAATGATTCAGAATCGAGGTTAACTCATCTGCAGTTCCAAAATCTGATTTTCCACTGGTGTTTAGGCAGAGACCCAATTGCTTCCTCGTACTAGTTGTTGTCAGTTTTGGCTCAGTCTTGGACTTGATGATTATGTCAGCAAATAAAATAAAATTAAACCATACAAATACTCAGACTTTAGTTAGCAAATGTATTTGTATGTGCCTTATTTATCATTGCGCTGTGTATTTTTGTAGAATGACTTAATTTTTCTCCTGGTTGGCAGAGTGGTCAGTATTTGAAGTGATGCTTATATTTGCCATCATCCGTTTTGATGGGAACAACACTGAGGTCTACACAGCCAGAGACATCGCTCACTACTGGGTAAGACATGGTGTGGTCTAACTTTAAGTGCAAAAAGTGACATGAACAACTAAACACTAGTTTAGTTCCATGACTGGATTTCATTACTGTCCAAAATGTTGTGTTTTATTGTGTGTATATTTCTGTTCTCACTATTTGTCTTCCTGTAGCTCAGAGACGTTCTGCCGTGCAACATGTATTTACACAGAGTTTCTGTGTTTGAAGCAACTAGGTATGAACTCAAATGCATTTAGCAATAAGATATATAAATCCCAGTTCAATTATTCATATTAAGTATATTATACTTGTTAATAAAAAGGGAAATGATGAGAAAATAAGCATACTGAGACTCTTTAATATTTTATGCAGATCCCAAGAGAGCCTTGGAAAAATATTACATGAAGAGAAGCTGGTAGGTTTTTATGGTTGTCATAGAGATAAAAGTTGCCATTTTTGTGATGCAGCTACTAAATTTAGTGTAAGTTATTTTAATCATGTAATGTTAGTGCTTTTTGCAGTTAAGTAATTTATCCTTTTCAGAAAAAAGAAAAAAAAACAGTAATTTGTCCTTTGTTCCTCAGGTGCGGTGGGGTTCCCATAATACTGACAGGTATTTTTTACACATCCTAGATCATAGTAACCATGCTTTCATGTGCTGCTGGTGTGCTGTATTTATGAGTTTTGTGCACATGAACGACTATAATATTTAACTGACACCCAAGTTGCTGGGTTGTGACATTGTAAGGGGTCTCATTAAAAAATAACCAATAACCGTGTTTCGTGCATATTCAGATGGACGCTGTGGCTTGCTAAGGACATACACACACATTATGTCAAGAAGTTTGTTTGGGAAAACAGCAAATTACACTGCCAATAAAGATAATACTTAATACATATACACATATTCTCTCTCCCTCCCTATTTTCATTTTGTTTATTCCCAACCATAGCACTTGAATGTGTGACGTGGTAATTACGACTTCCTAAATGAAGAGTGGGAGTTAATAAGGAGCACATAAAGGCAACATTATTATTGACTGAAGTTAATGTTGTGCAATCTGATGATCTCTGTCTCCCTCCCTCCCTCCCTCCCTCTCAGGTTTGACTGCCTGGCTTATGTGAATGTGATTCCCAGTCTGGACGTGGCGGCTGTTCAGAATGAGCTTTACAAGGACCTCAAGATCCCCTACAAAGACCCAAACAATGTGCTACAGCTGCTGGCTGATGCAGAAAACGTACACACCACCCCTGTCGGTAGGAATCACCTCTAAATAGGTTCGATTGTGCATCTGTGTTCTTAGGTTTTACCACATTTCTGTAGTCTGTGTAATATCTGCAGCCATTTTGTGAGATAGACACATTCTCTGGCTGGCACAGTATTTAGTGTTTACTACTTAAAGGACTGTACCACCCATTTTGCATGTTTAAGCCTAATATATTCAATTTTCATCCACATAAGGTTACTGACAATCATTTAAAACTGTATTTCAGCTTCCCTGATATTTTGTAAAATCTCTTAATCTTTCAAAACCAAATATTCAAGCGATACACCCACCTTAAANTGATATTTTGTAAAATCTCTTAATCTTTCAAAACCAAATATTCAAGCGATACACCCACCTTAAAAATTAATATTTCACCTGCTAATAGTTATGCAGTCTTATGAAGTCATGGTTGTTTAAATTTTTCGATAAACGCAGGCCTTCTTTTGGTACTATACTCCACGGTGGAGACATACATTCACTCTGAGATTTTTATTGCGCTTAAATGCTAAAATTATGAAACTTCGAAAAAACCTGAATACACGTCTTGTTCACGATGATGGATTNTTAAATGCTAAAATTATGAAACTTCGAAAAAACCTGAATACACGTCTTGTTCACGATGATGGATTACTTATCCCAAGAAAGTTTCAAGTATCAACAAGTTCATTTTAATAGCAGAATGAACTGAAACCAATGGAGGTCTGGAAGGTAAGAATTTTTTTTATTTAACTCATTGTTCCAGTAGTATGCTTTGGGAAATGATTGTCAGTAACATAACATGTATGAAAATTGAATATATTAGGCTCAAACATTCAAAATTGACGGTATGGTCCTTTAAGTGCCAACGAGAAGAAACTAACGTAAATATTTCAAAGCAGACACTCCAAAATGTAAAAAATCTGAGACCTCACAATTTCAGTGATTTTTATGTTTTAACTTGAGAGGTTATGTGGGTAAATATTTAAATAAATGTGTCTGAATAAAGAAACTCTGGCTAATAACTTTCTCCTTTCTAGAAAATTTCCCCTTTGAAACGGTCAGTCCATCTGTTGTGGTGACCGAGACCGAGACGTCTTCTATCACAATCTCCACCACCGCCACACCACCACCTTCTGCTTCCTCCCATACCCCTGGAAACCTCTCCTGTCAGTCTGATAAGATTATTCATTATGTCCTCAATCAAATCATTTTGAAGAAAATAGTCTGTGGAAAGTCACTGAATTTGTTTTGTCAACATCTCCTGTGCAGATCTGTATTTTGAGGTTAAGGCGAATGTGTCCATAACAGGAGTCTGTGACCCGGAACAGTTTCTTTCCATATGGGTACGTGTCAGAGAACACAGCTCTTTTATTTTTAGGAATCCAACACAGATCTGTCTTGTCTTAAAAGTGGAAAACAATACAATGACTTAATACAGGTGGTCAATAATAATAACAGTTTTCTAGTCTTTAAAATATTTATGGCACATTATGCTTAAAAACTCTTTGACTCTTCACAGCTCAATGTCAGTCTACCTAATGATGAGATGATTGTGCTCAACTTCCAGCTTCTCCCCAAAGCTCGCAGGTACAGGAAGTGATGTAACTGCAATGTCATCAACACAACGCCTGTTTCTATTGAATATCGAATGGTTTAATGTTATTTATCTCGCTTTCAGTGATCATCTTAACCTACAGTCAAACCTTTCGATCTCTCCTGATGTGAGTAAACAAAAGTTGATTTCAGTGTCACAAATAAAACTCACACTAGATTAGACTCACAGTTTAAGTATGACTTTGGGACTGTCACATGTTCAATATCTTCGATTTTCACAATTTTCATGCCAGACAATTTTAAAAATCTCATTTTTGATGCAGAATTTTATTCTGGATCAAAGTGTAAAAGCATTTGAAGCAGAATCAGACCATCATAGGACATCAAATTTAACTGGTATCTTCTAAAAAGGAGCATCAATTTATAAAAATACAGCTAAATAAATAAATAAATGCATGGGGGTTACATTTAATTGGTTTGATTTTTTCTTGTTTGTTTCTTGTTTTGTTTTCTTTGTTTTTAGCCAGTGCAAACAAATATTAAACAAGATGTTGATATAAATCTAATCCTTGTATGATTTGTAACTGATTAAAATAGTTTCTCCTTCAGTCTAAAAGATGTTTATATTTCCATTCTTTTCCAGGTGTCCATAAACAGAGTATCAAGGTATGGATCTACATAAGTTCACTTAGGTCAAGAATAAATGAAATAGGAGAGAAATAAATACATGAGAGGACATAACAATAATGAAAATTCCTAATTTGTCTTGGCCTTTTCAAACACATGACCAGAACCAGTAAAGAATATGTATCAAGGCTAACTCATTATAGTACAATTTAGCTTAATTCATCTATAGAGTACCAAATCAAATTTGGAAAAAGTCTCCTGCCTGAAAATCATTTAATATTTCCAAAACACTTAAAAAAATCTAAGTGCCTTGTATGCAAATCCCAACACATAATTAACTTAAATGCAAAAATGACTAACTAGGCTCCCCCCCCCCCNCCCCCCCCGTGTGTGTGTTTATGTAGAGAAAGTTGTATTTTCCAGGTTCAGGTCAAGATGTTGTCGACAGACACACAGGAAATGGAAGCACGGATACAACACCTGCTGGAGGTTCCCTACAATAACGGCTCCATCTATGTAGCAACCGAGGACGTACAGATAAGCCGCATATGTCAGTGACATTCATGTTCAAGTGAGACAAAATAAAAGGAAATCAAGTTACATTTGATATGTGATATTAAATTTAAAACACTAGTTAAAACCATAATCACTCTAACAATCCCTTGTACATGCTACAAAAACAACTTCAGATTTTCTCAAGCACTGTAACATAACATTCATATAATTCCTGTCTTTCTTTCTCCATGTGTGTCACTGTCACTCTCCTGTAGTTATATTTGAGTGTAAAGCACATTCACAGCAGACTGGAAAAGGCCTGTTTGAGTGGCCGCTCACCACGGGAGGAAGAAACGCCACTCAGCCATGTCCAAAAAACTCTCTTCTCAACGCTACCCGACACTGGTAAGAGCTTGGACAGCTGGTTTATTTTTTTCTACCTGTTCAATAATGTTAAACAATGTTAAGAGTTTAACTGTTACTTTGCTGGTGTTTTACATAAGCACTTGCTTAAAATTTCTACAAGCAGTAAAAAAGTATCTCCTTTATCAGAGTACAACCCACAAAGCATAAAGTCTAAGTGCTGATTCAATCTGATAATATATATTTATAGCTGCTTTTAGGACTCTTTTAGGACTCTTTTTGTGTTGATTCAGTGTGACAGCACATATTAATAGCTGTTCATAGGTTGTGAGCGGATGCATTGTAAAAGCATTAACAAGGAGGTCAATGTGGCTAATTACCAGTTAGCAGCCAGGTGATTCCCAGGATCAATAGCCTCCACAGCTGTTCTTTAGTCCGTTTGATAAAGATACTTTCATACTTTTAAACAATCAACTGATATTTTGTTGCAAGAGAAATACAAGGGAAAGCAGAAATAGTATAAAGTGATCACAGAAAAAAAAATAGACTTCTCAATGTAGGGAGTCAAAAACTTTTAGGATGAAAGAAAGAACAGTTCAGTGATAAATGTTCTTGTCTGGTCACAGTAAACTGGGCCTCAGGACACAGTGGATGACCTCAGACATGGATGACTGCCCTCTGCTGGTAGAAACCATCCCTGACTTGGACCATGTCAAAGTTACTGCAGGTCTGTTACATGTCTTATGATACAGATTTTAAGAATTAAGATGGCCTCATGTATCTTAATCAAATTTTAAAATATGTGATATAAAAAATTATCACTGTGTGTGCAATGAGTCAGCTGAAATGAGTGTGTTATCACTATGTTTGTTATCTTCTACTGCCCTGTGCAGACTTGCATTGTTTTACACATTGTCTTATTCATCTCCAGAAAATGCACTGGATGTGGCGGAGATGACTGAAAGTTTGCTGAGTAACCACTCCAAACTCAACTACCAGGACCTGGTTACAATCCTAAACAAGCTGAAAGCCATCATTAACATCAGCAAGGTCACACCAGACCTGGGCCAAGCTTTAATCAACATTATCTCTGACATACTGGAGTCTGACAGTGACCTAAAGCCTTTTACAAATACGTAAGGATGAATGATTAAAAATCCAAATGTGAAATCTGATGGATTTTCCTTAATGTTTAACTCAGTCTCTGTCTCTCCTCCTCTCAAGTATTCTGAACATCACAGAGTCAGTGGGAGACAGGATGATGGGGTTTGAAGGCTCCTCCACCCTTGTTGCTCTGGCCATCGCTATCTCAGTGGTGGATGTGGATCCTGAACATTTTGGAAGTTTATCATTTGGAGTGTCATCTGTCTGGACAGGCTCAAAGCCTGAAGTTAGTAAATTATGTCCTTAATCTGTCAAAGTTCCAAAACATTCAGCGCACCAACCTGTTCATCTAAAATTGACAGAGCAAACAAACAGCAAAAGGGTTGCACTATTATAGCTTTGATCCTTCTAGTCACTGAAGTGAAACGATCTCTTGTGCTCTTATTATCTCATATTAAAGAGGGTTAAATTAATTATAGTTATAGTTTTATACTGAGAAATGGAATGATGATGTTGGTATTAGTAAAGATAAAGCGACTAAGAGGTGATGCATTGTTCTGTCACTGGGCATCTCTTTAGCCATCTTTTAGCCTGACTAAGCTAACAGATAATTGATGATTGCATTGTTTATTTTTTCATAAAGATAAAATGCAATAAATCATAAAATATAGATTTGAAACAATATCCACTGAAAGACATTACTCATCCCTTTTGGGGAATGTAGAGCTGCCTACTTCAAATATGATTTATACATTTAATATGTAGCAAATAGTTATTAATTTGAAATATATTGCAAGCAATTTCTTCAGTGTGCTGTAAAATAATGAAACCTCTGCTACTAAATTGGTCATTTAAATATGGGATGTCTGTGTGTGTACGTGTGTGTGGGCAAAACAAACATCTCCCATATTCTCTTGCAGTGTTACTTATGTCTTTTCTTTTTTTTAACATTATATACACAATCATATTCTGATGGTACAAAAATCACTTTATTTGCTGCTGTAAATTCAAGTATTTATCTGATCTTCAAAGAGAATTAAGGAATCTTTTTCTTTATGTTGCAGATTTTTATCAACAGGTATCCATACAATGGTACAGTCGCTTTCATCTCCCTGCCATCCATCCTACAGTACAGCTTCCCCCAGTCCAGCCTGAACCACAGCATATCAAGGGTTCAGTTTCAGTTCTATGGAATCCCGATGCTCTTCAAGGTACTAATGTATATATATATAGATAGATATATATATATTTTTTTTTTTGTTTTTGTTTTAATCTTTCCTATATAAGAAACAAGGGAAAAGCTACTGTTACTTTTATTTTCTAATGCGATTATACATTGTGATTTATGAAATTAATACAATATAGCCTGAATATAATTTAATCAGCATCTGGTAAACTGTGGACAGTTTATTGTGTATAGCTGTTGAGTACAACAATCTTGCAATGAATTCTACCTTTGTGAAGCTTATAATGATTTATATGTCAGAGAGGTGTTGGATTACCTATATGGTCATTTTTAAAGCTATATATATTAGAAATATATTGGTCCCTTGTGTATGTATACTGAAGTGGACAAATATTGTATTATTATTTTTAGAACAGCCACAAGGGGCAGATCCTCAACACCTTCGTGGTGTCAGCCAGTGTGACCAATGCGAGCTCTCCAATCAAAGACCTTGATGAAGACATCCAAGTCACACTTCATCATCTCACACACAACACAGTAGGCTCATTTTTACAAAACAAACATTAAGTTCAGGCAACTTACATTACCTTACTTATTATAAATTCATAATGAGGTGTTGCCTTTGTTCATCTCTTTAAGCTGTACAAAGACGTAGAGTGTGTGTACTGGAACTTCAATAAAAACAGTAGGTATTAATTGAAATTATCACTCTTCTAATTTAATGAATACTGGATGAACTGAGTGACATTAATGAATATCTGTGTCATCATCCAGATGGTCATGGAGGCTGGGATGGTTACGGCTGCAGAAAATACAACAGCAGCTCCAACTACACAACGTGTCTGTGTGATCACCTCACACACTTTGGAGTTCTTCTGGTAAGAGCCACACATAATCCCTTTAATGTTTGCTAAAGGGACCCCAGTACAGTTAATTGCATCAATATAGGTAGTTTGGTAGTAGAAGTAGCAATAGCAAAGAGGATCTAAAAAGAGAAGAGGTTAAGCTCAAATTAAGCCAGCAGAGGGCACTTGAAGCACATCTAAGTGCAACATAAATTATCAATTTATATTAATTCACTTTTAGAACTACCACAAGTTGTTACTGAGGGATCTTTATTTTCTCTAGTGTTTATGTAGATATCAAGGAAACATCATGAAAGCGTAATCTTGAGTATGATGCTTTAAAACATTCATGTCAATGATCATAAGACGACTTGGTCATAAGGTGCTATTTAGACACCGTCCTAGTAAAGACGTAAGAAATAAATGTTCTTAATGAACAATGGAATCTGTGGATTATTTTTGGGAAATGTGGATGAGTAGTATTCCAAAACCACAAAAATATCAGAATTACAAATCCTGATATTGCCACCACAGCCCTGTAGCTCACCTAGGCCAGTCACTTCTCATTATGTCTTCCTGCTTTATGTCTTTATTAATAACAGCGAGAAATGCTGTTATACTAGCAAACACACTAATACTGACAAGTCTATGTAATCATTAACTGTGTGTTTATGTGTCTAGGATGTGTCCAGGACTTGGACAGACCCAGCTAATGAGCAGATTCTTACCATTATCACATATGTTGGCTGTGGAGTTTCATCACTGTTCCTGGGGATCACTGTTCTGACATATACAGCCTTTGAGTAAGACTTGAACCCCTGACTTGGCTTTTCCACCCATCATATCATACACCTGTCATATACACCTGTCTTTATAGACAGACACACACACACACACACACACACACATACACACAGAGGTAACTTGTGTCCACTCTAATGCAGCTACAGTACGTTTAAAATATACCTGCGAGTCAAAAGGATTCCAGTAAAGTTAAGAAACCTCACACCTTAACACACATTTGCAGAGGCTTTAATACTCCATGTTGGTTTTAACTTTAGCCATTGAAAAATTTTAAGATGTGTTTTTACAGGATTTTGAATGAAGAATCTCTTAAATTAATGTTCTCTATATGCCTTTTCCTCACTGCTCGCCCTTCTTTCTCTCAGGAAGCTTCGTCGAGATTACCCCTCTCAGATCCTCATAAACCTCTCCCTGGCCCTGCTGGGCTTAAACCTGATGTTCCTGGTCAATTCCTGGCTGTCCTCGTGGGGTCGGTATGGCCTCTGTGTGGTGGTGGCTTCCACGCTGCACTATTTCCTCCTGGCTTCATTCACCTGGATGGGATTAGAGGCGGTCAATATGTATTTTGCACTTGTCAAAGTCTTCAATGTTTATGTGCCCTCTTATATCCTCAAGTTCTGTGCTCTGGGGTGGGGTAAGTTACGTGAATATCCTATTCAGTCTAGAAAATTGTCACGGCTGTCATTTTTATGGTTTTCAAAAGAAAGCCATGTATTATGCATGCTGAAAAAAGCATTTCTACCCTATAGGAATTCCTCTGGTGATCTGTGTTCTGGTGCTCATCATCGACAGAGAGGCCTATGGCAGTCATCTCTACACAGACGCCCAGCCAAGCTTACAGCCACTGGACAATTCTGAGAATTTGTAATTTTTTTTTTTGGCTCAGATTTGTTCTTGCATGCATTTCAGCTGGTGTTAAGTTACTCTAACCTGGAAAAAAAAAAAAAAAAAANGAAAAAAAAAAAAAAAAAACTTACTCAAGCTTTTTCCCCACTGAATCACTGGTCCCTCAGCTGCTGGCTCCAGGATGACGTGGTGTTCTACGTGTCTGTGGTTGCCTACGCCGTACTTGTCTTTCTCTTCAACACTGCGGTAAAAATATATATTTTATTAAATCTAATAAGCAACCAATGTACATGTTTACTTTAATTCCATGGCACTCTTCTGATCCATTTTCATCTTTTTTTAACAGCATATAGTTTTGTCTGGAATATTTACAGGCCAATTAACCATGCTTATTGAATGAGTCACACCTTTTTTAACAATAAAATATATGACGACGTTAAGTCATCTCTGCTTTGATATACTGCTTAATGCTTAATAAATACTCTCAGAACAGAGACACGGCCTTGAAGACCACAAGGCTCAATCAGTTTAACAATAAATTCTCAATAAAATTTCCCAATTGGAGGCATTAAGTTATGTTGAGCAGCAATCCTTAATTCCGTTTCCATTTTTCAGTAAATCAAGTGCTCTAACCCTTCTTTTGCATCTCCTCTTAGATTTTCGTGGTGGTTCTGATCCAGATTCGCCACATGAGGGTCAACCGCCCAGCCGGGATCCGTAGTGGACTGATGCATGACCTGAAGGGAGTTGCCAGTCTGACCTTGTTACTGGGACTCACGTGGACCATTGGCTTCTTCACCTGGGGGCCGGCCAGAATAGTTATGCTGTACCTGTTTTCCGGACTCAACACATTGCAAGGTTATTAGAATTACTGCAAGTCATGCTGAATAACCTTTATGTCTAAAAATGTAAGCAGAGACTGTAGAAGAAAAAAAGAGCACTTACACAGATAGAAAAATAAGAAAGCTAACAGAAGCAAAAGCTTTTACTGCTTTTTACCTCAGCTGGCTTTTAATATTTCTGTTCTTTATCTGGGAAAGATGGAGTCACTTTCCACTTTCAACTGTCCTGGTTTTCAAAGTACCAAGATCCCTTTTAGACCACCAACACACCTCACTTTTCTTTATATCCCAGGGCTGTTCATTTTCCTCTTTCACTGTCTAATGAAGGAAAATGTCAGAAAACAGTGGAGGATCCATCTCTGCTTAGGACGTTTCCGACTTGAAGAGTACTCTGGTATGACAGCCACACACAGATGGGGCTTCATTACATTAACAAACTGCATGTGTCTCACAGAATAAAAAATATGCAATTTATGGAAATTTTTGTGTTTCTACAAAAACACTGGTAATTAGATTAGCTTATTATTTATATATAGGTATCAATACTGTTACTTTGACTTAAAACACCATTTCCATGATGTTACCTTTTGTATTTTAGTAGTGGGAGTCTCAAACTAAAAGTCACATGCCTAGGCATTAATACTTCATTATTAATTTTTATTTTTTTAATAGATACTTTAAAATATCAACGCATTACATTGGTTCTGAAAATTATTATGAAATTCAAAAACCCAGCCTAAGTGGTAATGTAAAGGTTAATATGGCCCGTATTTTGTTTGAAAAAGCCTTAAATTAGAAGTGAAGACTTGAACAGTGAAAGTAAAAGATAAACAAGTCATGCATTATTTTTCTTTACATTTTACAATGTTGTTCTTATCATCCAGAGGGGAGCAACTCAGCATCAGTTGGAGTTGTGGCCAAATCCAAAGCCAATCCTCCAAGAACACTGGTACCTTCAGTCCGCTCTGTCAAGTCCAGCTCCACAGAGAGCACATCGGCTTCCTCTGACTCCATCCAGAGGGACTCGTCCTGCAAGAGGCCCAACCTGGGTGAGTAAAAAAAAACATCAAGCATTTAATTCTTACACAAAGGCTGACAAGACAAAAGGAAGCTTTTGCATTCATAGGCAAATTGTAAAACTCTGATAAAGCAATGGTTTTGGGTTAGAATATGTTCCTAAATGAATTAAACTCATGCATTCCTTCATCAACATTTAGCATTAAAGGTTGCGACAAAGTTCAAACTAATCGCAGCCTCCTTATGATCAGCTTATTCCCACACCATGATCTCTCTGCAGAATCACAGTGAAGGTCATTGCATGCATTAATGAGACTGTATTGACATTAAAGAATTGCTTAAATCTATTTAATAAGGCATGCTTAAAGGCCACAACTAAAAGGCCATAATTGTTATTCCTTTGAGATTTACATTAACATCTTACAGATCAGTTTCACTTAAACTCAAGAGCAATGCATCCCCCCCCGTATTAGCTAAAATGTCTTTTTCACACCTGTAAGTGCTTCACAGATGCTGAATTGTTCTGCAGGTCTGTTTTCGAATGGCCTGGCTCTGCCTCGAGCCCACAGAAGCCCCTCTGTTGCAGGAACTCCGTTTTCTCACAGGGGAATGAACCCGACACCTGGCTGGAGCAATCACTTGCTAGACCAGCAAGGACACAAATAAAACACACCGACTCAAGCGTGACACATACAGCCATATTCACACATATTTGTTCACATATACATATGAAACCTATAGAAACCTATTAAACCAGCTTCAAATTGATTAAAAATGTATTGCTTTGTGTGTGATAGGAAATACAGGCTTGACCATGCATTGCAATTCAATATGACAGAGTTTACACACACTTGGAATACAAAGAGATATTTGTCCACGTTGTGCAGAGCCAAAATTAACTCGTGCCGCTGTTTTGTAGTGTCATAAAATAATTTTATCATCCAATTTTATGTTTTGTTTTAGCTAAATATTGTAAAAGAGCCTGTAATTACGAAGATGTGAGTAGCTGCATCAGTTCCAAGGAGGAGTTGGTTGCCAAGCAACTGGTGAGCAGATCTATGGTGACAATGAATATGGTACCACAGTTTGTAATAAATAAATGAATAACTAATTTTTGAAAATGAGCATGATCAAAACTTCTCTGTGCACGTTCTTTACTACTGTCAGTAAATTTTTTTGCAAATGTACTAGAAGTGACAACGGCATCCAATCGTACTTGATAGTAAATGGAAAATTTTACCTGTGTGTTAGCCTTCAAGCAACACATTTGATCTCGTTCACAACTCATTCAGAATGACTACTTCACTGTAGTGGGTAACAGCAGGGTCTCGTTTATTTTTCCAAAACACAATCTGAAAAAGCAATTATTTTACAGAAACATTACTACATAAACATTTTGGAATCATTTTAAAGAGTAAACTGCACAAAACAACTGCAAAGAAACTCTCAATAGAACCTCAGAAGAACTTCTAAATGGTCCTTTTCTGGGGGATACAGCATTCAGATGCTAAAGCAGTCCACCAGGGTTTTAGAATTCCAGGGACCTGCATGGTTGATCAGAAACTGCCTGTTGACAAGCGCTTTGGCTGTATGATACACGCTGGCATCCACCTATGAAACAAACCATTTACAACATGATCAGAGAACCTAATTGTTACATGTTTCTAAACACTAACAGCACAGTAAGTTACAAAACAAATTGCACAAAAACTGCTGCAGAATGTCAGGCACATTTTTACCAGAACTCAGAATGATCACTGATCATTTACGTAATCATCTTATGCTGAAACACACCTTGGCACTGTGGCAAGTGGGAAGATCCAGCAGATAGCTGTGCTCACCCATCTGTGCAACTTTGTGGAAGTAGCTGTAGAGGGCTCTCTTGCAAAGTCTGCTGGAGAAGCCAGGCCCACTCACATATGGGGAGCTGAAAGATAGAGACAGAAGTGCATCAAAAATATTAGAGGTGGATGTCTTCCTAGATATATATAATCCTATAGTATAATACTGTATATACACATTAAAAGTTTTACATTTTTCCAAACTAGTCCACAGGGCAACTAGGATGGATCTTCAAATTATTTGAGGAAATCTGCTGTTTTCAGCCTTAAACTAAACTCTTGACAGCTAAAACCACAAACTAGGTCTTTCAAATTATAGGGCTGAAAGTCATTGCTAGGCACAGCTATTTTTATCTTTTTTTTTCCAGTAGGTGTTCCAACCATACCATCATTTCCTCCTCAGATCCTCCTAAACTTCATATTCCTTCTTATTCTTTTCCTTAACATTCTCTTCTTTTTTTACTAAAGTCTTTTTAGCACTTCATTATTTATAGTTTGGAAAGCACCGCAGAGTTCAGCCTGATGTGCACTACAGTGTTGTCTAAAACTAATAGTTCAGGCTGCAGGACATAAGCTTACATATAAAGCAACACTGGGAGTGCCGAGCAGGATCTCAAATTTATTTTTGGCTGTAATCCCTGCTCAGGGACAACACAGCCTCCAGTGAAAGCCACGTCTCAGCGTTCCACTCTACCTTGTGGATGCCAGCATTTGTCTGCGGCTGCAAGACATGGCAGGGGCCCCTGGCCTTACTGAGGTTGTCAAATATGCAAACTGCATCTGGTTCTACCAGCAGGTGTAAATTAAGCAAGATGTAGTCGGGTTAAGTTTCTCTGCAACAGGAGTACATGATGCCATACTGGTCTGACATTCTGATGCAGGGTCCTAAAGCTCTGTTCTCAGTCACAAATTATAGCCCTCATATTATCATTGAATTAAGAAACATCTAGCATGTACAACACCTTCAAACGGTCATGTAGACAAAAACTGTCAGGTAGATAAGTGGCATTCATCTAAACAACCTGAGCCCAGATGATCGTAATACACCTCTTAAATTGGTCTTTAAGTACTTTAAAAGATGGAAAAAAAAAAAAAGAAATCACACTGTCCAACAGAATCGTATAAACATTATTTTCTGCATCTGTGTAATCCAGTGAGTCAGTGACACTGTATCACACTTGTAATGGGTGAAATGTTAGCTTGAAGGTTCATTTCTAATGAACACAATGTGAAATTTAGAGAATGCACAAATGCATAAAAAAGATCCAAACTGAGGTGAGAAAAGTTCCAAGTATTTCAATTTAAGCAAATTTATCAGTTATTCTAGTCGTATGATGTTATTTAATGTACAGAGACAGGAGCAAAAAGAAGGAAGCCTTGAGGAAAGTAAGAAAAAGAAATTGAACATCAGGATAAGTTTTCTAATCAGTCACACTAGAAATATGAGAAATATGTCAAATGGGATCTTGTGTCTGTCACATTGGTGTAAATAAAACCAGGGGAAAATTTGCTCAGAATTCAATCTGAATGGAACTTCAGACACCAGTTCTCTATGGACATTACCTCAAATGCAAAACATTGTACATGAGTTTATATGTTTTCCTGTAATTCTGCATTATATATTTGGTGTTTGTGGAACCTTGGGAACTTGACTGGAGATTGCAGTTGTGATTACATTCATGATTTTAACAGTGCTCATATACCATTGACAGAAACAATTTGTGTATTTCCTCTGGCTGCATCTACATCATACCCATCAATGATGTAGCCGGTTCCACTGTCCAGAACTTCAATATCCTTGTCTCCAAGGCACCAGTTGATACTGAGGGAGTCACACTTGGGGAAGTTTGCAACAGGCCCCTCTGGGTCACTACAGCAAACAAAGATGTTGTGTTTTTTGTAGAGTGGCGGCAGATGGTCCTCCCATCCAACACCCATCCGGTTGTTGGTGATATCAGATATTTCCTCATCGAATGGGTTCTGGCTTCCTAACAGTAAAACAATGTCAGTATTTATCTATACATATTAGCGCAGACAGAACTCTAACAAATTAAGCTGACTCTTTTTGTACTTTGGTTTTGTTTTTATGGACTACATCACAGTTATTTATATATAGCTTTACTGACACTGAAACAGCTAGATTCATAGTTTTAGTATTTCTGAAAAAGTGATACCAGTATTTTAAGTAGTGAGCTTTAACATATTCCCAAAATACAGTATCAACCCAATTTCACTGAGACTTTTACTATACCTAGCACCATGCTGGTGATGTAGAATGGCTGGATGAAGTGGCTCAGCAGTGCACCCTGGACCCCCATGACAGTCCAGCGACACAGTTTGTCGCTACCAGACATACAGCAAACCCTGGCACCAAAGACGCTTGGGTCAAGGTGGGCTACAGGAATCAACAGGCCCTTTGCATGACACTGCAGCTTCAGACTGGTGCAAATGTTCTTCAGCGAGCTCCTAAACAGGATAGAAAAGTTAATTTTACTCATTTAACTACATCTGTAATCAACGGTAAAACTCAGCAACGTATAATAATCAATCCAGAGAAGCATAAACCACAGACATTTAACTTAATGAGTTCCAAAAACTGTATATACATTAACAATATCACAGATATTGACCCAATCAAAACAACGGAAAACAGCTATACTTGAAGTAGAAGTTCTTAGTAGCGCCCTCTGGGGAATGATTGGTGTAGAGGTGCAGGCTGATCATGCGTTTGAGCTGAAGCTGGTGGCTCTCTGTACTACTCTCAAAAATACAGTCCTCTTTGGCCTCTGGATCAGAATCAAAGTACAACAGAAGCTGCTTGTACAGGAACCTGGAAAACAAGCCAGAAAATCTCATTCTCACTTTCGGCAACACTGGCATTTAAAAACAAAACAAAACAAAAAAAAAAAACCTTAACAAGAACCATAAATTGTACAAGAAATGGGCAAGCAGATTCTGGCAGCCTGTTCCATGTTCCATGAAAAATCACAGGCTGAATCTCATTAGTCAATTTATTATTTAATTCAGACTTAGTAAATTAGAAGGCTGGATGTTTCTGACTAGCACAACCAAAATTCAAAACATTAAATATCCTTGAGACTGCCAAGCAGTTGTTAATCACACTTTTTCTAAGTTCTATTTGCAGTTTGTACCTTAGGAGAGCCCGCCTGGCGATGACGATGGCATGGCAGTCGTGGACCATCGTTCCATTGTAGCAAAGCCTCTTGTTGCAGCTTGAACGACCGGTTCCTATTGCCACCACCTTGTAAAGCTCACACGGACGACCTGCTGTATCTAACATGTCTACAAAGAAAATGGAACTATTTCTCTTCCCACTACTTTTATCAACACTGTTACATTACAGACAAATTTTAGGATTGAGATGGAAAATTAAGTGTGATACAGATCAAGGGCAGGACAACAATGATGAACTCATGGACCTGGACTATAGATAAACAGACAGATAACTTTATTAAGGACAAAGAGGAAGGTCCATAGTACACTGTAAAAGAAAAACGCAGACACTTAAAAAATTCAACAGATATGGTGGATAAACCCCGTAAATGACACAAATGTAACAAAAAAGTGGACAGAATACCAATGACCTTGGAAAATAGGAAGTGGGAAATGCAATCTGGTTGCAATTCATGTATTATCATCCTTATTAAACCATTAACCTGGAAAAGAGCAAATCTAATCAATTTTAATTGATTTAACCTATATATACACACATATATACACACACACACACACACACACACACACACACACACACATATATATACAGTACATATAAAGACACACACAGGGATCTCACCTTTTATCAGGACAAATGCTGCCATGTTGCTCTTACAGCTGTGGAAGTCAGGAAACATCTTCAAGAGGATGTCAAACTTCTCACGACTTATTACTGCCATGTGATTCTTGTGCCAGGCAGTTCGCCAAACTTAAAAAAAAAAAAAAAAAAAGGAACAACAATATAAATACAAACAAAGGTATTTTGGATACCATCCTCTCAGCTCCAGTTCGCAGCCTTAAACATGGCTGCATACACAGTATCAATTTGCTGTGTTGTGGATGTCTTCTGGTGACACAGAAGAGTTCCACTACCCATTTACAGAATATGATGATGGGAAGACAGAGGACATATCTCCATTGTTCATTCAGCCTGCAGTTTGTTGTTTTGGCTCTATAGTAGAAAACACACCACCAGAATCCATCACAAATATGGTGCCATAGTAACCAACACAATAAGTTTATTATGCTTCTGACCTGATTGCTTGCAGAAAAAACCATACGGCCATTTAATTCTAAAGATCGGACTTCAGAAACAAATTACATTCTATTCCTACATTCATACATTCTAAACACATGACAGCAAATTACAGCTATGCATTTTATTTTCCTCCATGTTCCCTATTCCCTCTGACGCCATGCTGCTACTACACCTTCAGTCTTTGTGTTCCCAGCTTGACTAGGGTCCAGGAAGAGCTCTTCCTCCAACTGAATGTTGTCATTAGGTGAAATGCCAGCGAGGGAGAGGGTAGGTGTATCATCATCAGAGAATTTAAGCTGAAAATAAAAATTATTTTAAACTTGAAAACCTTATAAAACCTTTTAAATTTGTGATGCACGTTGTGGTCAAATCTTTAGCAAGGATGCCTGTAATTGTGAGATTAATTAATTAATTAATTTATTATTAATTAATTTAAATTGATTAATTTCTGAGAAATTATTTTTGTGTTTTCTGCTATTTATTCTGAAATAATTTCAGGTTCCCTGTCACACCTTCCACATAAATGCAAAGAAATGCAGGATACACACAGTTTTACCACAGGAAACTGGTTACAAGAGGTCATAAAATTTGAATCTGATCAATTTACTAGGTGAGCGTCTTAAAAAATTGGGTCACACATTATACATTAGAGCTTTGTTTTGTGAAACAGCATATATGAGTTGCATTTTCTATTCAAGGGTTTTTCTAAGTTGTTTTGTTTTTTAATAAAAGTGTAGTTTTTCCTTTTGATGTGGGTGGAAATAATCACTCATTCAATAAGAGCATGCCTCTTTCACGATAAACTGCTATGGGAAACACTGTACATACAAAACCCGAACATTATCTCTTTCCTTTTATTACCTCTTCTTCAATCAGGACATCGGAATCAACTTCAACGCTTTGGCTGAGTTTGGGGGAAGAACGTTTCTCCTTTCTGGGTCTGTCCAGTTCTTCTGAAGGCAAAACTTCTTTCACTTTGTAGCTGGAAGCAAAGAGGAGTTTTCTTATGAGGAGAACATGAACAGTAACTAGACTCCACATTAACAAGGAGCATGTAGGTGAATTCTGCAAATCCTTAAATAACTCAGCAGCTAAACTGTTCAACATAAACTCAGTTAAATCACTTTAATCATGGATGCTAACAGTTACAGATTTCCTCCAAACCATTCTCCATTAATATCAACTTCAGTTCTGAGCTACACTATTTTTTTCCACATAACAAACCTTAGCATGACACGTGCCAAGCAGGACAGGGAGCTTTATGGTAGAACAGAAGAATACCCTGTTATAAGATATTGTTGCCTTAGTCATCCATGTGACTAAGGCTCACTGAGCAGATTCAAACCTGAGCATGACGTGTCAAAACCACATGAGCAGGGCTGCACACAAGTGGTACACACATGCGCACCCTCAAAGGGAAAATGCGTAGGTCTGCCCTCCTGTGAATGCTCATTTGTGTACCTAGTGTGTATATGTGTGTGTTCGTGTGTGTGTGTGTGTGTGAGTGAGAGAGAGAGAGAGAGAGAGAGAGAGAGAGAGAGACTGCAGTGTCTGTCCGTATTCAGCTTTCTTGTTCATTGTTCTGTCTGCATGTCTATGTTNCACACACACACACACACACACACACACACACACACACACACACACACACACACACACACACACACACACACACACACACATCCCAAGGAAAAAAACCAAAAACCCAAAACAAACAAAAAAAGTGCATATCATTATAGATCTCCTGGTCCTTGTTCTACTCCCAGACTGAAAAAAAAAAAATGATGTGCATCCCTGCAAATGAACCAGACATCAACTGCCCTGAAACACTGTGTGCACTCCTTTATGAGCTTTGTTTATGAAGTGGATGTATGGAGTTTGCACTCAATTTGAACTTAATCCACTTGCCAGTAGGCTCCTCCCCTGTCTGTACCAAAACCTTTGTGACAACCAGCAGCAAGAACAACAATAACAGCAAAAAACAGCTAAGATGCAAGACAAAACTACCAGAAGGGTAAACATACTAGACAAACCTACTTACATTTACAATACTTTTCAGATTTTCTTTAAGACTTAATAAGCAACAGCAACTTTTTCAAAGGCTGAGTGAACAAAACAGGCCTAAATTCAGTTACTGCTTCCCTTTTAAAGAAGACTTTGATCTAAACTTTTTACCTCACCATGATAATTACTCATGAATAATTGAAAAATCTGTTAATTTAATTTTGGAGTGAGAACAGTGTCAGTCAACTGAGGACACTGCCAGGTATTTTTGAGGCATGCTCTGCCATGACCTGTTTCTAACATGACTACCAGGAATCCATAAACAAGTGCAACCTCTTATCCAGACAACCATACAATTAGTGACAAACTGGCTGTTATAGTTCTGTCTCTATAACCACCATATAACACTGCCACGTTCTTCATTACCTCATGCCTGGGGCATCATTGTAATATGAAGCATAATATCCTGTCAGGTGTTCAGGGACCCAGTGACACGCATGTTGCAGGTTTTGGCGATGGTGCGATGGAGACCGAAATCTGGCACCTCTTCTTACACCAGATTTGACTGCTTCTTGATCTACCATGCTTTTCAAGAATCCTGTAAAAAAAATTAAAATCAAGCAAGAATAATGGTTTAAGCTACTTACAATACCACTTTAATGAATGCAAGGTCTCCTTTTATTATCATTTATTTACTCATTTAGTTCTTATTTCTACTTCTAGGAGACCTTCAACTAAAAGTATTTCATAACTGCTGCACGTCACTGGTGAAGAAACCACAAATAATGAGACATGACTTAAACTGTACTTAAATATTTTTCTTTTTTTAATAAATGAGCTAAAACCCTACATTTCACTGATGCAGCATAAAATTTAACTTAACAAATTTAATCCTGCAAAATGCAATTTATTCCATGCAATGTGTTGACATTATACACCAGCAAAGAGGCTTCTGTATAAACGTTACAATTGATTGACAACTATGAAAATCTCCACTTGTAACAACAATTAATTTTCAAAGTATTTTAGTCATTGCTAGTTATTGTGTTTAAAGATAAACCATTATAAAATGACTGACAGACTCTTTTAACATAATGGTACCATTCAGGTACCAAATTGTAGATGGACTACTGCTGATACAACAAATTGATTAGTCAATTTTTTAAAACATTTTTGTCATGTATCAAATAAAATACCAGGCATTTACTGGTTTCATCTTCTTGAATGTGAGCATTTATTGCTTTTGTTTTCTTTGCGAATGCCACTGGATTTGTGATAGGCATTTTAATACACTAAACAATTAAAAATCGTTAAGATTTACACAAGAAACCCAAGACAACTCATCTGGAGGCTGAATTAACGTTTTGACTGTAATGTCAATGCAATGTATTTGCATATTGTAAATTTGACACATTGCGCTAACTTTTGACAATAGCACGACACATTAGCATCATCTAATTTTAGCTAACAGCAGTATCTAAAACACCTGTAAGTTATCAAAATACACAAACATTTAGACTTTGTTTACTATCATAACCTTGAAGCTGAGATTCTTAGTGCACAATAGACACAATGTTTTGCTAATTTGCCCAGTTAACTGGTGCTAGCCTAGAGATTGTAATTAACAAATTAGGGTTAAAGCTAACAATGATACGAAAAGTCAATGCCATAGTAGCTAGCGCTTAGGCTAACATTAGCTAATTTGCCAATTTTGCTAACGTTAAAAAAGCAGTTAAAAGCAGACCCAGTTAATTAAAATGCTTTAACGGCTGAAGTAAATAAAATGGACTGCACTGTTTTGTGAGGTTACACATTACCTGTCGCTAATGTTACACTATGACACGACACAGCGCCCCAGCCCCTTATATAATCATTTCTCGTTGAAGTTTGAGAGGTAAATTTACGTTAAAATCACAGTTTATAGAAAAACTGATATAAATCACTCTAACCTCACCGTCAGTATTGGTCAATTTTATGTTTTTAGAAGTCACGACACAGGTTTGTGGGTTGGCTGCAGTCCACTAGGGATGGGCGGATCGATACCAAAATATCGACTCTTCCGATACTGACGTCTTACTTTAAAAAATTTCACAATAAAAATATCGATTTACATGTTTTAATTAAGATGCACTTATATATTTTTGTAATTGTATATTTTAATTAAATATTTGTTTGTAAATGATGGTGAAAATATGATAAAACTAAACTACTACTAAGGGACTTGTTTTCTTTGCGCACTCACCGCAGTATCACCCGGTATCGGATCGAATTGAAAATCAGCAGAATCGCCCATCCCTACAGTCCACCGGTGTTAGAGATCAACGAGTGTCTAAGGTAACTGGTGACTTTAGCTTGTCAGGAATATTTTACTATGTCGTAAATTTTACATTCATAATTGTAAATTCAGTAAATGTAAACCCTAATTTGGTCATTCAAAAAAATCACCTTACGAGGCATAATTATTCAAGTAAGCTAACTAGAAATTCTAAAAATGTATTAACATGTTTCATTAAAAAATGAAAACAGGACAAGACCATTTAGTTGTCCCTCCGAACGCCTTATTGTCTTTAACCTTAACATGTAAAATTAGGATATGTCTTTAAATGTTGGTGACACTGTTCCACTCAAGTACAAACTTCCAAATGACATTGAAATGGCTTGTCTTAATCATTCATAATCTTAAGCACCAAGACAGTTAACTTGCTTGGGAAACCATAAAAATGTAGCATTTATTGAAATGCCATTAGAAAATACTCTTAACCTCTATGAACTTTTATAATAAGGATGCATGTGTAGTAACTTGTCTATATTAACTGAAGTTCTGTAATGGATTTTCTTCTTATTCAGTCTTACATAGGCCGTGTGCACTTTTATTTTAAGAAGTACTGAACTAAGTATGACCTGGAGTTGTTAACAGATTATCAATGAATAGTTGAACAAGATGGAAAGAAAAATATTTGAATGTGGCTGATGCTTGAACTGATTAAATCAGAAAGATGATTGATGGTACCCCTCATTGTTTTTTTTACACAGTTCAGTAAATATCATAGTTTCAGATCTCGCTGTTGTCACAATTTTGGTGGAATTTAGATTGAATATAAGAAATACAGGAAATGGAAGCGGGGATTTGTCATGTTTTATGTATAGGCAGTAAATAAGCAAATGGATACAGAATGGCTTGGTGGTTTCTATGAATTTTAAAGCTTATGTCTCTCTCTCTCTCTCTCTCTCTCTCTCTCTCTCTCACACACACACACACACACACACACACAGACACACACATTCAATAATCACATTTCCCACAGCACTGCCAAAATATCAAAAACATACATTGAAAGCTCACATGATGAGATTAGTTTGATGTTTTTGTTTTGTTTTGTTTAATATTACATCTCTCACTGATACAGAGACGCAAACACACACAGACATACTGTTGTGTGTGGCACTGTTTGCAAGGAACTGTGATCATTGTGAAATTCTGGACAGAGCTCTGTTTCCCTTCATATTGTTTCATTCACGCCTCAAGAAAAATAATTTGCATCTTTCTTTCCTGAGCCAAATAAGGCCTTCATTTGAGTGAATGAGTGTGTGTGTGTGTGTGTGTGTGTGTGTGTGTGTGTGCATATATCACTCTGTGTTTTTTACATGACACTGAAATGTTAAGTCATTCCTATCTCAAGGGAGTCTCTGTTGAGGAGCAATGGAAACCATCCCACATGCCATCTTCATTTTAAGTACCACCAGATCCCTCCCTGTCTCCTTCTGTTTGTCTTTGTTGCTATTCTCCTTTCTCTCTTTCTCTGTATTTTACTTTCACACCCACACTCTCACTCGCTGGCAGAGAGATTTCCCTGTTTATTTTTTAATGGAAAAAAAATTAAGAAGTGGCCATTTACAGAACACCGTAGGGCTCATTTCCATTTGTTTTTTCTGCCCAGGGACACTTTTTCCCAAGTATATTGTCACAGCTTTTGTGTTGGAATATGGATAAGCAAAACTGTGAAATATTAAGCCTCATGACATTTTCTTAAACATAAGTGTGACTGTGAGTGTGATTGTGTTTCTGTGTGCTTGAATACGTGTCTGTGTGTATGTGAAAAAAATTACAGCTGATGAGAATCGTTATTGATGCTTTACAGTCAGTGATGACAGTGTGATAGCATCATTAATGCATTTTTTATGTTAAGCTTGTGTATGTGTGTTTTGTGTGTTCCTGTATGATCTAATGCATTCAAAACCGGAAATTTAAAATACCAAGATTTTCCAGTCTTGGTAGTTTTTGTCT
Organism: Lucifuga dentata; assembly: GCA_014773175.1. NCBI lineage: Eukaryota > Metazoa > Chordata > Actinopteri > Ophidiiformes > Bythitidae > Lucifuga > Lucifuga dentata. The sequence goes on along the minus strand of VXCM01001029.1, from coordinate 23,875 downwards.
TTTTTTTTGTCTTTTTTTTCTTTTTTTCCAATTTAGCAACATGAGCAAGCTGATGTATTTTTTTTTTTTTTTTTTNTTTTTTTTTTTTTTTTTTTAGCAATTTTAAGTTCAACTTTGAATTTCAGATTTACATACTTAAATATTAACACTGATAATTGGATTAAAACTTATGCACTAAACTAACAATGTTAACCAGATGAAATAAGCCTTTAAGTTCAGAGATCTTGCATTAATTACTTTTTTTTTTTTTTTTTTTTTTTGCTAGAGGAAATTTGAACTTTCCAACATCTCTGGAATGCATCATGAGCAGCTGCATACTGATTCAGACTGCACGTTTTATTCTCTTGGCTGGCTGATTGTGCACTCCATGAAAGAAAACTTCTACATAATTGTCATTTAACTCTATCAGAATTATAACCGAGTAAAATTTGAAATTTGGGATAGTGAAATTTGAAGCCGTGTTGCTACCTTCATGCACAACTGAACAGGGATAATTGGACATTCATATTGTTTTCCAAAATGAATTTGACAGGCTTTTCCCCAGGCTCACCACTAGAGGGTAAAAGTCTCTACTCACTCACCCTCTGTTCATTCTGATACACATGAACAACAAATCAGACAGAAGAAAGGGAACATTGAGAAGGGAGAGCTAGGATTTGGGACATGGGGTGGCTTTCCTTGTCTTTTCATACAAGAAATTCTTCTTCTTCTTCTTCTTCTTCTTCTTCTTGGCATGGGCATTATTTGAAAAATAAAATTATGAGCATCACTGTTAAGAAACCACCTCAAAGCATGTCAAAATTTATGTCAAAATTAATTTTAAGTGTTTTCCGTGAAAGTATGCACCTGAATCGGAAGCTAAGAAATAGAAATTCCAAAGCTTTAGAAGCAAGAAATGCAGATTCTGATCCAAAAATAAACTAAAAATGCATTTGATATGCATTTAAATACATTAAAATGTATCAAAAAAAATCAACAATTCCATATTTGTATGCACCTATGTTCTTATATTTTCTTTCTGTATGGAAAGCACTACATGGTAAAGTATTTCATAACTTCACACTTTGTTTCCAAGGTTTAACATGACGTTGGGAAGCAGGGTGAATATCTGTGGAAGGATATGTGAGTATTTGATAAAGGAGGTTTTGTCTGTAATTGATGTTGTGCATGTGTCAGTGCTGACAGGTAATAATGTTGAATTCATTGCACAGTTCTAAAACGCTTCCATCTTTGGATAAAGAGATTCAAGTCGTATAGCCTAAAGTGCTGCTGCCTCTGACATTTCAGGACTGGAAAAGAAAAATGAGCCAGATAGGAACATGTGTGATATGGACCTATTACAAGGAAGGGATGGATGAATGTGTGTCTGTGTGGTGTGTCGTGAGAATTTGGGAGTTATGAATGCGTTTGGATAATTTGTGTGTATGTGTGTGAGACAGGTGGCTGTGCACACACTCAGGACACTGGCTGTGTTGTATTTTAATATCGGAAGATGTAGTAGATTGAACAGAGATCATGCTCTTTCAGTGAAGCGTGATGGAAAAGGCTGGCGTTGATTCTGCTTTTGATATGCTGCCATTCAGCAGTGCCATGCAGAAAGAGGTGACTACTAATATTAACACATGCTAACACATATCCTCGCCCAGAAGAAGGCGCTATAAATATTTCAAACATAACAACATATAAATAGGATGTATGCAGTGGTTATAGTAAAAGCAGAGAGACAATAGTGCATTAAAGAGATCACTAATACATGCTGAGCTATAGCCTCTAAATCTAACCAGGAAAGAGCGTTAGAGGTGTTAGAGTCAAGAAAGACAAAAATTAGCAATATATTCATGTATATTGTCCTTCCACTGGCAGCAGACCATTTTAGATAAAAACTGAAGGGTTGGGAGTTCATAAAGAGCTGCCGTGTTTTTATATAGTATAGAATAGACCAATGTTCTTCAGCCCTTCAGTTTTCCTTCTTCCTCATAGTCTCTGTAGCTCTTGCTTCATGCATCTTTAAAGATGAGAGGGAGGCTCCACTTTCTCAAGCCATGCATGACGAGAAGGAAGAAAAAGATAGATGAAGGAGAAACTGGAGCTACTGACATGCCTAACCCCACATACATACAGCATACCACAATACCACATGTTTATATAAAACTTAATTACCCTTTCTGTGTTTTTTTCTGTGTTGTGAGGTATTTCCCAAATCCTCCTCTTCTCTCCTCCTCCTCCTCCTCCTCCTCCTCCTCAGCATTTCGTGCTGCTTTTAGTGAATCTCGTCAGGATAATTATTTGTGCACAGGCATCCGAGGCACGAGCATCTGCCTCTCCTTCTGTTGACCTCCCCTTTCCTCCCCCTCATCCTCTCCTCTCCTCTCCTCTCTTCCCCAATCCATGTGCCACTATATTCTCATGTTCTTACCCAGTCCTGTCTCATCTTTATCATCCTCCACCTCTTCTTTCTCCTTTCATTTTGCAGCAAAACCTTTCTCTGGTAAATAGAGCAGCTAGCTTATTAGTCATTTCACAGCCTCTTCAAATTACACACATTCTGCATACATTCTAAAGAAAAAACAAGTGATCCAGGAGAGAAAGAGGAAAAATGAAAAAAAGGGAAAGACATAGATTAGCAGTATGCTTTTAAAGTATTGTGTAAAATATTAAAATTTTAAGGTCATATGAAAAGTGTTGTGTTCAAAGACGAATTCACACCTTTCGTCTCTTGTAGGGTGGGTGAAAAGTTCATGTTGCTTCAGGATAATATTAATGCTGCAGCTGCAGTATAGACAGGATAGTCTGAGATGGGTTATATGCAGCAGCCTCTTACCTATATGATCTGTGCATTACTAGGAAATACTTCAATAAGTCATATACAGTAGTTGTATCATTTTACGTGTAATGGCTGTCAGATGAAACCTTTCACCTCCAAAATACAAGTTCTCAGGAATTACGCAGAATAGCCTTGTTTTGGGCAGGCTGATAAAGCACTTCTGACATTATTATTTTTCAGTATTTTTAGCTGTTATGTTTCAGCTAAGGTGAAAGCATGAAGGGCTATATAGGTTGACATGCTCAACATTAATGATAGGCGGTTACCAGTATTAATCTGCGTATCTATGTAAAATTACCTTCGTGGAGTCTATATTGCAGCAGTGGTCTACAAACAAGATCACAAGATCACAATACTTTCTACATGGTCAGCAGATACTGACCTTGTATTATCACATTTAAGATGATAGATGTGTCTGTGTGGGTAGGATCAACACATTACCGACCAGAGGCACTGCCAGTAATCCAGAAATCAGATTATAGGGCAAGGTGTGCCCCTGAAGTGACTCTCACTTTAAAACCACATGTACTCTCTCTGCCCTGAGACAGAAACCAGCCAAATCTGTTGCCATCTCAACCCAATTAAGATAATGTACAAAGGATGATCTGCCTACAATCCCTGAGAAACAACACATGGTGTGACACGTAAGACCACAGATTCTTGGTTATTCATCTGTATCACTTATGCTGGAGCCAAGTAAACATGACTATCATGCTGGCAGGCTGGCAGTATACACCATAGATTTGCTGATGATTTGAGAGACATGTTCTGGACTCTGGGTGTGAGCAGATTATACTCTGAGTGTATTCCCTGCCAGTGTGTCTATCCCACATAGTCTGTCTCCTCATGTGTATCTACAACATCATATACGAGGCTTACATTGTAGGCCCATCCTGACATATCACCATCATCACCTTCCTAAATTGCGATATGTCCTTGTTACTTCCTTTGCATATATTGACATATTCTTTGACACAAGCTGTGCTATAAATAGCAACATGCTATCTGCTATGTTCCTTTGGAAACAACTGCAACATAATGTACAGTATTTATAAGCATATTCCCTGTTGTCACTGTTGATAGCCATCATAAAGCTCAAAGAGGAAAAATTATTTTCTTCAAGGAATGTTGAGCATAGATGCATTTTTTTTTCTTTTTTAGAGAAACTATAAACTAAATCATAAATGATATTATGTGGCATATTCTTTGCACTGTAGAAGTTTATCTTAGCTTTTGGACTATCTTGTTCTCAAACAAAGACATTATAATCAGGGAGAAAAAGATGGAGAGAGGGAGCAAGAAATATTAGGCATCCTTAATAGAAGGCACTGTGAATCAAACATCTAATTATATACCCATAAAATGAATAGAATGGGAGATAATATTACAGAATGAGGGAAGCTTTCACGCATATGCAGAATAGATTCTCATTACACTGTGGGTGAAATGTGGGGGGATGGGATCTCCTCATTGCCACAGGAGGGGATGCGCAGTATGCATATTCACATGAATAGCAATACAGTATTGCATCCTGTAATTGCATGGAGCCTTTTCAAGGGCAGGCATTGAACTGTCTGCATTCTGGCAAAGACCATGAACCATAAGGTTGTAAGGATGTCCTTGCTATTTATATGGTAATATTTGGGGATTTAAAATGCCTGAGTAACAAGAGTCTGCTAGTCCAAATGCAAATATAGAATAATTATGAGCATTTACGCTACAGAAGCAGTGGAGAATGGTGGGTATAGGGCTTTCTGAATTTGTTAAGGAGATAGAAAAGCATTCAAGAGACAGGGGCATCCAAAAGACATTGCCCTGGCTGAGATGTATAAATTAAACATCAATGGCCAGCAGGGCATTATTCAGACTTCACTGAACATAAATGAATTCAAGCAAAATTTTCATTTTCAGCCAAGACTTCCTTTCCAAAAATAGGACTCCGTCAATTAAACATAAATGAAAGTGTGACTATGTGTTTTGTGTATGTGTGCATATGTGTATGTGTGTGCATGTGTGTGCACTGGGTCTTTCCCCAGAGTGGTTCTGTTCTGTTCCTCTCCAAGGTGACGTGGGTTTCCATGGCAGCAACATCAGCCCTGAATCTCTCTCTCTCTCTCTCTCTCTCTCTCTCTCTCTCTCTCTCTCTTTCCCTTATTCCATCTCTCCCACTTTCTCTCTCTCACCCACTGACTCTCTTTCCCCCTCTCTCTGTGCTGCATACATCGCACACCACAGTAAGCAGGCCGTCAGCCATCATTTATGTGGCACATTTGGTCCTCTGCCAGGCTTTCTCATCTCTGGCAGGGAGATGTATGAAAATGTTACAAATCACAATGCTATTCTCCAATTAATCCATGAATACTGTATAGATTCACCCATCCTTATTGTTCCTTTGTCTTCCTTTGTGTTCTCACTTTGCTCTTCTTTCTGTTTTGCTGTATTACAAAAGACGCATACATTTCCACAAATAATCCGTATAGAATCTACAAACATATTAACATGCATGCATTCACATAATTTTATTCAGTTTTCTGTTGATGGACATACATCGTTTGTGTATACATGTGAATGTACGTGTGAATTTATACGCTTCTGCATGTGCACGTTTGTCTTTATGATTGGGTGATGCTAGTAGCAACACAAGCATCACCAGACCTTTAGTGTGTTTTAGCATTTTAAGCAGTGTACAGTCTGTCCAGATGTGCTTTAATTAATTTGGTATATTTTTTACTCTGTTTCTGTTCCCCTCAGTTTATGAAGTGGGATATTGTTTGCATATTTTCTCAGTAGTTTCCATCATAACACCTCGATTCATCTTCCATATCCATTTAGTTGGAACAATGAAATGGCACACATTGGACTAAAAAGAGCCAAATGGAAAGAGTAGCTAGAGCAGTGTAATGTAAGGGGGTGATTTCCATCTCTAGTAGAAATCAATAGTCTGAGATCTAACATCTTGTGTGTGTGTGTATGTGTGTGTGTGTATGTGTGTGTATAGTATGCACTCTTTGTGCATGTGAATAAATATGTTTTGTATACCAATGTGAATATGCATATTCTTTCAAATATACGTGTACAAACTGGAATGTGTATATACTGTGCATGTATATATATGTATCTGCCTGCATATTTGTGTGTGTGTGTGTGTGTGTGTGTGTGTGTGTGTGTGTGTGCACGCGCCGTAAACCAGTGAGCCACAGCCAGAGGGTAATCAATACTGACTGTAAGTGATGGCTATAATGGGACCATGCCTCTGATGGGACATTGCAGTGATGGGGATGTGGATGGAGTCTCTCTCTCTCTCTCTCTCTCTCTCTCTCCCTCTCTCTGTGTGTGGAGGTATATGGTGTTGGTANCCCCCCCCCCTCTCCTCCTCTCCATGTGTGTCCTCCAGTGCAGGGCAAACACTGAGGGTGTGGTTGATGGTGGGCAGACAGGGTCTCTTCAGTCCTTGGTGTACGATAACAGTAATTCAATTGAGCTGGCGAGCCCAGGCCTATGGGATTCACTGCCTGTGAGTGAGTTTCTGTGTGAGTGAGTGTGTGTGTGTGTGTGTGTGTGTGTGTGTGTGTCTGTTTTTCAGCAACCTGAACCTCCCAACTCTCTGGTCTGAATGAATAAGTAATCCAGGTATATATGCAATTCATCATTATGTGTGTGACTTTGTGTCCTTTATTTTCTCCTTCCTTCCTTCCTTCCTTCCTTCCTTCCTTCCTTCCTTCCTTCCTTCATATTTTGTGTTTCTATCTAGTCTTTTTCCTGCCCTAATTTCTACTCCTCTTTCTCCTTGCTGGCATTTCTCTCTCCTCTTCATTCTCCTTTTCCATCATCCCCTTTCTCTATAATTTTATTTTTCATAACCCTTTATTTAACTAAATAATTAGTATTGAGCCATTGAGGTGACCTCTAGCTTTACTGTTGCTTACAAAGATAGTCTCATAAAAGAAATATCTTCTCATCTTTCTTATCCTCCTTTCAATCCCCTGCTCAGCTCTATGCCTCTTTTCCCATTCCGTTGAGCCAGACCTTGGCAGCAGATCACCCTTTGTGGGCCAAGCACAAACAAATGGCAGCCTCCAGCAGCAACAGCACGGTGCTCTGACACAAACACGCATAAGCATGGCAGGACGTGGTTCTATCATGCCTCCATGAACAGCCAAATACACATACAGTTCTGTAGATGCATTATGCCTGCGCATAATGTACCAGCATGGATAAAAGCACACATCAGCAATCAGCCATGCGTTTGTACTGTAGATTCGTAGACACACACACACACACACACACACACACACACACACACACACACACACACACACACACACACATGCACTCGTCCATTCGTGTAATCCATGATTTAATAGGAATCCAGATCTAAGCGCTGCCTGTTTGCTTGAAGGAGATGCTGCCATGGCCTGGTTGGAATCACAATTATCATTTAGCCTCCACACACACATGCACTTGCACACGCACACACACACACTCATGCACACACACACACTCTGGGTGGGATCAGGCTGTATTAGTGCCAACTAGTCCCAGATTGGGTGCTCATGGTGACAATGTAATGAGTAGAAACCAATATGTTGCCTGCCTTCTTGCCTCCCCGTTGTCTTTCTGCCTCCTTGAGCGTCGGGATGCCTCCTTCTTTTATTCCCTGCCTTGGAGAGTCTGACAAAGTCCCGCTGTGCCCACTTATGTGTCTCCCTCCACTGTCATATAACTTCTGTCTGACATATCTGCAGCCTACTTAGCAGTGTTTTAAACAAAGCCTATTCCCATTGCAATAAAACATGTTAACAACACTGTAATGGACATTCTGGAGGTGTGCCTTGTAATTGCCCTCCACATCTAACTTTAAATAATGATGTTTTCTAAAAAAAAAAGAAAAAAAAAATTAATCTATGGGGTTAATGATTATATGTCTGCCTTTGGTCAGAGATGAATTTCACAGTCAGTTTACTCAAATCTGCATGCGAAATGTCACAGGATGTAACTAGATAATGATACAACCCTCATTCACCATCTATTTTTTTTCAGTTTTGGAAATTGAATAGTCTCACAATACACAATAGCTTTTCCAAACATGAAACCTGCAATGGATTTCTCACATCTGGAAGATTTTATTAAATAATTCTGCCTTGTAAAGCATCCTAATGCATCTCTCAGGGAGCTATTATGTTGCTGATTCTGAATAAGAGGCATAAGGCCCGTTCCAAATGGTGGACTCAATGTGGACTTGCCTGTCTTGTAGTCTTCATTTTTGTGTGCCTGAGTTCACAAGACTGCAGGGTGTTCTCTTTGTCTTCTTGGGGGGGTTAAGGTGTGCTTACAAACACCTCCCTTGCTCTTTCAATGAGGTCTTAAGCAAAGTCTACTCCAAGATGGGCTCCACAGTGGTTCACATCCTACAATTCTTTGACCAATCGATTGTGACCAATCACAGTGAACAGAATACACTAGCTATTACACGGTCAATACACGGTCTATTGGCCCATAGGATGTCATTTGCTTACATCATCAAAATCTGGACTTGGAGGAAGACTGCAAGGGCTTAGATGCTGGTTATGTTCTGTCTAAAGTGTCTGGAAACAGAGTACATGTCCTGAAATTTTCATAAATAAATCTGATAACCCATAATAATTGTGTAGCTTCCAATCTATTTTCAAATGCTCCCTTTTGCTCACCATTTAATTGACTTATTCATCATTGTAATTACTGTGATATTTTATGACAATGGCTTTGTGGTGGTCTCCTCCAGAGTTTCATTAAATCAATGGGGCTTAACTGACAGATTTTGCCTGAAGAATTCAATCTCAGTGGTATTGTTAATTATTATATGAAATAATAACATGTTTTCACCTTGAATGGCATCTGTGGTATTGAATCTAAACTCTTAACTTGTCAACCCTACAAACTGCTTTGACTTTGAACTTGATTATGCCACTTCGGTAATGACTGTTACACTGCCGCTGTCACAGTTCTGCATGTCTGGTCAGCCACTCACCTGCCATTTCTGCCCGCCTGGTCTTCTGTTCCTCACCTCCGTTCATCAGCCTGATTCATTTCAGGTTTGGACGCTGTCACCAATTAGCACCAATCAAGCATGGATTTAAACCCCAGTCTCACACTCACCCTTTGCCAGATTGTTCTTTGCCATCCCCGATGCGAGACATTCCAGCGTTCATGTGTGGACTGATCTTCTATTACCGACTCGGCCTGTTTTGGACTATTCTGCTCGTCGCCCCCCTGGTCACCACCTCTGCCTTCTGTCCCCGACTCCGATTCCAGTCTCTGCGTTTGGACTCTTTGTTTGACTGTGTCTGTGTAGGCACTTTGTCCTGCCAGTTTTTCTGCCTGCCTCTGTGTTGCACTGAGAGATCTATTAAAGAACTTTACTTGTCGGAGTTGTACTGTGTGCTGTATTTGGGTCCAAACCCCACCCGTCACAGCCGCACAATTACCGCCCATTAAAAATCTCTGCAAGATACGGAGAGGTTAAGTACAGGGTATGCATTAAGAAAAGGGCAATGACAGTCATAAATATGCTGATAATATATTTAATATATACTGGAATGGTTTTAGATATACATGTGGATGTGGATAAAAGTCAAGTTGAATGATTGAAAGTTTATGTGGCTGATTGTGGTATGTGTGATATATGGTGACAATAAAAAACCAATTTGTATTACTGCTAATAAATAGTGCCACAGTTTTGCAATTGTGAATATTAAGGTACTTCAACTCATTCATGAAAACTGTCATCTTTAAATATTTTCTTAATTTTTCATCCTTACAAGCAAAATAGACAACATAGACAACAATAGGGTGGGCTTTGTGTATAAATACTAGACCTTACATAAAGGATAGTTTAAGAATTACATTTACAAAATTCCACCTCTCATCACATAGGTTGCACATAGAACTAGGAAGATGGAGATTTCAGTTCATCATTTATAGCCAGACAAGAAAGTCTTAGTCATGTGACAAGCTTATGTGAGGCTGTTGGAACAAGATATTTCTAAAATGGAAAAGAAAAAAATATGTGCGTTACCTGTAGACGGAATATCGTTTGGACCTAATTTCTTATTTGATGTTTTTAAAAATGTATGTTTTATGTTGCTATATTGAAATGAGAAAGTCAATAAGCTGCTACTACTATACCTACTATACCCACACGAGTGTTTACACTGTGTTAGGGTCTAACAATGTACATCATTTTCACTGGGTTTGCTCCAAAACTTGACTGGCAGTGTTTGTGCTGGATGAGTGGAGTTTCCACTTCATTTAAAATCATCAGCTAAAATGGCACCTGTCACTCCTGCGAACCCCAAGTCTCTGGCTTGTACGGCAAAATATCAAAAGGCCACACACACCAATAGCATGATAAACAATAGACTGGTAAACACACATCTTTCACATGACTTTTCATGGTTGGATCCAAGCAGGTATTGTAGTGCCACTGCCAAAGCCTGCAAGCTGTCTTAGCTCCAGTAATAGTTGCATCATATTATATGTATTATCATATGTATTATCATACATAATACACGGCAGCTTCTCATGTTTATTATGCTGAATTACGTGATATTTATGCATTTCTAGTGCACCTCAGTACAGCTCATCCTACATGTATGAATACCAGCTGATAGCGTATAGTCAGTCCTGTCATTTCATGTCTTAAACCTACAAGCAGGGCTGCTAAGTCCCAGTCGATAAAGTCAAAAGCAGCACAGCCATTCCTTTCAGTACACAGAGTTTGGTGATCTGTGGATCTGTGTGCCTGTACCTGTGCCTCTTCAAAACACAACATGCACAAGGCAAAAAGAACACACACACCCTTCTCTAACAAGCCCTGTTTCTCACACTCTCAACTCTCATTTTGTTTCTCTTTTATCTGGGTGCGAGTTTTCACACAGAGGCAGATTATTGCTTTCCAACTAATATCAGAGACATTTCATGCTCAAGTATGAAAAGGGATTTAAGGACAGAAATCTAATCTGGTGCACAATGATGAAATATCACTGTAATATCAACTGAGAAACCCTGGAAATCTCAATAGAAAACTAGTTCCAAATGTGATGGAACCTTTTTAATCCTATTTGGTTTGGTTTGGTTTGGTTTGGTTTCCTTTCCTTTCCTTTCCTTTCCTTTCCTTTCCTTTCCTTTCCTTTCCTTTCCCCAATTTCTCCTGCATAATCCAGAACATCAGGAGACTGTAGTTGTAAGTATAATCTTAAAATTGTGTGTCTCATCTTGCAGATCTTCCCTCTGCAGCCGTTCTGATGCTATTTATGGCACACATGCACATGCAGCAGCATGGCTGAGAATGAGGCCAGGATTGGGAGAGCCTTGAGGGGAGGAGGGGAAGGGTGAGAAGTGCAGGGCTGACTTCAGTGGAAAGCACTGCTCTATAATCTGCCTGCGCACTGCTGTAATTGTGTAGGGTTGAATTTATTAGGGTTTAGCTTGTGTTAGAGTTGACCGGACTGAAGTCATTTGAGCTGATTCTTGGACATAACAGGCTGGATTTGAATTGGATTCACATTAGAAAAGATCAATTAAATCAGTTTGAAAGATCTGTGGCTGTGCTTAGTGTAAAAAATAGAAAAGGAGACCAGACAACATTCCTCTATAAGGTTTGTCTCCTGCCTGGACTATCTTCACAGCTCCAGCTAGCCTGCATGTGCCTTCACCAACCCTGGAATGTGAACAGCACTATCAGCACTATGTCTCAGTTGGTGTGTGTATGAGGGGGTGACATGTTAACAAAACACCATGCATCTCTGCCTCTGTCCCTCTCTCTCTGCTCCTCTGTCTCCTCCCCTGCTGAATTTACTGAACTTGTTTGTGTCCAGCCAGCAGTTCTGAGATTGAAGAGCTTCATCAGCTGAATTACTGGAAGTTAGCTGTCTCAATCAATTAGCTCTTGCTAAACACACGGCTAGAACTCACTGGACTGGTTGTCTTCCATCTGCCCCCTCTTCCTCTATTCAGCCCTCTCGTCATCTTCATTTTGTTTTTTCTTACCTATCTGACGTAGTTGTCCCCTATCTATCTGTTAAAATTTCTCCTAAAATTTCTTCTTCTCCCTCTTTTTACAGTTCACAACCTCTTCCCTATCGTCATCTGCTTATCACGTCAACCGCTTGTTGTTCCGGTAACAACACAGGTGTTTGGCGGACAAGCGCTGCGTAAATTTTACGTTATTCATCCAAACTAGCCAAGCACACAGGATGGGAGAAAAGGAGGAGAGGGAGGAGCACAAGAATGTTATATCGCCATAGCCATCAGCATATGATGAAAAAGTACTGAGTCGGTCGTGTGTATCATAATTTTAATGTTCCTAAGACTTTGTATTTTACGCATGTTTGAGTGGTTGAAAGTTATTCCTGCAATATGCCCACTGCTGCTGTCCTTATGTTTTAACTTTCCTCATCACATCTGGCTCAGGAAGTGGACTTGGATTATGACATTTGGCTTGTTTAGGAGAATAATTATTTTATTACAGTGCTTTACAGATGGTCATTTGGCTTGATTCCAAGCCAAGGCTGTTAATTCAATCATCCTTTTATTTTAACACAGTGTAAGATTAGATGATTTATATTTATTATCCCTCAGAATGACTTTGACTTGACAGTAAAGTGAAAGATGGTCATATTATCTGGAGTGTGTCTGAGTGTGCAGTTCAGTGCTATGTGAGTTATATTGTGTGTGTTTTTTTTATGTGTGAGTGTGTATGTCTAGGTATGATAAAGTATTTGTGTGTGCACGTGCCAGTTCTGTGCCTGGTGTGTTGACAGGACGGCACGTGTATGTCAAAGATTCTGTATTCTAAAGCCTATACTAACACAGATGTGACCCAGTGATGCGGCTACAGAGCCTACAAGCAATGCTGACCGTGAGGTCAAAGAGAGAGAGAGAGAGAGAGAGAGAGAGAGAGAGAGAGAGAGAGGCTCACATGGATAAGGTCACATGGGCTCACCATGTGCTGCTGCTTGAGGCCTGCTGACCTGGCTTCACACAGCAAACAATCCTTTCACTGTCTGTGTGTATGTGTGTTTGCTAGCAGTTCAGTATGTGTGTGTTTTGTTGTGTGTGTGTGTGCCCTTGTTTGTATAAAACTGGTCTTTTGAGGTTTTTGTGTTCCAGTGAAATTTCTGCCTGTTTTTGCCTGCATTTGATTGTCTGCCAAAGTTAAATATGTATGGAATAATTAGAAATTGTACAGTTAACTTCAATTAATGATTTGCTTTGGCAGAAAGGGATGTATCATGAAGCCTTCACATCTCTCTATCAACCCCCCTCTTCCTGTTTCTGCCCCTCTGTATCTCTTTCAGAGGAGAGGGGGAGGACAAATGACTGCGGCAAGATGAGGAGGTGGGCAGTCAGAGGTTAAGAGAAACAGAGAAAGTGAAAAGAAGAAGAGGTAAGTGAAAGTAGAGGAAGGAAGGTCATGGGTGTCTCAGAGGATGCAAGAGCAGCTCTGAGACACACTCACAGTAGGAATTAATGCAGAGGGGGAGAGCAAAGCAAACTGACGCTGATCTCAAAAACTCCCTAAGAGTTTGACAAGAGCAGATTATCCTCAAGAACTAATCTTAACTGAGGAATCAATAAGATGTGATTATTGTTGCTGCTGTAAAATATGTAAAATGTGCTTTCTTATAATTTAACAGATGCTGTGTACTTGCCAGGTTTACAATCTAAGTTTCAAATGCACACTTGTGTATCCATACTTTGCTTGCTTGCTTGTGTGTGTGTGTGTGTCTGTGTGATCTTTGTTGTTTCCCTCAGCTGCTCTGAGGTGTGCTAATGGGGCAGGAATAACAACAGGAGATCATAAACAGCAGCTGTGCCTGGTCAGACCACACATCTTAGAAAAATCACTCACAGGTGAAAGAAAAACAGGGATGAAAACCATGGCAGCATGTTTTACTTTGCATTGAACACTTCTTTGATGACATAACAAAAGTGCTTTCACATATTTATGTGAGAAATAATGTATGAAACAGTTGGAGATGTACAATTTAAATATCATGAGTTTCGTTGAATGAAGCCTTAGTCAAATACATTAGGCAAATGTAGTTACATTATTTTCATAGACTCCTGCTTTGCACATTTTCAATGGCACATCTAGTTACAATTTCACATTTCTGCAGTTTTACAGAATGCAAAAGGATCCTGTTTTTAAGATTTACTTTGAAACTGGTATATTTCCTCATGCAGCCCATTGGAGGAGTCAGAAGAGATGATTAAAGCTGTTATCACTCTGCTGATGCTGGCAATAACAATGCTGGCTCAGGCAGTGAAAATGTGTTCAGTAGTAGTTGTGTTCTAATATTTAATCTTAAAACATATTTTAATCAACCCAGCTGGAAAAGACAAATATCAACAGATTTCACACCTTCATCAGAGAGAGAGAGTTAGAGAGGAGGTGAAATGTTAGAACAGATAATGGAGATGAAAAAGAATGAAAGATTCTGGTGGGATTAACTGTCCTAACTGGATTGTCATCATCAGCAGAGATCAGGACATGCAGCATTAGTTTTCGTTACTATGACAACCATAACCAGAGATACCAGCATTGGTGTTCAGTCACATGGTGAGGCCACTCATTGTCCTAGGGAATCAGACCATCCATTAAACTCAGCGCTGCATAACCTGGTGCATTTGTACATCAAACTGACCATCCAGAACCGATAATATAATATTATAGCCTGCCATGTACTGATGAATTTGTTTTCTCAATACGTGTTGGTTCTGCTGCCATGATCAGAAAATGCTGCCCTGCTCAAATTACATGACAATCTTTGCTGTAATCTTATGTTGATGACATGTTGTGCCAAAGTAAAAATTGCGAGATCTGTCACCTGTAAGGAGATCACCTACACCTCAAATTTGTATTTATGAAACCTCCGGTGAGAAGTGACATTACGCAAACTGCATGCGAGACATTAAACATGAAAGAGGTCACCTAGGGTTTTTATTGCAAATCAGAAAAGGTTGTCTGCGGCTAGAAAATTGGAGCTAAAATCATGTAGTCTGAGCTTGAGATTGCATAAAAAAAATTGGAGAAAAGGGAAAATAGATCATCACGGACTGACATCAAAAGGATTCTTTTTACAAACTAGTATAAACTGTCATTTTTGGTTTTTGAACTCATAAAGATTGAAACCAAATTTTTAATTCCCGTGAAAGCACACACACACACACACACACACACACACACACACACACACACACACACACACACAGAAATCAATACTGAACTTAGATCTAGCTGTAACAGCAGTGTAGCAAGGGCATAGACATGGAGACATCCCAGTTTTCCAGAAGGAGACAACCTATATTTTCAAATACATTACCTATATATTTGGCAACTTAAATCCCCTAGAGTATTAATAATGATGTGTGAATGGGGTTAAGAGCACACAAGGTGAGATCAGAGAACTGCAACTTTTATGCGAGCAGGAAAGGTGTTGGCTGGATTTGCTGAAGTCTTTGTTCTGTTTGTCCCTTTCAACTCACGGAAAAATGAAAGTGACATGTTACTTTATAATGGTCTATTAGGACAACGGGACAATGCATCCAGTGGTTAAAGGCTGATGTTGTAAAAGAAATGTGTCAGATAGCACAGCGGTGTCCTACATATCAGGATGAGGTTAAGTATGGGTATTATCACATCGAACAACGCATGTTATGGAAGCATGTTATAAAAGAGAAGTATGTGTTGACAACAGAGTGCACAGAACAAAGATCTGGGGCAAAAATGATTGAACGTTCAGAAAGAAGCTGTAATATGATTACATGTGTGAATGCAAATGTTATCTTGTATTAAAGTGTTTATTGGTGGCAAAATGAAAAGAAATACCACAGATTTTAAAGCTGCAGGAAAGTATGTTATATTATGGTATATTAGGGTGGTATAAACGTAAAAATATGAGTTCAATAAACATATTTATAACCTGGCAAAAATGCTTATTTCCAGTTGGCTGGAAGGTGTGTCCATTAAAAGTGTATATATGGACATTTCAAATATTATTCTGCTCAACATCTAAACAACATATTAAACTTGGCAACCATAGCAACACCATTTATGCTTTGTTCTATATTATAAGAAGGTGAAATTAACTCAATAATCACTTGATGATAATTGAATGACAATGATGATTGAGTGTTCTGCTATAAAGAATAACAGACTTGGAAGAGGAAACTACACATGAAATAGAGAGCTCCTTGTCCTTAACTTTCACATATCAGGACACTTCATTGTGTATTATTGTTTAATTAAAATGTGTGAACACAAATGTATTATTTCATAGTTCAAATACCTTCCCCAAAAGGAAAGTAATATAAGAAATCAAAATAACACATTCCCATTATCTCCTTCCTTTTCCTCTTACATTGCTCTGTTTTTCTCTCGTCTGGTCTGGTCTCGTTTCGTCTCCTCTCCTCTCCTACTTCCCATCATTACCAGATATGACCTATCACAAGCCCCATCTGTCTAATGCACCTCATATCTGCATCTTCATCTCTACACTGAAGATCAGGTTGTCTCTGCCCCCCACCCCACCTCTTCTCCTGATCTTACACACTGTTGTATCTCATCTGCAGTCTCCCTCACGCTCACCCTCTTCAGGACATACCCAACATCTGTCTCTATTGCCGCATTTCCATCCTTTTCTATGATGCTTCTGATTGATTGCAAAGAATCAGGCAGAATGAATCGGTATCATACTAAACCTTTTGGAAAATTGGTATTCTGATCACAAACATGAAGGTTACAGGACAGCACCTGCATGTATAGTCCTATATGGTGCAACACAGTGGTTTCATTTGGAGGATATTTTGCTACTAGATGGGGTTTTCACAGAAGCTGAGTGCATAATTTATTTATATGCTAAATACAACCCCAGATTAGCACTGACCTACTTACCTTTTTGGATACCAAACACTGGCGTTTGCCTCACTATCTTTCCTCAAGCAGAGAACTGTTTCTGTCTCCTCCCTCAATCTTTTAGCTTTTTCTCCTTTCTTGTCTTCATTCTTGTTTTTTTCTGCCCTTCTTCTCATCATGGTTTTCATCTCTCCATCCCCTCTTCTCTCTCCTCTCCTCTCCTCTACATTCAGCCTGACACAACCGTTTCTGTTGCTATGGCGAGACTGTGGGTGCGAAAATGGAGGACAGGGAAGTAAAAATGACAAAATGGGAAAGGACAGGTGTGAGAAAGCAGTGAAGAAGGTGAAGAGGACAAAAGGAAGAGGACGAGAGGAAGAAAGGTGGAGAAAGTGTAAGGGAAGGCAGGCGAGAATAAGGAAGCTGTTATTCAAGAGCAGTGTGATGAAATAGGCTTGAAAAAGTTAAGGAGGCAGTTCATTTTTTCTGTCAGGAAAAACTGGGTGAGCAAAGCCATTGAATAACACTCTTTGCTCACTTGACAACTGTTGACAAGGTGCTCTTGAGCAAAGCATTTGACCCTCCTGGGTGTGATGGTGTGTCAGTATCAATGTGAATGAGGCTTATGGTGATAAATACCATGAATAAAGTTCAAAAAATGTGATAAAGTTCAGATCATCACAAACACTATATACATATACAGCACACACATACTATTCATTTATTAGAACTGTTAAATATGATGACGAAGAGGAGATGGAGGAGGAAGAGTGTCATGGTCCCTTTTTTTTTTGTTTTGATGATTCATCAGTCATCCAATATGCTTCCACGGACTGTGTGGCCTCAGAAATAACCTCCACGTCACTTCTTCATGTTGTCATGGTAATCTCTCTGTCTTTTTGCTACCCCTCTCAGTCAGATGCATGATGACAGCAGAAAGATGGAGAAAAATTACGACAGAATGAAGAGTGAGTGAGGCAGAGAATGTGTTTGAGTCAAACTTATAGAGACCTTTATAGATATTGACAAATGGGAAAACAGAGAAAGAGAGCAGGAGAAACAGACCGAAAGAAAGAGACAGGAAGTGTGTGAGGTTTTTAGACAATCATGCCTGCGTGGGTAACAGTCCCACCCTTGCTATGTTGCCTCTGACACAAAATGGCACCTCTGTTAGGAGTGACTGTGCATTTCTCTTCCACTGTGGGGTTTCTGAGAAGCTTTCCAGGAAATCAGGCCAGTAATACTGAGAGCGTTTTCATTCCCTTTCCCTTTGTTTTTTTTGCCTTTAGGCTTCTCTCTCTCTCTCTCTCTCTCTCTCTCTCTCTCTCTCTCTGAGTGTGTATTTAAAGTCTGTGATCTAGTGTGATCTAGTCCTTAGGGGCTTCAGAGACATTCCTGTCAGGTGCCTATATGGGACAAAACACCCTAAGGGCTCTTTTAGATGACCACACACATACACACACACACACACACACACACGCAAATGGATATGAATTGGAGTGGAACAGCAAGGTCACAGTTTTTCTGGGTGCCATCACACCCTCCACAGACAATGATAAAATGGAGGAAGAGGGAGCGAGAGAGCGAGTGAGAGGGATGAGGGGAGATATTTCTTCATAAATGATGAGTCCTCCTTGACTCCAATTATAACAGCAGAATCAGGCGATTATCATTTTTCTTTAAAAAAAAAAAAAGAGTTACACGTTAACTCTGCTGTGAGGGTTGCAGGAAAGGAGGAATATTAACTAAATGAATAGTAATAGACTGAGAAAAAAAGGAAACTGTCTTACAGCAATATAACACCAGCACATGTCCTGTTGAGGTGTCCTTGTGGATGACACTGGCCCGGCTACCATACCTGCTTACCTGTTATAATTCCAAGCGAGTGTATGTGTACATATTTTAATTAGTACCATGCTATCTCTCTTGTTTAACAACCACAAAGTTTAACATACTTGCTACATTTTTAGGAAGTGCTGAGTCCTGAAATGCATGTCGATTTTCTAATGTTTAATTGTTGTTTGTGGGGTTCAGTTTCATAATACAAATATATTATCATATAGATATTACTGTTCAGGAAGTAATTGGACTGCAATTTTCATTACACCCCAGCTAAAAAAATGTACAGTTTGTCAGAAGGGCAGCTAATGGGTTAAAATCAAAGAGTTTATCACCTTGGAAACATCAGTGTACTCAGCAATACGTTATCAGCCCAGATTCATAAACCATAGCACATTATTTACTGCATCGCTATGCACAAATATCATGACGCAACCACGTTTTCTCATTCATAATGTTACCGACATATTTTAGCGTTTGCCTTGAAAGAGACATTACTGTGATATTTCCTTATTTACATGTCACGGTAGCTATTCATAAAACAAACCCAAACACAAAAAATAAGACCTGCTTTGGTCTCTGGTGGTAAATTTCAGCGGTAAGAAATCTGGCCGACGTTCAAAACTTTATTTGCCTCACAGGTGTTAGTGATCAATAACTTTGATAGATAAACTCACTCAACTGATCAGTCAGTTTTTAAATGGTGANTAGTGATCAATAACTTTGATAGATAAACTCACTCAACTGATCAGTCAGTTTTTAAATGGTGAGTTTTCATCCGATCTGACACATTCAGGTGCTCTGTTCAATCATAACCTCACCTGCTATGCTGTGCAGATCTGAGTTCCTTAAAATTCATCATGAAAGGGTCATATCTACTGCAAATTTCATAGAAATGCAGCCCTAAGTTTTCAAGATACCTACTGCCCAAAGTGTTGGCCAAGGGTAAAACCTAATCTGATGGTAGCGTTAGTTAAGAGATCAAGGAATTAGCAACATTGTTAGGATTTATCCTCTTGGGACTATGATTACTCAGTCCAAATTTTATGGCAACTGTAGTCAAGATGTCATGTACTGGACAAAATGTTGGATGAGCTAATCGACTATCAAATTCATTATCATACTATTATGTTAATTTACACTGGACTGTACTTCCACTTTAATAATTTTGACCTGTAAATATCTCTGCCACTGCAACACGAAACCAATCCACAGAGATTAATTGTGATGAAAACACCAATGAAGACACTGCCAATGAAGTCAAGCTCAGACAGTATCATCCATTCATTCCACCCCCTTTATCCACTGCCCTGCAACCTTTGCTCCACTAAACCCTGCTCACACCACAGCTCAGGGTTCATGTTGCACGTGTGGCTTCGGTTTCTATGCTTCCTGCACTTTGCATGCAGGTAAATTTGCTGGCACTCTTTATAAATGCATGAACTACAATATATATGAATATGTCAGTGTGTGTTTTTGTGTCTTTGTGCACTCGCAGTCTCGTACATTATATGTTTTCACTTTATGTGTGCATTGCCACATTAGGATGGATTAAATGGTGGCATTACACTGAGAAGTCACAGAGTTCAACAGTAGCTTGAACTGCAACATCTGAGGTGCAACAACATGCTAATTAGCTTCCTGCACACCTGGTGATGTGACCATTACCAAACATCCTTCAAATAACCAAAACTATTCCTCTTAATACTGGACAGAAATGTTCTTGAGAAATTGAAAAGTTTTGTTATTTTCCTTCTTTTTTATTGTGTAATATAGTAGGGAATATGTGTTGAATATTGTCAAAATTGCAAAACTTGAGGTTCACGCTAAAAGGAATGAATTTATTAAGCCATACATCCTTAACTGCCCTGAAAGCTTTATTTTTGGTGAGTCCTTTTCTTCTATAACATGTTTACTTCAACATTTAACACATCTAAATTTATCTGCCCACACACTTGACACCAGAAAGTATGAGGCTAGTGAGTGTTTTGCTTGCTAGCCTGATACTATTTTTGTTTTGCAGCCTCTAGGTTGCCAGCTCAGGGCCTGATGCAGCAAGCCAATCAGAACAGAGAAGGTTTTGTGAGAGAGGGTCTTAAAAAGGCAATACCTAAAATAGTCAGTTTTCTCAGTGTGCACAGCAGTGCTACAGCAAGGGAACATATCAATGTATTTTTTTTTTCACATTGCAAAGATTTCAAAATTGACTCCTAAATGAAAATAAATACATGGAAATCTCTTGAAATAAAAGTACATTTTATCCCATAACAGCTGTTTTGATTGTGAGTTATTGATTTGTGTCAATTAACAACAATCAAGAATATGAATTTCTGAACTCACATAATTTTCAACCTTTGGCAACTGCTCACAGAGAAATATGGAGTCAGAGCAAGGCAGGGTTGTAAAATCAAGCAGCATCAGGTTTATTTCCTGAATTTGAGCAAGACACTTCTTGCAAAATCAGCCTGGAGCCACAACGCCCAGTTCATGTTGCTAAAACTTGAAGTATTGCTACTTTAAAAAAGCCTGTTGAACTGTTTCCATATCGTTTCATCATCCCCAACAAGAGTGTTGAGTGATACTCTCTTCTCAAACCATCACCCTTTTTTTTCCAGAAGAGTGGCAGAGAAAACATGCTCCAAATATGCTTTATAGTGCCAATATTTATTGTGACAGAGAAGTAGAAGAACAAACAAGCACAATCCAAAGGTAATGTTTGATATGTGTGCGATAAGGAATGATGCTTCTCAAGCAGAAACTCTGTCTGCAAACTTTTGATTCTTTTAAGATAAAAAAAAGCACAGACTGTTGAGCAATACAATATTCTGCAAAGGTTAGTATGGATTTTGGTAACAACTAGGTGTACCGTATAACACGCAATAAATTAACTTGAACTGCATTTGAGGCAAAATTCCAAGATTGACACACCATATATTGTCTTCATTTTCCCCACAGAAGCAGAAAGTCTTGCTTAATTGCCTTTTAACTTTATCTTGGTCTCTCCCTCTCTCTCTGTGCATCTACGTCTCGGTGCATGTGTGTGTGTGTTGGCGGTGGTTAAATGGCTGCCTACAACTTGGCAGAGCTGAGTTTAGACCTTGCCATGCATCTCAATGATTGCAGGCACACTGCAGAATGAGTCAAGCACTGTCAACACTCGGAGAGCAGTTAGACTCATCGTTGGCTCCGCTGTGGGTTGAGGTGTGTGTTTCAATCTGCTTGTGTGGTTGAGAAACAGAATGCATGACCTATATTTCTAAATCATGTCAAGTAAAAGATGGACTTTAATGGACCACATGTCTTATCAGGTCAGAGGACGCTGTAGTGGCTGCTATGTCCTCTACTTTTAGCATACAGACAGCAGGCATGCTCACTGATACACACAGTGGTGCTGTGATACTGTGACCTCTTTCCGCTGGTGTTATTCTACGGCCAGTGCACCCAATGTCATTATGGGTAATTACCTGTCTTAAAAGATGCCATGGTGACTCACACGGCTTATTATAGACTGAGGTGTGACAATGTCAGCATGGACCGTGGTGTGTGTGTGAGTGTGTACGGGTGAATGAGAGCTCACATGCACATATGAGCACACCCTGAGTTTTCTCTCTAGTGAAAATTTAGTTTATGCATAACCTGGGTATGTTCATGCCATGACTGTTACACTGTGCTCTGCTAAAGCCTTTCAAAAGCTATGTGCCTGTGCACACAGAATAATTTATAAACCTTCACACATCCATAACTGTGAGCTATCATGTCACACTGGATTTCTGGATTTCTGCGTGGGTTGCAGACCATGCAGTGCCCAGCCTGTATTGGACACACCATGTTTATCGATCCCAGTGGAAAACATTTTCTGCCTTTGTTTTAAGAGCGAAATTTTGTAGAATCCAGGGCAACTGATTTTTGATTTAACAAAACCTTAAAGCTACAATGTTGAAAATTTTATACATTTTGCATGGGGCATCTTTCTGGTGTGTTTTGGTCCTCTTAGAGGGAAGGGCCACTACAAATCAGTGTAAAGTTATTCTAAGTGATCACCTTTATCCTTTGATGAAACATTCCTATCCTCATGAGAGAGATCTCTTCCATGATGACAAGCATTTGGCACGAGGAGTCACCGAATGGATTGATGAGTATGAAAATGATATAATTCATACGCTTTGGTCTTCACAGTCACCAGATCCCAATCCAATCACTTATGGGAGATTCTGGGCCAGCATCTTAGTCAGCGCTCACTGCCGCTGTCATCAAAACACCAAATGAAGGATTATCTTTTAAAAGAGTGGTGTTTCATCCCTCCAACACTTTACTAAAACACTTAATGTTTGTGTTTCCTTTAACTTGTCACCTATCTGTATGTAGAGGTGCATTTCCAGCACTCATGAGACTACATATGTACCTTTAGTAACTAATGGTACTTTTCCACTTGCTTAGCATGACATATGCATTTTCATTGAAACTCACACTGGGGCATACCCAAGCTGAACCACAATAGAGTCCTGATTAGGAATAAGGCTGAATGGTGAGCCTTCACTCTCAGCCTAACTGGCTCAAAATTTGGTGACACTGAGTCACGAAATTAAAATACCTAGAATCACTTCAAATTATTTTGATGGTGTGTAATCCTTACAAAATATAAACTTATTTAGTAAGAGTATTTGTGACGAAGATAAGATGTGCCTTTCACCAAGTGAGATCTGTGATCATTTATTATATCCAAAGTATGTGAAAAAAGCACCAAAATTGAGCTTTTTAAGGTACAAATGTTCAGAAAAAGGGTAGTAGCGTACCTGTATCTGTACCCAATACAGCTTCAGCATTTTACAATTCTGCTCCTTCACACTCCCTAAATGATGAACTAAGGCTGCAGAATATCATCCAAGTACCTTAAAATAAGATCTTACAGGTTTGTCATATTTACAAAAATGAAATTGGGTTGATTATACTTTTCAGCTTACAGAAAGTGACAAAATAAAAGCTAAAAATAAAATGGAAACTCTAATTTATCATATTCTTTGATACAAAGCAATCACATTGTTTTCATTGACCCTCCATAGACTGCTCACCTGATTCTTGACAGTCCTGACCAAATCAAAAATCTATCTGATCTTGCATACTGGGTACAATATTGACCTAATATACGTGGTACCTTATGGAAAAACATTAGGAAATGCAGTGTGACTACATGGCAATGCTCTTTGTGAGTAGTGAAGCAGAATTCAAATGTATGATGAAACAAGAAGCAAGTATCTTCTTTTCCTTTCGGCTTTCCCTTCAGGGGTCACCACAGTGAATCATCTGCCTCCATCTAA
>VXCM01001028.1:91302-111924 GCA_014773175.1 Lucifuga dentata | reverse complement strand
AGGGGGGTTTCTCGTTTCTCCTCTGCCACAAAGGCAGAGAAGAGGAGACGATGTGGGAAAAACAAACAGGCAGTCTGGCTGGTCCACCGAATGTGTGAAAAGGACCCCACTGAGTAAACAAGGCCCTCACAGGGGAAGAACTCACAACAACCTGTCATCACACACACACACACACAAAAACACACACACACACACAAGAGTTGAGAGAACTNCCTGTCATCACACACACACACACACAAAAACACACACACACACACAAGAGTTGAGAGAACTCGGGTGAGTTTAATAATCTGGGTGCAATCATTTAACCCTGGTTGAGTGGAGTGAAGAGGTTTGTGTGCTGATGTGTGTTTGTGTGTGCACGGGTGCATGGTTGTGTGTTAATGAGAGTGAGAGTGAGAGGAGAGTGGGGCAACTGAATGACAAGATGAGAGACAGACTGCTGAAACAGTTTAACCCTGACACACACACACACACACACACACACTCACACATGCACACNAGACTGCTGAAACAGTTTAACCCTGACACACACACACACACACACACACACTCACACATGCACACGCACACGCTCACACATACTGACAAGCCAAGCGATAGATGTTCTGCTGGCTGCTACTGGAGGGAAACGGAGAGTAACAATACACAGTTTGTATGATTCAAACACACACACACATCCCAAAGCCACAGACTCAAACCAAACTAATCACCTCACAGATGTCAGCAACTCCATTCAGAGCTTCAAAAACCTCTTTCATGCTTTCACAGTTTTTCCTCTTTCCCCTCGTCTCTCGCTGCTTTTTCTTCACTATCAGCAGATGTGGACTCGCTTTCTATGATGTCACCCAGCAGTGTCCATCTTCCACCCACAAGTGCAAAAATACATAAATGTGCACGCACACTCGCGCACACAGACACACTTCACAGTTACGTCAGAGGCCACTTAAATATTTAACGTCCCACAGAAATGAAGTTTCTAAATTATTCACTTCTCTTCCGTTAATGCTAACTCCAGCAGCTAAGAGCCCCACGTGGTCTCCGTGGAGAGGCCCACTCCCCCTGCAGGTCCTGCCCAGGCATGAGTACCCGTTAGTGGGCTAACCCTCCCCTGGGAGAGTGCATGGACTGGTGGTAGAGGTAGAGAGGAGGAGGAGAGAGGGGTATGAGCTCATCCTCTTAAAATAGATGCAATGCCGTCAGACTAGGAGACAGAGAAATAATGAAATAAAAACTGAAAGGGATCAAAATAGGTTGTCATTATTCAAGATGTCTTTACATGCACGTGAATAATCTGATGAACTGGAGTCAGGCAGCATTCTGTCATGAGGGCATATGACCACCTAAGACACCACTTTCCTATCCTCCTGTTTGCTACCACACACACACTCAGAGCAGTTCCACGGCCATATCTCATTAGTCAAAGTCTGGCTGAAAGCGAATGAAGAGATGAAGAGTGAGTATCCAGCAGTGTGTGACCGAGGTGTTAGTGTCACACTCAGCGCCACACTGCAGCACGGCGATAATCTCTGCAGCCATAAACAGATGCTAGAGGGCCAGAATCCACACAGTAAATACACAGATCCAGGCATGCAAACACACACACACACACACTCAGGCCTAACACCTCCGAGCCTGGTCCGTGTGTAATGCTACAGACTTGCAGGCTGTGGGTGCAAAGGAAACAACAGGTTGCCTCAGAAAGCAATCATTACTCGACTGATACTGCTAGACGCATGTACGCACACACACACACACTGTTACCATAGTAATAGCCCAAACCTTTGCAGACATTGCTGTGACCCAGAGAGCAGAAAAAGCTTAGTGGTCACTCCAAAACCACTTCAAACTGACCAGGGTGTGTCCAATGTGTGTGTGGGTGTGTGCACATGCATTTGTTGTGTTGTTGTACGTGTGTGTGTGTGTGTCTACTGTAGAAGAAATCCATGTGGTTCACAGTTATTGGACCTGAAGTTAACTAAGTTCTTTCACCCACCCCAAAGGCTAAAGCAAGATTCAGGTCCCACTGTAAATGCTTCAGGTGGAGGAATGGAGGATTGGAGATACATTTCAGTGTAGGATTTAATTTGCTGTTTATAGGAAAGCATGTAGAGCCGGGCTTTTTAGACCATTACATGCCCAAAGAAATTATGATTATATTATTTAATTTATTTTGTCATACAGTGTGACCAGTAGGAGGAACTGCGATTAAATGGCTTTACTAGCAAGGTCAGAAAATAGACATTTGGAGTGTCTGATGCCTCAATAACATAGATGCATGTAATTTTAATGCTCTCTCTCTCTCTCTCTCTCTCTCTCTCTCTCTCCCTCCCCCCCATATTTCCCATTTCATGCCATTATCTGCAATAAAGGCAAACATGTACAAAAAATACTTTGTACTTGTATTAAAAAGAAAATACTTTTTTTTAAACTAAAAATTAGAAATACTATTCCTGAAGTTATTGTTTAATTCTTCAGTTCACCTTGTGACAGAAAGTGACAATCAGTGAAAAAAGTTAAAAAGTTAGCTCTGGAAATTGGCTTCACTAGATCACAAAATAAAGTTACTAAAAAGCAGAAAAGTTCTGAGTCTTCCTTCAACCAGCTCCAGCTCTCTCTCTCTCTCTCTCTCTCTCTATCAGCAGAAGAGCTGTAGAGGAGAACACGAGCAAGCTGACCAACAACACTTCTGGTGGTACCATCGCCCTGACAGGTATACACATTTTTAGGAGGTGCATGTCAGCTCTTGCGGTACTTCTAATGGAGCTGCGGAGCCTCTGCATGCCCGCAAATATAAGTTGATCTCATGTGATCTGATGTTTAAACACCAGTGTCAGCACTCGTCTTCATCTTAAAACACGGCCATGAAATCTTCTGACTCGACCCATAAGTTCCATTTCCACCATGAAGAAAATCATTCAAACTCAGCAACATTCAAGAGCTTTGCCTCTAAAATTTCTGCACTTGTAGCTCAGTGGTGTTGACTAACACACGAAACAGATTCTGGCTGCTGCAGAGAGCAGCACATAGATGCAGGGACTCAGGAAAATCTGTCATGAATGACTTTTTTTTTTTTTTTTTTTNTTTTTTTTTTTTTTTTTTTTGGACAGAGCCGTTATAGTGAAATGGCTTTTTGCATGGCTTCACATGGCAGATATTTCAACTTCTATTACTCGACAAGAAGGACAAAAACCTTTGAAACTTTACCCTGGAATTCAATCAGAATAATGTTATCACTCTGGTATTAAAGCTAATCATGTAGCGCTAACCTGAGACTTTCTTTGAAATCCATATCCTGTTATCTGGGATCAGCTGGTACAATTATCTTTTATATTACAACATTGTGATCACTTGCTTTGAGGCTTAATTATCTAGTTTGTAATCTCTGTTGATAGCCACATCTTAATACCTGTAATCAGTTTTACATTTATTAATTGTTGTTAAAATTGTCTGCGACAGTGTGATCACTCAATTACAGACATAATTATCTCAGGCTTTAATCTCACTGTTCTTTCAGATCATTGTCCCAATACCTGTAATTACTGTTACATTCCTCCTGCATGTGTGTAGCTGCTATCTCAGTCTCCTTGGCTAAAATTGAACAGGGGCTATAAACCAATCAAATGTGAGATGAATGACAAGAGGAGGAGGATAAGAGGATCAGGAACTCCTCTCTTTCCTACTTCTTCACCCACAGGGTGTGAGTGAAGAATGTATGACACATTCCTGTTGTCGAACAATGAGAGCAACACAGGCGAGTGTGGAAAAAAGGAGAAAAACATGATAAGAGGTTAAGGAATGAAAGAAAGAAAGACAGGAGGGCTGGGTGGGAGAGGTGAAATCAAAATAAAACCAGTGGTGACGGAGCAGACTTGTGTAACTAAATGCGCACGCACGAGTGTATCCGTACTCATGCATGTGTTTGTGTACGTGCATGTGTGTCGTGACATGCCTATCTCCTTCGACCACTGACCCCTCCTCCATACCCCGTAGCTATTGCCCCACACCTGACCTAGAACCTGCCCAGCCTTGCAGGGCCTGTCGCAAACGGATGAGAAGGGGAACCATTTTCCACCTCTGTGGGGGGCAGTCACTGTGGATCCGTCAGTCCAGCTTAGGGCCCTCTCCTCTGGGCAGCGGTGCCCAGCAGGCTCCCTCTAGCCCCTGGAGGATGGAGGCCTTTGAAATGAGCCCCCAGACTCCAGACTCTGGAGATGTGCCTTTGTCCAGCAGCTGTGGGGGGGCATTGATGACTGACTCCATCTTTGTGTTTGTGAACATGCCACACCAGAGACGCTGAATTACAGTTGAAAACCCTCACGAGGACAACAGAAAATAGGCCGGTGCCATGTTGTGTCAGAAAGTTTGCTGCCATCAAAGGTGTTTGTGACAGTCAGAGACAACAGTACAACAGGCAATAAAATAATCATGCATAATTTGACAATAACTGTCTAAAACCTTATCCGTTTGTGTGCTTCTGCTATTTCCCACACTCAGTAGATATGTGCACGAGTAGATATGTGGAACAATGCTTTGTTCATAATGCGTGTGAGAGAGAGAGCATATGCTTAATCACCAGCGTGCACTAATTCTTTGTACACAGAGAAGAGCCCAACAGAATCAGCGTTAAAGTGAACCGTTAAAACTGGACCATAAGCAGTTCAATATTGCACTCTTTGTCTACAGCTCTGGGCAAGAATTCCCAGAACTGCTTAGCTGGACAGAACCCAGCACACATTGCATGAGAAACACTAGCAGACTCCCTATAGTGGTCCACAGTGCCTCTCTGACTGTCAACAAAGAACAGCCATAGTGCGGCAGAGACAAGAGAAAAGCCAGGCATGACACGACCCAGACCCGGCAGCTGGGGAATCACCATATTTCATCTTTTTCATCCCGATAATTCCTGTGGAATTTATCCAAAACAACTATCAAATAGATTAACGACCTTTATTTGCTTTACAGGTGGATACGTGTGTGTGTGTGTGTGTTTGTGTGTAGGTTTGTCTGTATTTTGTGGGTTTATGTGTGTGTAAGCAGCAAGCATTTTTATGAGTCTTTAATTAGAAGCTTGTCTATAAGCCTCCTCAGACTTTGTCACAGTCTGCTGCATTCCAGTGTGGCATCGCCTGTCGGTCAGGCCACAAAACACGTATAACAACACAATCTCTCACACACACACACACCCACGCACACACACACATGCAGCTAACACATCAAGAAAAGTTGACAGTCAACACAATGGACATATCACCAGTCAGGGGTCCACACCCCCCCTTCTCTCTTGCTGTTTCTGCCTCTCTCTCTCTCTCTCTCTCTCTCTCACACACACACACACACACACACAACCAAAGCGTAATTATGCCATAACTTCCTGAGGGTTGGACGCCAAATACCAGTAATTCCAGGATAGCGCCGTAACAACCTATGGCTATTTCCCATTCATTCATTCAAAGTTTCCTCTTAAACTGGGATGACAACACTCTCACCCCATGACAGCCACGTATGTGTGTGTGTATCTGCAAGTGCGTACCTGTAGCTACATGAAATTGAATCTGTGTATCTATTTGGCCCTTTTGGATGCATGCAATCTTAGAGAAAATGTATTTAGGATTAAAGTGGGGGCTGTATTGTCACTCACAGTCTCTCCAGCTCCTTCAGGTCCTGGAAGGCTCCTCTCTCAATTGTGGTGATTTTATTCTCCATCAGCTGCCTGGAAGAGAGACGCAAGAAGAAAGGTTATGAGAATGAAAAGAGAAGAAACAGAGAGAGAGAAAAAAGAGGAGAAAGAAAAGATATAGTTGGAGCCACACAGGGCACGAGAGCTGCTAGACTGATGTGTGTGATGGAACTGAGAAAGGCTGAAGGAAAGCAGGAAGATGGTTTGATGGCTTCACAGATTAGAGAAAGACAAGGAGGAGAGAGGCAGAAGAAGGAGAGAGATGAAGAAAATAGGTAGCAGTGGGTGCAGAAAACAAATTGGAGGACTGGAGGGATAGATAGTGACAGAATAGGGAGGGGGGAGAGAGAGAGAGAGAGAGAGAGAGAGAGAGAGAGAGAGAGAGAGAGAATCAGTGGGTTGATCGAGCCCCAGAATTGACTTTAAACCTGGTCCATCAGCTGGACAGCGACTCATCTATCATTCAATTTACTCTCTGTCTAACTGCATAGCTGTGACTACTCATTCACTTACACTCACTCCACCGTGAGCTCTGTGCTGACCAAGCCAAGCAACGACACGCACATGCTGTTGTGTGCGAGGAAAAAAAAAATCAAGTTGCACATACAAATACACATATGACTGGCTGACACACTGAAAATGCAAATGGATGAGATTCTGAGTGGAGCACACAAGTGATTGTACACACCTTGCATGCACTTACAAAAAAACAACACAAATAGGAACACACGCACACACACACATTGAATTAAGGACATAATCTCTGTAGGAATTCTAACAATGTGTATTCCCTGCCATTCACTTTTTGCAGTTGAATGGCACACACACACACACTGGTACAGTGAATATATAAAAATAAAATAAATCTATAAATAAAGATAAACTACCAGTTTTAGCACAAGAGAACTCTTAACCCAGGTAAGAAAACCTGTTCTTACATGACACTCTCTCTCTCTCTCTCTCTCTCTCTCTCTCNCCGCTATCTCTTTCCCCTCCATCACTTCCTCGCCAGCGCGTTAATCACTCCAGCACATGGGCCCCGGGGCCCGGTGGTTAAAATAAGCCAAAATAAGCCCCTCCTGACACTTCCACGGGGAGATTAACACGACAGCATTAACAGGTGCCACTGCTATTCTGTTTAGACACAGACAACCTCAATGGAACGAGCTCTTCCCACAACGAGACGCAATGCTGCAGCAGCTTGATGCCTGACGCCTGCAAGCTTGGAAACTGTTTAATCTGGGTGTTGTGATATCTGGAGCCAAGTTGTTGGAATTGCGTGATGCCTTTTCAAATGAAAAGAGTAAAGAGGGGAGGGAAAAAAAAAAACAGATAAAAGCCACTTACAACACTCGCAGGTGCCTCAGTCCAGCAAAATCCGCCTTGGTGATTTTAGTGAGGTTGTTTGCATTCAGATCACTGGATAAACAGAGACACATAAGGGAAAATGAAGCATGGTGAACAGGTTCCTTTAAAAAAGATTAGGCCAGAATTGTTTTATTTGCATTTACACTGTGTTTTGTTTTTTTTTTTTAAGTTTTTGCGCCATACAGCCAATAGGAGCTATGGCTGCTGTAAGGCAATTTTTAATTTCATCAAGGGGTCTTTGCTTAATAAAATGCGACCTGTTTAACTCCAAGCCCACTTGTCCAAATCCGTTTTTGATTAACTTGCTGGTCTCCAGACAAACCGATGTGGTCTACGGAGGCTGTGCTAATGCAACAGCGCAAAACCACCAACACAACCACAGTGCCCCTAACTTCAGCTCCGCAATCAACAATACGTGCCTACATTAAAGACAGGCAATATTGAGCTCTTTAATGTTACACGACGAGCGACATATTAAGTTTTAGCAGAATTTACAGCTGATAATATGAGCTTGTAATGCAGTTTTGGACATGTGCGTTCAAATGGAAAGCACAATGCTGCTATAATACACAATAGAAACATGGTCGGAATATAATATAATACTATATATAACAAGAGAAAATGTATAAATTAGAATTTTAGACTTTTTATGTGCAAACAAAAACCCCTTAAAGTGAGATCTTTAAGTAAATTTAAGGAGTACCACTGCATTATAACAGGATAAATTATAACTTTGAAATGATCATAAGTAAGATAAGATCAGTTATATGATCGCCACAAGTCCCCGCTTGAGAATATGTTTATTTAAAGGGGTTTGTCATTGAGGTAATAGGCTATTAGGGTGAGCTGTATCCAAATTGATTAACTATTAGATTGGACGATTATGTATTTCCACCAATCCGCGCTGTAAAGGCTTTCTCCCTCTGTACTCACAGTCTCTCCGTGTTGCGGGGTATGTTCCTGGGCACGCTGCGGAGCCCTTGGCCGTGACAGTCCACGGTAGTCCCGGTACAGGAGCACTGGGCCGGACAGGGCTGGGCGTCCGCTCCGCTGGAGAGGACCAGGACAGACAACAGCAGCCCCAGCACAGACGCCGGGGAGCGACCAGGGCCAAAGGGACTCAGAGCTCCCACCATCACTGCGGCAAGTGGGGGCCGATATGAGACCCGAAAAAACTGGGAAAATATAAGGGCGTTAAAAAATTAAGCCCTGAAATCCTGAAAGAGATCACCAAACTCTGCACGCAGAGAAAAAGCGTCCTCCTTTTTTGCCTGCCCTTTCAGACGTGTTTCTGAAGAAAAAAAAAAATCACTATAAATTTACATTTGGATTTTCCTGAAGAGGTTTCGGTTTATGCAGGATTGTGAGCCAGGAGTTTGCCCCCCCTAAGCGGGGAGAGGGGAGGTCGACGAGGCGGTGGACCGGCTCTGTGTCTGCGCTACAGCGGCGCAAACTTCCACATGTCCCCGGCATGCGGTGCCCAAATCCCCGGTGTGTGTGTCTGTGTCTGTACGTGTGCGCGACAAAATCGGTGAAACACCTCGATCCTTGACCTGATCCTTGAACACGCAGAAAAAACACTCTCACACACTTTCTCTTCTCTGGCGCATACACACACTCTTCAGGTGAGGCTGTCGTGGTTATTAATTCACAACACGCGTCCGGCGAGGAAGCAGCGACAAGACTCGCTTTCCCAAAACCTCAGCAGAGGTCACCGCGGTGGTGAGATAATGATCCCGATCATATATCAATTACCGGGAAGTTGCAACGGTGTAGACAATGTGAGGGAGAAAAAAAAGCTCCGCGAAACACCAGCGTGCTATACTATAATCCAACTCTGCGCTGTGCGTCAAAGCGCTGCTCCCGAGAGAGAGAGAGAGAGAGAGAGAGAGAGAGAGAGAGAGAGAGAGAGAGTTGCTTGGGTAGACGCAGTAGCAGACGTCGCTCTCTCTCATTCACACACACTCACGCGCGTGCGCACACACACGCACACACACTGGCTGTCCAACCGGCCATCACAGTCAAGGGGCAATAGTTTGACCTCGGGGACTTTCATTCTCACTGCAGTGTTCTGGTCACCTGATGCCTCCAAAAGCTAATATGTACAAAAAAGGGGGGAAAAAAACCCACTTGAGCCTTGAATTTTTGCTGACCAAAATATTAAGTGTTGAAGCCACATTGCTGCTGTTCCAGAGTCCAACTCATAGACAAATCAACAGTGCATTGCCCCACTTTGGACATGGGTTATGGCTGGGTTATGGGGATGATGTTAGGGTGACAGGATGAGAACCACTGGCCTCCCTTTCATGCCACAATAATGCACTGTGAAATTCAGTCAATTAATAACCATTGTAAAAAAAAAAAAAAAAAAAAAAAAGTGGCTTCAGTTCCAAATTACACCTGGTAGATATCTGTTTATTAATATAAGTCCCACAGTGTACTTAAAATGAGTGCATTAAATTTAGAGACATTGTGAGACATTGCAATTCTGTATATGAAACTGTCATGCAGGTGAACACTGAAAACACACGTAACAACAAATTTTAAAGGACTATACCATCCATTTTGCATGTTTGAGTCTAATATATTCAATTTTCCTACACGTAACATTACTGACAATCATTTCCCAAAGCATACTACTGGAACAGTGAGTTAAATAGTTTTTCCTATACCTTCCAGACCACCATTTGTTTCAGTTCCTTCTAGTATGATATTAAAATCAACTTGTTGATACTTGAAATGTTCTTGGGATATAGGTAATCTATCATTGCAAACAAGATGTGTATTCAGGGTTTCTTTTTTTCAAAGTTTTGTAATTTTAGCATTTAAGCACAATAAAAAAAATGTGGAGTGAATGTATTTCTCCACCGGGAAATATAGTCCCAAAAGAAGACCTGTGTTTATCAAAAAATTTAAACGACCGTGACTTCATAAGGCTGCATAACTATTAGCAGGCGAAACATCGATTTTTAAGGTGGGTGTATCACTTGAATATTTGATTTTGAAAGACTAAGAGATTTTGCAAACTATCAGGAAAGCTGAAATACAGTTTTATTCTTTGGGAAATGATTATCTGTAACCTCATCTTTATGAAAAAATGAATATATTAGGCTCAAACATGAAAAATTGATGGTATGGTCCTTTAAACTTTCATAACTTACATTTGCAGTGCAGATTAATTTAATCAGTGTCTTACAGAAGATTATATAGTCTTTTTATTTAGAACAGTAGCCTATAAAAACTCTAATAACAGTACAGAGTGGAAAAATAGTTGGAAAACTGTGAAAAACCTAAGTAAATTAAGTTTATGAATTATGCAAAATGTTTAATCAGTAAGCTTAAAGAGTAAGTAACTCAGACGTTGTGCATTTCCACACAAGGGAGCTTGTGGTTTTAGACTGAGTATTAAGTGGACAGTGTTTTTGTTACTGGATTCTTTTTCGATTACTTATGTGTTTTATAGCACCTATAACATAAAACTGTTGGCCAAGCAGCTTATAGTTGGTTAGGTGGTGGATATTTAATTAACAAAATCCTTTAATGGAACTTTGGCTGCCACTCAGTTTAAGCACACATGCAGCTTTCACTCACAGTATGACAGGAAAATCTTAGATGTATTATACAAAAGTCAGTTTCTATATTTACAGGAATCTTGTGGGATATATTTATATCGTAAGAGACATATGACCATTTCCACAGACAATTAAAAGTCATTAGTGGAATTATATTGGATTGTTTGTGTGTTTTATGTTGCCCCCTCCCCCACACACACACACATCACACTTCCACAGTCACACACTGACACACACACACTCATAAATTTCATCTCAGAAAATGTACTTCAGGAAACAGTGAATCTGAAATATTTTCTTGGGGGAGTGACAAGGAATAGAATTATACACTGGCTAAACTAACGAGAGGATTCAGAGGAAAAAGAGCAGAAATTAAATGGAGGAGGAGGACGAGGACAGAGGGTGTAGTTGAAGTGAGGAAGGAGAAAGAGAAGAAAGGAAGCATAGGAGGAGAATGGACAGAAGGTGACCCCTGTTGCCTGCAATATATAAGGGCTTCAGGGCATACAGCCTGTTCAGACACAGCCTAACCTGACCTGCCCTACCCTTACACACACACACACACACACACACTCATACACCCCTAAAAGATCGCCTCAGATTACACTTAAAGCCCAGGCCAGGCCAGGCTGTTTAAATTTCCCCAATGAGGGCAGTGGATACTACATGATTGGATTTCTGGCCGTCTTATTGGCCAGCTGTTCACACTCGTGTACGAGGATAAATATGGCTGTCACTGCCCAGTTTTGGCATTGCAGAACAGTTTACCGTGAATTGAGTGACCAATATACATACATGTTCTCTTTTTATAGCTTCACAGTAAAAAGCTACAGGCTATAAACAGTAACAACAGTGAATATATACAGTATAGGAGCTCCAGGGCACATCTGACCCTCCTTTAAGATGCATATTACACTATGAAAGCTCACTAGTTGGAGAAAAATTTACCAATGGATACTACGCATGACAACCATGTAGTTCAACTCTGGGACTGTCAGTGATACTATAGGACAAAGCCACTTTTAACCATCCCAAACACAAAAACACACCCAAGCAGGCATAGAAGTAGCTTCCGATTCAGTCACCCACAATACCAACATGGAGAAAGTGAAAAGAAAGTTGTTGCTAATAAAGAATTGCTGTTATTTGCATTGACTGCAAGACAAAAAAGTTGTTTGCTATTGTTTGTTTTTTTATGTCCCTCTTTCTTTCTTTTCCTCCACGCCTACTTCACCTTCCTCCGCACCTCTTCGCTTGGGCCAATCATCCATGAAGGCGAATTGACATAAATCAAAGCGGCCTCCATGGCCGGCTGTGTCAAATTTTCCACTCGCCCACTGTCTCATCCTCATTGAGCAGAAAGCAGCTTAAGTCCGAGTAGCGGCACTGTGTTCATCTCAGAAAACTTTAGAATTCATCTCAAAACAAACAAAAGCACTTAAACCAGCAATAACTGATGTTTCTGATAACGTCTGTTCATGATGTGAGGGGATCATTCAGGGAATTATCAACCATCTCTGCAGCTCTGTGGAGCTTTTAGCTCTTTTAGCTCAATGTTTTCCAGCCTCAAGCACACTGTTGTGTATCGTTGCCTCTCGTTGGTACTCAGAACCTCTAATATAAAATGTATGCAGCTGCAGGACATGCAGCACACGCTCTGATAAGCCGCCTATACACTACCTGTCCAACACCAAGTGACTGAGAGAATACATACTGGTGAAGAAAGCGGAACATCTAACAAGCAAAAAGCCCAGATATTTTTTTCAAGAGTTGGTGAAGACCAAAGAAGAAACACTCAATATTGGATTTACATTTACTAGTGCACTGCCTGTTGAAAACGTGGCTATTCAGACCGGGCCAGGCTTTGTGGTGTGCGCCGCAGCCTGCTATAAGTGCCTGTGGAGTGGAGCATATGCTGCCATGCCTGGAACATATCCTGCCACCATGCCCGGAGCATATCCTGTTGCGCTGACTACTTTTTACCAGCACAGCTTAATTCAAGAATCGCTCATCCAAACAACTTTGCACATGCAAGTCCTTCGGTCCTGAGCATTATACCTGCCAAATTTCAACTTCATATAGTGTCAGGTTCTAGAGATATTGGTGCCACAGGCAGATGGATGGACAGAGATTTGATCAGACTGACAGACAGATTTGACAGAAATGTGATCTAGCAGATTGGTAACGTTGATGTCTGGATGTGTAAGTACGTAGCGGTTTGCTACCGTGGTTGTACTAACAACTTCATCATCAAACTTCACAGCTGTGGGTCTGTCAGCGTGTTTTGGAAGTTTTCTGCCACAGTGGGTAAAAATTGAAGATTGCAACAGTATGGTGATATAATATGTTTAATATTCTGGTTCTGCATATTTTAATTCTTAATTCGTCTGATAAGATTTCTTTATAAATCATAGTCGCTACTAGGCTGATATGTGTAACTTTCCACACATTCAAAGTACCTCAAAGATATAGTGTCATATTTATGGCCTTGATGTTGATATGCCATGAAGATATCATCAATCAGATCTGCAGACTAATATGGTATTGTCAGTTATTACAATGACAATATCAAACAGATGACAAGATAAACCACATGTCTCAAGAGCAGATTATGGAGGTCATCCCCAAACAGGATGCATGCACCATTCTTTCCACATTCCACTGCACAAATCGGTACAATAATCCTATATTAATTGAATAAAAATACATACTTTAGTTTTAAGGCAAGTGGCAGTATAAAAATAACTGTGTCTTTCCTCAGCAAACTCAAGTTAGAGACTGTTTTGGTAGTCAGGATGGTCCCATCAGGCTTAGACGTGATGTTGAAACTGTCTGGTGCCGTCTGGAGCTTACAAATTACTGTAGAATTGTTTTTAGAATTCAGAAACTCAGAAACGGTTAAAAAAAAAAAAAAAATGTTATTTGGACTAGTAAGCCGGTGAATTCCATTTTTAATTTCAGCCACAATAACCCATTTCATGCCTTCTTTTTCAAGGAGTGAAGTCGACTCTCAGCTGAGTTTCGCAGGTTTGGAGAGCTGCTAATGAGAAGTGAATCTGGCTGTCAGCCACCATGTTGGTGCTGCTCAATCTAGCTGTTGATTTAGGAGCTGTTTTGTTATCTTTGGTTTATGGCCATGCTGTAAAGCTCAAGGTGTGTGTGTGTGTGTGTGTGTGTGTGTGGGGAGGACAGTTCAGCCACCTGGCCTCTGGACAGCTGCNTGTGTGTGTGTGTGTGTGTGTGTGTGTGGGGAGGACAGTTCAGCCACCTGGCCTCTGGACAGCTGCTATTAAGACACATGTTGCCCTGAGCTCAACTCATCCTACTGTACGCACACACACACGCACGCACACACACACACACACACACACACACACACACACACACACACCTATATACATCATTTGAATATTCATTTATGTACAAACACAAGTTCCCGCAGTGCAGCAGATACATATACACACAGAGAAATCTACAGAATTGTAAAACTGTGTATTAAATCTACGGTGTGTAAACCGTATTCATCAGTTCTGCTTTGGGTTAGTTTTGTCAGATCATGTTTTCTGTGTGTGTGTGTGTGTGTGTGTGCGTGTGTGTGTGTTGCCTGATAATTAGATCATTAGAACCCAATGATGTTTGTGTTTGGACTGCCACTGTCAACAGAGGCTGGGGCTAGTTACACAGCTGCACTGAGACACACACACACACACACACACACACACACACACACACACACACACACAGATGGATGAACACACAGTGCCCCACCAAAACACACAAACAGCATTAAAAACAAAAACTCCTCCTCCTTTCTCAGATTCCCGTCACTCCGGCTGCAGTTTCATGCTGATGTGTTCCTTATTGAAACTGGATGGAGGCCTGAGGTGTGTAAGTGGTTGGTTACCTTTGTTGTGCTGGGACTTAGAGGCTGTTGTCTGTCTCACACACACCCAGCCATGAGGCGGAGGAGATGCTCACAAGGTGAACAGGATCTCATGAAAGGAGGATTTTCCTCTGACTGCTGGAAACTCATCATTCCTGTGGAGAAAGGTGTGTCCAGTTTCACATGGCCGTTGTCTACATGTGCGTTGGTGCATACTTGTGTATTGTGTGTATGTGGGGAAACAATTCATCACTGTATGTCATTTGAAATAAAGAGAACAGCTCTAAAAATGTGTTTATGTGTACTTAATTCACCAAGGTGGCATTAAATTGGTTTAATATATAGCCAAGACATTAATAACATGTAAATGGCTATTACTGCTGGAAATGACTGAGTTATACTTAATTTTTCACAGAAACCATATATTCAGCAGCCATTACTCTAGTGTCCTAATAATAACCACTTTGAGTTCATCCTTCATTAATGGTGTTTAAATGCTCCTTGGTTATTATAATTGTGTTAGCACACCTGAAAGCCATTATTCTGCTCAAATAAGCAGATACATTTCTTTAGTCGGGTTGCAAGGTACTGGCATTACTAAAGTTCAATTCTGGGTTCAAAAATGGCCAAAACAGAGCAGCTTTCTCAAGAAACACATCAGTCTATTGTTGTTTTATGAAATGAAAATTATTCCATGCGTCAGACTGCAAAGAAACTTAAGATTTCATAAAGAGGTGTCCAACCGTCTTCAGAGAAAAGAGTAAACTGGATCTAACAGGACAGAAAAAGAAGAGGACGGCCACAAACAAAGCTGTAATTCCTGCTACTGGAGGATTCTTTGATGAAAGTAAAGTTCGGTGAATACAACAATTCTATCAAATTAAAAGAATGTTGTGACATTGGCAATGTACTGCCTATAATTTCTGATCAATTTAATGCTACCATGGTGAATAAAAATATAAAATTCTATTAAATACAGGAACATTTCTGGGTGATTCCAAACTTTTGAACTCAAGTGCGTATGTGTGCGTTTAGTAGTGACCGAAATCAGTATCCAACCAGACAAGGCAGTCTTGCATATTTTACCTCATGGCGCAACAATAGAGTCTCCGCCATTCTAATCCTTTTGCACAATTATCCTGAGCGTTTGTGTGTTTAAGCAGAGCTGCTCTGACTGTGGCTTTTCCATGGACGTGAACCAAAACAGCTCAACCGCCATTATCCTAAAATAGCCTGTAAGTACAAGATAAACAACTGTGTGAAACTAATTGTGCGTTGTGTGGAGCTGGCTTGCTGCATAGTATTGTTGTGACAACAGATTAGATGTGTGTTTGAACCCATTGGTGAACCAAAATTGAGATTATGGAGGAAATAGAATATATCCCATATATCCCTTGTCTCGCCAATATTGGTACAAATGAACAAGAAGAAGCAGACAGAGTAGATTAAAGATAAAGCTAAATGAAGATTCATTCATTCGTTCATTCATTCATTCATTCATTCCTCTCCTCTCCTCTCCTCTCCTCTCCTCTATTTCCAGTGAGACAAATCAGAGAATTTGGACTTAATAACTAGCCTCAAAAAACACTATGTTCTGGCACACTCTCATATACACACAATGAAACACACACACACACGCACCATGCTAGATAAATGTCAAATAAATTATAGACACTTTATCAAAGTGTCTATGATTTAGGAATTTGTCATTTTGTACATTCACATTCTTTTTCTGATTTCTATTTTTTTCTGACTTCAAACCAAGAAAACAGAACAAGAAAGGCTGGAGACACAATAAGAGAGCACTGAATATCGCAAACACCAAGAAACAGGACCCCATCCTGTATGTGTGTGTGTGTGTGTGTGTTTGTGTGTGAATATGCAGTGCCTCCAGAAAGTATTCAGACCCCTTCACTTTTTGCACATTTTATTGTGTTGTAGATTTAATTTTAAATGGATAAAATTGCCATTTTTGCCCATTAATCTACACTCAATAACTCATAATGACAAAGTGAAAACATGTTGTGAGAAATTTTTGCAAATGAATTAAAAATCAAAAACTGAAATCTTTCATTTACATGAGTATTCAGATCTTAATTCAGTACTTTGTAGAAGCCCCTTTGGCAGCAGTTACAGCTGCGAGTCTCCTTGGGTAC
This sequence comes from Lucifuga dentata, assembly GCA_014773175.1. NCBI lineage: Eukaryota > Metazoa > Chordata > Actinopteri > Ophidiiformes > Bythitidae > Lucifuga > Lucifuga dentata. The sequence goes on along the minus strand of VXCM01001028.1, from coordinate 95,265 downwards.
GTCTCTACAAGCTTTGACACTTGGATCTGGGCAGTTTATCCCGTTCTTCCCGGCAGATCCTCTCAAGCTCCGTCAGATTGGATGGAAGTGTCTGTAAACTCCATCTTCAGGTCTCTCCGCAGATGTTCTGTGGGGTTTAAGTCTGGGCTTTGGCTGGGCCACTTAAGGACAGTCAGAGACTTGTCCTGAAGCCGCTCCAGTGTTGTCTTGCCATGCTTCAGGTCGTTGTCGTGCTGAAAGGTGAACCGTCGCCCCAGTCTGAGGTCGCTGCACTGTGGAGCAGATTTTCTTCAAGGACCTCTTTGTAATTTGGCTGCATTCATCCTTCCCTCAATTCTGACCCGTCTCCCTGTCCCTGCCACTGAGAAACACCCCCATAGGGTGATGCTGCCACCGCCATGCCTCACCATAGGGATAGTATTAGCCAGGTGATGAGAGTGGTTGGTGTTCGCCAGACACAGTGCTTGGAGTTCTGCTCAAAGAGTTCAGTTTTTGTCTCATCAGACCAGAGAATCTTTTTCCTCATGCTCTCAGCGTCCTTTAAATGCCATTCATTGGCCTTTTACTCAAGAGTGGCTTCCATCTAGCCATTCTACCATAAAGGCCTGATTGATGGAGTGCTGCTGAGATGGATGGTTCCGGCAGGTTCTCCCGTCTCTGCAGAGGACTTCTGAATCTCGCTTAGAATGACCTCTGAGTTCTTGGTCGCCTCCCTGACCAAGGCCAGAATTGAGCTTGTAGAAACGTACCCAAGAAGACTCGCAGCTGTAATTGCTGCCAAAGGGTTTTCTACAAAGTATTAAATTAAGGGTCTGAATAGTAAATGAACAATTTCAGTTTTTGATTTTTAATAAATTTGCAAAAATTTCTAACATGTTTTCACTTTGTCGTTTATGATGGTGTATTAGGGCCATATGAAGAGAAAAAAACAGAAGGGGCATTATTTCGAGTTTTTAAACTCAAAAATTTGTGAGTTTAAAAAACTCGATTATTCTAGATTATTATTATTACTTGACTATTGCTAAATCCAATGAATTTAGCAATAAAGAAAATTGTGCTTTGTGCAAAACCATCAAATTATCTAATTATCATCATATGCATATGGACTTTTAAAGCATATGGCATACAGACAGCATACAGACTTTTTTTTTTGAGTTTTTAAACTGGCAACTGGGAGTTTAAAAACTTGAAATAATGCCCCCTTGTTTTGTTTTGTTTTTTTCTTCTTCTTCATATGGCCCTAATATACCATCGTAGTCGTTATGGGCAGATTAACGGGCAAAAATGGCAATATTATCCATTTAAAATTAACTCTGCAACACAATAAAAAGTCCAAAAGGGGTCTGAATACTTTCTGGAGGCACTGTAAGAGTACAAGGCAAGATCCACAGCAGGAGAACTGAGTGAATGAGTTATTATAGGTTGTAAACTTTGCTGTAGAAATGGTTCTTAAATACTGACGCAGTGTAAGATTACCTGACAAGAGCAGGAAACTTGTTTTCAGAGGGGAAACTTGTTTTCAGAGGGGGAGTGCCTTAGAGGAGGGACGGGGCTGTTTTCTTTTAGATGTGTGGAATCTTGCTTCCCATGAGAGGAAAGATAGAGTCTGCAAAAGATAGCAAAAGTAGCATTATGGCATCCCTTCTTGCAAGTCAAAAGTACAACATGTACCTGAAGTGACTAAAATAAATCCATAAATTCTAAGTTCTGGTCCTTGTGCACCACAGCACTCCATCTCCCCCAGGTTGAGATCTGGGAGGCACAAGCTCCTGATCAACTGACTACACTTGATTAAGCTAGCCAGGTGGAGGTAGAGCAGAGGAGAGATTGGGAAATATGCAGAAGCAATACTATATTCATTAGGCTATATTGAGAAAGATTAATGACAAAGATCAGTCAAACCTTTTAACATTTTTCCATTTTTTTCTCTTTTGGTGGCAAGAACCTAAACCTTCATCAGGTTATCATTCGTTAGCAATGTTGAATGTTCATTGGGACCAAGTGGATGCATCACTTCCACACTTCTTCCACACTTATTATTGATGCATCACTTCCACACTTATTCCTCGGTGCCAAACAGGCTCCTTATTAAATATCTTTAGTAATTGTAATGTTAGTTGATGCTGAACTGATAAACATTTATAAAGCATCAGAAACTGGTTTGGACTTTTATAGTGAATCAAAAGACACTAAAACAGGCCCATTATGTGCCTTGTGTGATAAATCAGTGAAATATTTTTTTTCTTAGGATTTAGGTTTAATAACTAAAAGTGCAGTTTCAAGTTCACATATGAAACACAGTTGGCATTGAATGCATAACTTTCAATAATAGTAACAATCTGTTGGCTGCATGCTCTGCAATTACCGTTTTTTTTTTTTTTNGTTTTTTTTTTTTTTGTTTGGTTTTATTTTTGAGTAGTGAGACATTTCTCATCCTCATTCAAGAACAATATAATACTGATATCATTTCAGGGTCGCCTGAAAGATGTTTTTAGTATCCAGAAACTGGCACACTTGATTGAACCGATACAAAGTCTGTTGATTAGGTCCAGTTCAGCTGTTGAATGAGCCTGAGGAATGAAAGGGAAACACCTGTCCTAAGCAATTATAGCATACATGCTGTAGTCTTCATAGTATACAACTATAGAATCGAGGGTGGGGGCCTGTAATGTCAGTATTTCAAAATTCCTGGCTCCAGCCCTGAGCACAGTATGTATCCATAGCTCTTCACTGATGCATTTCATTGTTATAGTGTTGTACAGCTTCAGGCAGAAAAAAGTCTGTCTTATTCCCAGAGTGAGGGTCAGCACGTTCAGTCCTGAGGAGCAAAGTGGGAGAGTCCATAGCAGGAGGCTGAAAAACATCTTCTTGAAGATGAGAGAGAGAGAGAGAGAGAGAGAGAGAGAGAGAGAGAGNGGAGAGAGAGAGAGAGAGAGAGAGAGAGAGAGAGAGAGAGAGAGAGAGGGAAAGAGAAATATGAAGGGTCCTTTGAAGAAAGAGAAGGAGAGGAGGCGAGTAAGGGAGACAGAGAGGAACAGGGAGGTGTGTAGAAAGAGGAGTGTGGGAAAAATCAATATGCTCTCTGGAGCGACTGGAAGAGACAATCAGTCCTGTCTGACCCCAGTCTCCCCTCTGTGTCAGTGTATGTGTGTGTGTGTCTGCATTTGGGAAATGTGCTTGCATGTGTGTTTCATGAATCCCTCTATGTGCGTGTATGTGACGTGTTGAAGTGGACTGTAAGTGAGTTCATGCACAGGTGGACGCGGATACTGTTCCTGCATGCGTTCATGTCCGTCTCCTCTTCAGTTTGCTGTCCTCAGCTCAAACAGGTTTTATTGGCTGGACTGCTGAGGGCAGAAGAATGATGCCAGGGAAGCTAATGGAATAAAAGTTCATTACTTTCCCTCTGTCAACTTTATGAGAAAGGACAGATCGAACAAAGACTCTGAGCAAAGCTGAAATAGAATAAGGATGTCACATTCACAAATTGACACTCTAACGGCTTTAACTGGCACCAAATGTGTTGATTTTTGCTTACAGTTGCTTACAGTAACTTCCTCCGCTTACTCCATCTATGTCACTGCCATCCACAAGGTCACATTCACACACAAGCCAAAGGCTATGGTCCGGATTTTCCCAGATAGTCCCAAGATACTTTTTGTGAAATGCCCCTTACGTTGATACCCATTATTATTATCAATAAAAAAAAGAAGAAAGAGCTCCTTTACTCTTTCTCTTCCTCTCCCTCTCTGCATGTGTATGTGTGTGAATGTTCGGTATTTTAGCAAGCCTTGAGGCTAGTGGCTTTCACAGGCCGTCCACTCGACGGTTCGAGGATTGTAAAGCTGGCTCAACCCGCCATTGTCCAAGTCCCACAACTGAATTCACTTTCTCCATCTGCCCCCAGGCGCCTCTCAGACTGACAGAGGGGTAAGGTGGAGGGGGTGGTGGTGGGTGGTGGTG
>VXCM01001028.1:73830-90926 GCA_014773175.1 Lucifuga dentata | reverse complement strand
TAGTTGGATAGATGAAAGAGCAGCAGAAAAAAAATACTAGAATGCAACTCCTTACGGAGAGAAATTTAACAATCTTGAAGTCCACTTTTCTCAATCTCTGTAGCGCTCCACTGCCACAGTCATCCAATCTCTTCTTTAATCCTCCCCTCCTTCTGCCCTCCTCAGTGCTCTCTCTCTCTCTCTCTCTCTCTCTCTCTCTCTCTCTCTACTGTGCAGTTGTAGGGGGTTAATTGAGGTCTGAACAGCAGGGGGCTATTATGACACACACACACACACACACACACACACACACACACACACACACACACACACACACACACACNACACACACAAACACCCACACACACACACACATATACATACCAACATGCACAAACACAGATTTCAGATTCAGAATGTTTGTGTGTGTGTGTGTCTTGGGGGCTGATGTCAGATTTAATGATGGTTTCCACCCTTTGGAAAAGGCAGCCTCACCCCAAATCAGGAACCAACTGAATAAATCACACAATTAATCCAGCAAGTCAGCGTGGTGTATTGATGCACCAGGCAGGGAAAACAGAATAGACTGACAGGTGTGTGTGTGTGTGTGTGTGTGTGTGTGTGTGTGTGTGCACTCTGCATGCCCTGTTAGTAGCAGATGGCAGGCCAGTAGCCTGTAGCCAAATTCACTGTGTGATCATGTAAATGATCACATGCGCACCCACACATAAGCACCACAATCCCCCATGCAACAACGCCAGCACATAAACAAGCACATGAACACACATCCACACTCCAACACACACACTCACATGCACCACACACACAAACACTACCAGAGGAGTGCAGTGTGATGAACAGGTGAGCAGGATAATCACCGCTGTGACACTATCGATCTAAATTAGTCTTTTTTCCTCTGACTCCCTTTTGTCTGTTGTAACTCTCCATTGTGATGTCACTAATGTGACACAGTGGCTTTACGGAGCTATGTGTTAGGGTGTGTGTGTGTGTGTGAGTGTGTGCATGTATGAGTGAGTGGGTGAGTGAGTATGTGTGCGTGTGTGTTGCAGTTAAGATGTTGATTGAAGCTGAAGCTTAGCAGTGGGAAGCTTTACATCAAAGACTGACATTCACCTTTCATATCCTCTTCTTTTGATGCATGGGCACACACACACACACACACACACACACACACACACACACGCTTTTCATGGGACAATCAACNGGCACACACACACACACACACACACACACACACACACACACGCTTTTCATGGGACAATCAACAGTTTCACAAAATCAAAAAGTAACATTTGCTATGAACCTCTGCAGTGTGGAAACTTGTATGCACATACATGCATGTGTGCATTAACACACACATACACACAAACATACACACACACAGAGATAAGGGTCTTACGGGCTTTTGGGCCCCTTTTGGCACACATCTACTAACACAGAACACTCCCCACGCTTTGGCACAATGAACACAATATACAGAAGAACACACAAATTCTCACATTCACACACACACACACACACACATTTGGCAGCAACAGCATCAGGCAACAGATGCTTCTGAATGGGTCTTTGCTGGGCATGATTCATAATGTGGCTATTGAAAATCACTTTCACCACATTCATAACCACTTAGTGGCCAATAAATATTCACAGTTCAGAGGCTTTACCTCTTACACGCTCATAAAAAGAGACAAAAAACGCACATACATGAACAAACACGCATGTAGCACCAGTTCAGTGTTTATTTGGGATACATTTTACATCTTTAAAATCTCAGTAAACTGTTGTTTAATATAAGTGATGATAAGAATTTTTAAATATGGAGATCAAATTCTTGCATTCGCTCTTTAATGTTCCCTCTTAATCCTGTTAGTCTCTGGAGCAAACTGCTTTCTAAGTTGAGAAAATTTCCTGATGTGATGCAAATAAGTTTGTTAGCAGGTTACCAAAAAACAACGGTGTCCTCAGAGAACCTTGGAGAAAACCTCATCTCTGATCTACGTTCATCCACAATCTAATAACTCTTAGAAAAGTCTTTCCAACTTTTCATCTCCTCTTCTTTTCATAGTGCTCATCAAGGGATTTAGACTCGTGCTCGTATGGTGAGTCATCTCGAGGTTTAAGCTTGATACTATTTCCAAATATCACCCATGGAATTATAAGTGGTTCTTGAGCTTTACCTTTTCTTGTGACAGCGCCATAGTCGAGACTATTTTCAATGAATAGCTGGGAGAGAGACAGACAGACAGACAGACAGACAGACAGACAGACAGACAGACAGACAGACAGATAGATAGATAGATAGATAGATAGATAGATAGATAGATAGATAGACAGATAGAGCTGAAGCATATAAATGAAGGCAAGTGTATGTGTGAAAGTGTGTAAGAAAGAAAGAAAGAAAGAAAAGACAAGATGCAGGGGTTCGTTTCTTGATTGAAAGCAGATGTGGATTTTGGGTGATGAAAGATCTGGGAAAAGCAGGATTAACCAATTAGGTTTTCCTAACAACCATGTCTCCACCTATCAGAGGGCTCGACCTGCTTCCTCATTAAAGTAAGTGGCTGATTGGTTAATCGGCCTACAATTGCCCTGATTTTTGTTATGCCACACATTTAAATTATTTTAAATATTGACATGAACTTTGATGAAATATTTTTGATATGTTTCCGAATCAATTTTTACTGCTAAAATTGTTACTAATACAAGACTCCACAGTCTGCAGCAGAATTCAGCTTGGAGGCTGCATTGTACATGTACCTGTGCATACGTTCCACCAGAAATGCACACACACACACATGCGCACACACACACACACACACACACACACACACACACACACACACACGGTCAGTAAAATTTTTGCCCTTTTCATTCACATCACTGTTTTGGATTTTCTGCAGCATTTCATCTGTTCCCAGTTGGAGCGGGACATGACTTCATAGACTGTTATAAGTGGACTGCGTGTGTGTTTCTGCATGTGTGTGTGTGTGTGTGCACAACTGTGTGATTCTGTCCTTCTTTCTTCCCAAAACAAATTCAGACCACATGTTTTTCAAACAATGATTTTGAGAAAAAAGAATTGGGAAAGCACCTTACAGTCCTCACATGGCTCCCTCCCTACCCTCCAACCTCTCTCTGTCTCCTCTCTCTGTCTCTCTCGCTCTCTCTCCACCTCTCCTCCCTGCTATCCACTTCATATCTCTCACCAAGGCCATACTGCATATCTCAGCCACAACCTTTTTATGTCTCTTTTCTGATCTGTCAGATCCCATCTCTCGCTCCAGAGCTTTTCTCTTACCACAGCATGAGGGCAAGTTGGGCTCAGCATGAAGTGGATGATGGGAAATTGAGTTCCTGCAGAGAGAAGATAATGTGACCTATTGACTGATGGCCTCAGTGAAACACCATGAGAGAGAAGGGAAAGAAGTTCGCTGTTGGTACGGAACATAAATCAAAGCAATGCCAATACTTTTCTCAGTGGTTATGGAATGATGAGGGGGAGAGTGACAGAGGCGTACCGATCCGTGTCTTTCATCTGAGAGTGAGACAGACAGAGAGAGAGAGAGAGGGAGAGAGAGAGAGAGAGAGAGAGAGAGAGTGAGTTACAGATGGAGAAAAATGGGTAACAGAGACAGATGGAAGCAGGAGAAGGGTGGCGCTCTCACCTTTCTCTCACCTCTGGTTACCAGCTCAGTGCTGTTGCTGAGACACCAAGAGTCAGTCGCATCACCATGACAACACAAACACAAACACCAGTGATGGGTGTGTATGTGTGTGTGAAGAAAAATCCAGTCTAATTATATACACTCCCACCTCCCTTAATATACAGCACGTGCTTAATGCAAGCAGACTGGTACTTATGGGAACGTGCATACACACAATATACACACGCTGTACACTGCCATGGTGAAGACATCAATTTCGTTTGCATGTGTGTGGTGTGTGTGTGTGTATCGTGTGTATGTGTGAAGCTCAACAAATTTTCAGATATTGTGGAAACAAAAGAAACGAGAGAGAGAGAGAGAGAGAGAGAGAGATGATAAAATAAAATCTATCTGCAAGTTATAAAATGTTACACACCTCGACCACTGCAATTGACTGATGACACATATACACACAAAACACTTTCACAAACACACACACAAAGCCCAGCATACTTCCCCTCAGACCGTGATTAATTAATACAGACAGAGCGTAATGTCTGTGACAACAACTCCCATATTCCCGAATCACAGAGAATGATTATTCACAGATCTGGCAGTGTGGGTGGAGCGATCAGTCTTAACCTCAGGAGAGCCATCAGATCTCCACCTGCCGCTGCGTCTTCCAGGACTCATTGTTTAAACACACTACACTACACACACACACACACACACACACACATACACACATTTGTTGGTTGGCCTTTGTCTGGGAAAAGTCTCTTATGCGCCAGAAGTTCTGTGTTTTTAATAGCAGCAGCAATACCAGATTGTTTGGAATAAACGAAACAAAAGTAGATTTTCAAGGGTACTGATAGTCACCCTGGCTGATGAGAAAAGAATACACACCACCTGCAGATACTCAAAGTTAATAAAGAGAAAATCCAAGGGTAGGGAGTAAACACGACTGTTTATCTCTAGCTGCTAAAAATAAATCTTATTTCTCAGTGATTATGGTCATGTAGTGGTAAATATACTTGAGAGTGTGTGTGTGTGTGTATGTGTGTGTGTTTGTGTGTGTGTGTGTGTGTGTGTGTGAATGTAGCACACGTTCCCACCCNGTGTATGTGTGTGTGTTTGTGTGTGTGTGTGTGTGTGTGTGTGAATGTAGCACACGTTCCCACCCGCTCAGCACCTGCACAGGGGAGTGACCTCATGTCCATCAGCAACTGTCCGTTCAGTCTAAACAGCCAGTGATCGATGTAGCAGCTAATCAGGATGTGATCACACAGCGATGCTGTTACACACAGATGCTACGAGCCTGAAACCAGTGGACAGCTCACTTCCCAAATGCTGTCCTTCTCTATTAGCTGAACCATTTTTAGACAGAACTCTCTGGATCAAACTATAAATACACTGTGCTTTACATGATGTATCTGTGAAAGTCAATTTGACCCTTTCAGAATATTAAAGGGGACATATTACAGATTCCTGTGCTTATTTTCATTTAGGGGTCTATTTTGAAACCTTTGCATTGAATTAATGTGTAAAAAACACACTGCCCCAGCAATACACTCTGAGTGGAAACAGGCTGCTTTAGGAACTCTGACCTCTTTTAAGCCCCCCCTCCAGAAAAGCCTGTTCTGTTCTGATTGGCCAGCTACTTCAGGCATGAACTGGCAACATCCATGGATTGTGAAACATGGATTATGGCAAAACACTGGCGTGCTAGTGTTGTACTTTATGCACATGTCTAACCAGGTGTGAAGGTGGATAATTTCAAACATGTTACATGTTGACATCACATTACACCGAAACAAAGTGATCAGGGCAGTTTAGGATCTGTGGATTTGGCTTACTGGATGGATTTCGACATGAGTGAAGCTATGATAATAATTATGATAATGTTCAACACATACAGAGAGTGTGTGTTGAAAAGGATTACAGTACAAAAATGAAAGAAATAATAAAACATAATATGCCCTCTTTAAAGATCAGGGGTGGAACTTTTCCTTCCTTGCCTGTGCCATCATGAGCACAAAAATATTAAAAAATATATATAGTTTAAGAGTAGACTAGAAGAAGAGCTGCTACAATGAGAATTTGTAATTTCTAAATAATTGAAGTTGAAAATAGCTCACGTGTTGAAATTCCTAATCAGCCATTCAGAAGAGACTCATTTGGTTAGGGGTCAAAGATTTGGGAAAGGAGGGGGTGTTACATTTATCTTTGATCTTGTTCTTTGATTCCCTGTGTTCTTCAGTAAAGAAAGTTGTAGAAAAGCAGCTGTGAAGCTACATTTTGTTGCTAAGGAACTCTGATCCTCCAGCAGGTAACTAAGGAGCTAGTTTAACAGCTTAGCTCTTTTGTAAAAAAAAAAAAAAAAAAAAAAAAAAAATCAAACTGTCTGAACTGGTTACTTTTACTCTTTTTTGTATCAGGAAATGAAAATGTTGGACAATTGTCTTTTACAGATAAACACTGCACATCCTGCAGAGCTGCACAAGTGACACAGCCTCCTTCTTGACCTGACACTTTCATGTTGTGTAAAATTATTTGCTTTCCTGAAACCAAGCTATGATGGCATATATATAAGTAGCAATGCTTCATCCACAATACCGTCACCAATCTACCCAACATACTAAAAGCCTGCTAACATTTAAGCACAAGTTACTTAGCAACGGCTGTGGAGTGAGACTGTGAATCTGAAACAGGTTGAAAACTGCAATGACCAAACTTGCATGACATTATTTATCTTCTCAACTTATCTAAAAAAAAAACAACAAAAAACTATACATCGCAACACTAGCAGATATCTCATCCACAAGAGGAGCCGAGAACAGACAACCCATTCATCCACCCATCCTGTCATCCATTCATGCCTCTGCTCGCACAGACAATAGGCTGTTGTTGTTATGTTTATGGTCTCTGTTCATGGGTCTTTCTCCCATGCCCAGTGTGCTGTGGGCTCAGGAAGCCTGTTCACTCTAATAAAGTTTAACAGGCCTGTTTCAGTCCCACGGGATCCTCAACACACGGGATAACAGCAGAGCAACGCTGACTTTCATTATCTCAACTCCTATGACCTAATTACACTGGATCTAATCAGCGCTCAGTCCTCAACTGTGTGGTTTTCATTAAGGAAAAGTGGTAAGGTGATTGACACTTATAATCTAAACATTTAAGTGTGTACTATCTGACTCAGACAAATTACTCAATTACACACTTATTACTTAATTAGTACCAGATAGACAGTAGATGGAAAGAAGTTGACTGTAAATACTATAAATGAAAATGTTCAACACGGAATAGTCCAACACTTTAAATAGCCTGAAATGTGGGTTAAATGAACTTGTATGCAATCTTGTGTTCACATAAGTTACCGTGACAACATGATCATCACTGACCCCAGCCTGAGGTCATGATAGGAGCCGCCTCCTCTGTAAACAATCATTAAGCTTTGCAGTTGCCATAGTGATGACACATGTAATCAAGAGAAAGCAGAGAAGAGACGGTTGTGTGTACATGTTCATGTCATCACCACTTCATGTATGAGTGCCTGAACATGCCTGCATGATTATATCTGTGTAAACATTTCTCACTGTTTCTCTAACACAATTGTTCTCAGGCAAGTGCTTCCATGGTTCTCCACCTCAGCCTCATTTTCTCATCCATCATCTTTTCTGGCTGTTGTGCCATTAATTCTCCCTCTCCTGCTCTTTTTCACATCTTTCTGTCTTCATCTGTCAGTATATATGAGGCACGGAGAGGTTGTAAGCATCCAGCAGAAGTAAGAGGAACAAGGATCATAACTTTGGAAGGAAAATTATCATGGGTGTTGAATTGCAGTGTTTGGAGGAGGAATTTCATTTTATGACTACAGTGCTGAATATTAATGGGTTTAAGACATGCAAGCACCTCCAAGTTTTTTTTTTTATTATGGATCTGTAATCTTTCAGAGACCATGTTGAGAGATGTGGTCCTACCACTATGCTCTGCATCTGTTCAGATCATTTAAAAGGTGTGGTCCATAAAGGTGTTTCTTTTGGAGGACAGAAAAGGCAGAGCCTGCACATTCTCCCTTAATGAGATGATCTAGCTGAAAGGATTCCAGAAATAAATTTCCAATTAAAATTTTCACTACCCTCAAATGGCTGACAAAATGGTGAATACTAGTGATAAACACCAATTCAACTCGACATACTCAACTTTAAAGTATGAACTGTGATGTTTCATTTCAACATATGATGAAAAATTGAAAAATATACCATATTATTAATAATTATATCTGTAAAATTTCTATTTAATCTTCTAACAAGAACAATCAATACACTTTATACCTGCTTCCATTATTTACCTCTCGCACTGGCTTTTTCATTAGACCACTTCATGTTACATATTTACCAGTAAAATACTGACTTTACCAGTTGACAGGGGCCAATTTGCAAACAACTGACCAGCATGTCATGAGATATGTAGAGTGTAACCCATACAAAGGTTGTGTCCACATTCTGGCAAAATATTGTTGCATTTCTTAATCACATTTGGCTGAGTGTTTGAAATGAAACAGCAGGCTGTTATGAGCTATCTGATATTGAAATATGGAAGGATGCAGTCCTTGTATTGGGGCTGCAGAAGCTAATGCACCTGCAGAGATAGATGTCTGCTCCACAGAAGACAAACTCAGACAGTAGAAATGCACAAGTTAAAGTGAAAATTGAGGTAATATGCACTACAGTAAGACAGCACCACTGGCATTGATGACAGCGATTGTGCGTGCATCCTGTCATGCTAACACTTTGGACTGAAAGCTACAATGACGTTCACAGCGGTCACAGGCAGTGGGATGTTGATGGATAATGTCTGACTCACCAGGGGACTAAAGCATGAATTGGCCTCAAACGCGAGTGAGTGTTTGCTTTCAAATGAGCTAATCTCTAATAGGCACCTCATGAAATTTTAATGAACAGATCACAACAGAAGAATTGCTTTTACTCGAACTGAACTAAAAAGATATGCAGGAAAAGGCAACTGAGACCAGCAGGACAACATACAGATGTGAACCCCCTGGGCTTTTCTGCATTTTAGTCCAGATATCTGCTTACAGAATAAAAGGCATTCAAACCTACACACACACACACACACATACAGAGAGTGAGAGTGACAGACAGAGGGAGTGGGTGAGTGGGGGTTAGAGAAACAAGAAGAAATGAAAAGTGTCTTTGAAAGTAAACAAAGGCAGAGTGATCAGGACCAGATTGGTGCAGATCAAACAGTAGTGTTGAAGTAGGAGGAGAGAGGCCTCTGATGGAGACATCAAACAGCACTAATCTAAACCACATATCTGCCTGACATCGCAACACACACATACACACACACAATAATGTCCACACAAGAAGCACATAAAGCCCACAGGTCCACACACACACAAATAAACCGTACTTCACACACAAACACAGAAATACAAACAGAAATACAAACAGATCTTATCAGATGCTTCCACTCAGACAAATTTAACACACACATCTGCACGAGGACAAACCCACACATGCAAGCACTCTTTCACACACAGAGACCTAAGAGCCAAATATTCAGCAAATACTTGAAAAAGACAGAATGTTAAGGGCTTTTCTGTCCAAGAAATGAGTATTGTCCAGCAACGACTTAAAAGTTAACATTTATCAGAGAAGGATGAGTCCAAAACTCAAAGTAAAACCAAATGAGCTTTGAGAACATATTTGAACAGAAGTTAGTATTCATATTAGTGTTATAGTATGAATTTCACATGGATATGGTGCTACATGCTGCTGGAGAGGAAAATAATCACCATGAGCATTAATGGAGTCATAATCTTTCCATGACATTTCTCTGCATGCACATCCGCTGACCCGATTTCATCTGGATGATAGATTGGCGATGAAAGAGAATGCACAGTCATGACTGTACTATATGTAAGTTGTGTATGAGTGAAGAGGGAGAGAGAGAGAGAGAGAGAGAGAGAGAGAGAGAGAGAGAGAGAGAGCATCCTGCATGGTGAATCTAATGAAAGCTCTTCTTCTATTCTTGATATTGATTTCCACAAGCTGCGAGCCATTCTTTAGCTCATAATCGAATTGCAATGGTACATTTAAGAATTCTTTTCTATTTTGAAACCCTAAAAGTGATTCCTGCTGGTACAGAAGTCTATGAATTCCCACTGATTGGAACAGTGTGGTTTCTGGTTCCATGTGGAATGAAATGGTGTTTTTACCAACTGAGCTTCTTTAACTGTTTATATGTTGTAACTAAGCAAAAGAACGAGATTCACAGAATTGGAAAGATGGAGAGATGTTGTGGCCACAATATGGCTGCCAGGACACTGAGCGTTCTAACCACTGACTTCATTTTTCTCAGGCCGCTCATCCTTCTCCTCACTTTTGTTGTCCCTCCTTCTTTTCTAAAGCTCTATTCATTAACGGCTACGAGCCTATTGAATATTGGCCTAATTAATTTGCTAAACAACCAAGGGGTGTGGCGTATGCAGTTTTGTGAGTGTGTCTGTGTGTGTGTGGGTGTTCATGCATGATTAATGCCCCAATCAGGATGTTTATTTGTGTTCACATCTGAGAGTGTGTGTTGTTTGTGTGCGTGCGTGCATGTGTGTGTGTATATGTTTGGTTTATTCATGTATCAGATGCTGACGTCGTCGCACTGCATGGGTATAGTTATGTAAATGCCACAAGACAGCAAGGACGATCAAGGTTAACACTGGATGTTTGTGCAATGTCGTAATCCTCAAGTAAGGCCTGTTTCTCACACAATACTTGAATATTAATCTATTAAAATTTACAGTAATTAACCTCATCCTCCTTATTTTGTACTATACATGTTCTAGCTTTGTCTTTACTGTGATTCAGGCAAAAATATGGAGTAATATGTTGTATATAAATGGATGGAATTAATAAGGTTCCACCATATATCGAATATCTGTTGTGACTTGTTGCTTAATGGGCGTATGAGGGGAAGTAAACCTGGTGGGGAAATACATGCAGAGATTGTTTACCCCAATTACAATAAATCATTTATAGGCTTGATTAACCTGATTTGCAAGCACATAATCTAGCTCTGTGTCAGATTACACTAACATCAATTTATACAAACTTGAATCTGATTATGGTGTTTACATGATGTTTGGAAACTTGATTTATTGCCTTGGACTTGAAGTTTTGATGTGCATGTAAATGACTGAGACTTTACCTCATCCTACTGAAGGTAGACAATTTCACAGTGTAAATGATCCATTTTAGCAAATTATAGTTAGCTTGTTGAGAATGAGGGGTGACAAGAATATGGTAAATTAAGCTGTAGTGGAAAGTGAAGCAGTTGGGCGTAGAGGTCTTCATGGGTCCAAAATTTTGGACCCGATCCGGAACGAACCCGTGAAAAAACGTACCCAGACCTGAAAGGGATCTTACATCAGTCGGACCTGACCTGAAATAGACCTGAGGATAATTAGACCCAATGCAAAATGTGATTGACCCTAACAGACCAAAATAGGGAGAGAACACCAACCCTGGCAGCAGCAGCACCAATTAACAAGCAACTTTTCTCCTCCGTTTTCCATGCATTTCTGGCTTTCCCTCTCTCATCAAAAAGCACATTCTCTCCTGTTGCGATTATGATGCACTACATGGTTAGAGCTGACAGGAAGTTCACTCAGGCCCACTCAGATGAGACATTTTGACACAGACTGAGACCAGGAGCAACATCACCTGACCCGACCCAATCAGAATGTGTATAATTAGGACCCAACCTGACTCGAGTCACAGGTTGGAGGAACCAAGTGGACCTCTAGTTGGGAGATTTAGGAGGATTGGTGTGTCTCGAAGAAAAAAGCCTTATGAGTACACATCAGAACGGCCCGCTGTGGTGAAAACAAACTCTGATATATACAGAGAAGGTCTTTAAAAGAAATCTTAACAATCACATTGGACCACTACATCAAAAAATAGAGGGGAACATTTGCTCTTCTCTCCTTTCATTTCAAAACTATAATTAGATACATACACAAAAACACACATGCATGTACACATCACCCCCACCTTTGCTGCATTATTTTACAAGGATTACACTGGCGATTACACAGGGTGCTTTTACTGGCTGTTCCCACATTCCAGACTCTCTCTCTCTCTCTCTCTTCCTCTCTCTCGCAATCTTTCTTTCCTGTTCTATCTCATTCTTTGTTTCTTTCTTTTACAATTCCTGTCTTTCTCTCCAGACAGAAAAATTTATCTGAGTGGAGTGTGGGACTACAGCCCTCCTATATTAACATTTCAATCACGCTTTTAGCTCACTGAAGGAAAATAAACTCAAGTGGGTTTATGCCTTTTGCTCCCTTAAACTGTATGCTACTGTATCTCTCTCTCTCTCTCTCTCTCTCTCTCTCTCTCTCTCTACTGTTATAAGAGCTGGTTCAATAAGTGAATGGTAATCCCTGTAGAAGTAGGGAGAAGTTTAGTAGAACTCCTTTGTAGTTTGCAGGGCAGATTAACATGGTGGCTGCAGAGAAAGAACAGAGTCCTTTGTCTAGCTAAAGGCCTCGGATTAGATTTGGGGACTGGCCTATAAACTTATGGGATGTGAGTGTGTGTGTGTGTGTGTGTGAGAGAGAGAGAGAGAGAGAGAGAGAGAGAGTGTTACAAAAAGCGGATAATTTCCATAAAAATTCCCCTAAATCAAAGCATTAGCACATTCAAATAAATACAGACAGTATGACCAGAGATGACTTGAGACAACCAGAGCCCCCATTCATCACACACAAAGGTGCACACACGCGCACACACACACACAGTCTATTCCATTCCACCCTTTGCATCAACAAACATGTACCCAGATTTAGAACCACAGAAAAATGTCAGCAATGAAACAGTGTTATGAGAACAACCACAACCGCCAAGCAGCTCGCTGCACGTCTCAAACTTTTGAGTGCGTGTGTGTGACTGTAAATTCACATCCACTTTCTCAGACAAGACGGAGAACAGACGTTGCAAACGCAAAGTCACTGTTAGGACTCAAAAGTGAAAGCCATAAGCTGGCCACAAACAGCCCGCTCCGTGTACATTTCCTGACCACTCACATTTAATGACTGCTCAATCATTTGAAGACACCCGTGGGAGTAGCCCATTAAAAGTGAAATGACCATGTGAGGTTCACAAGTGTAACTCTTGAATTGGACAACCTATTTGTCTGGTAAGTTGAGAAGCAATTTGAGGTGCAGTTATACTTTGGAAAAAGTCATTATCTTTACATTCAGTTTGGTTGGGAAAACAGCCTGCTCCATGCCTCCTTTCTGCTGTTATTCAGATTACTATTGAATTTATGAATCCAAAATGCAATTTTCCTGTGGTTTTAAGGATATTGGCACCTTCTACCACTTGGAAGTCGCAGAGGGTGGAAAAAACATACATGCGTGTATGAGAAAGGGAAAGAAAGTGTGTGAGTGTGTGTGCGCAGACACATGTATTGGGGGTTCACTGGGGTATCGTTATACAAGGCTATCATCTGCTGCCACTGAAACACACACAGACACACACACAGGAACAGCTGCCTTTACAATAAAGTCAGGAAACGACTAACAACACCAACACTGTTCAGAAAGCCAAAAAGTATTATATTCAAGGACGTAAAGCAGCATACTGTAACATCAGATTTTTGAGGAAAACAATTTTATTGTTTCTTTAGATTTATGGCTGAGGAAAAGGATCAGAAGCCTCAGCATGAACATTGTTTTTACTCTTCTGTATGTATTCAACATACCATATAATTTAGATAATATTTTTCTGGATCTACCTCTGTTACTATTAAAGATATGTCTTGAATGCTACTGAATCAGCATCATCTCAGTTACACGAGTGGTTGTTACATGTTTATAGCTTTGTGTTACTGTTCCATATATTTGCCTGCAGTCCAAACATGTACAGTATATTAGCTCACCAGATCAGGATCCTTTACTGTATTGCTGTTAAAAGAAATGGACAAATACATTGGAAAAAATAACCAATCTTACAATGTGAATAAATCATTTTAATAATTCAGAGATTTGCCCCTGGATCTGAATTCGCATGAAAATGGAATGGCTTCTTTCCTGGGCTATGCACCCACCCTTCACCCAATTTTTGTCAAAATCAGCTCATAATTTTTTGAGTAATGCTGCTAACAAATAAAACAAACAAGTGAAAACCTGCTTGATGATGGTAAGTATAGGAAACTTGAATGATGCAATAGGAGCAGCTTTTCATATTATAGTTCATAACAGCATTAAATTAGAATAAGAGTACCAATGAGTTGTTCTCTTGTAAGGTCCCAATACAGTATATGTATGCATACTGTACATTCACAGAGTACATACATATATTAATACCCATTTTTAGATGTGTATGATTGGGAAAGGCTTAAAAATTTGTTAACTGTATCAGTACATATAACAAAGTATATAATAATATGAATTCCTCCCTTGAGTGGTGTTTAAATGATTGATAAAGAAGGAGGTACATTTTCCCCATTTTAGCTTATCATTATTTACAGGTCAAGTGCTCTTTGGATAAAAAAGGATATGGAAAAGTCATAAAAGCTGAAAAGGAAAAAAACAAAACAAAAAAAACCCCACGACCCAAAAGATCAACACATGACCCAAACATTTCCCCCCTAACTTGCAAGGACAAAAAAATGAACTCCTGTTGCCTCAAAGGTTTCTTTGTACCAAAAAGTCTTCTTTATTGTTTTAAGTTCTACATTTACCTACCCACCGGTCCGTTTGAGAATGAAAAGTTGTCCTTAGAAAGGCAGAAAGTCTATAACGTTTGGTCTTGTTGGGCAAAGTTGTGGGAACAGTGTCACATAGGAATGTTAGGGCTCCATAGCAAACTACTTCTATTGCGTAAATACAGCACTCTCATGCCTAAATCACCCAGAATATCATCAGACAGATCTTTTAGAACAGAGCTCTGAAGACACGGCTTTACCAGGTGCAGACACGGCAAAGAAAGAAAAACAGAGTCAGCTGGAAATAAATATGTCAGAGAATTCTGGAAAAACTGCGAATACTGAATAGAAAAATGGAAAATAAACCGCCGTGGTCTAATAATAATTTTAAACATTATTATCTGGCTCATTGCCGTTCTGTAACCCAAAGGAGTAAACAGACAAGCTTTGATCCAGACTGTGAAGGTATGTCAAACTGGAAGAGCATCACACACAGATCGCAAATGTCTGTCTGCAGTTTACCCATACAAGACCACTGCTGTTGTCACAGATGGTCATCAGACCTATGAAAGGTGAACGTGTCTGTGTGTGTGTGTGTGTGAGAGAGAGAGAGAGAGAGAGAGAGCAGNTGAACGTGTCTGTGTGTGTGTGTGTGTGAGAGAGAGAGAGAGAGAGAGAGAGCAGGAACGTATGCATGCATGCTTCATATATTATTGTGTATCTGTACATTCTATTAATGTCCAGCGTGTGTGCTTCTTGTGTGTCTGTGGATGTGTGCACAACACTTCAGGCATGCATTTTTCAGAAATCCACTCCAAAGAGCTCTGCCCTAATCATTCACCCGTGCATTTCTTTGCGATGAATAAAACACGACCTGGCCTTAGATTTCCACCACGTGATACAAGCCTGAGATGTTAATCAGAGCACAAGACGGGGATCTGTACAGTGTCTGATCTGGACCATGCTGCCGTGTTTACACAAAGTTTTTATTACAGGCCAGAGGAGAAGGAAGCAAAAAGTCTTTATCACATTAATAATATCCTAAGACTCCTATAGGACAGTGTGATGGAGAAAACAGATGCATAGAAGAGGAGAGTAGGGGCCGAATGGACTGTATTTGAAAGATTCTGTACTGATTTTTTTGTAAAAAGAGAAACTTGCTGTTATTTTTGTCAGCTTAAATCCAGTTGAATAACCTCTGAGTCCCACTGTGACAGGCAGTTTCACTTCTGGACAGAGCGAACAAAATGAATTCAGTTGGCAGGGTGAGGCACCTCAGATTGATAACCCAATTTGATTTATTCTCAAACTGTTTGTGTGTTGCTCAAACCACAGATGTTCCCACTGGGACCCAACAAATAGCAAGCCATCCATCTTAAACAAACATTAAGGTGTGGGCTTGCATTACACCTTGTCCAGCCTCCCTAAACCTCTATTTCACTCTTCACCACCTCTGCTAAACTTTCCCTCCCTTCATACCTGTGTCAGTGCTTTTCAACTAATCCGCATCCCCCTCGTCTTCTGTCTTCCTCCTACCGATGATCTACATCAGGTCTTTGCAACATTTCTCTAAATCTAATCCTCCCTTTTCCTCAGAGCTGACAAAACAGGGAAACACTCCTGACCTCGAGATGCCTCCAGTGGGGTGTGTGACCTTACAGCAGGCCTGTTCAACTCACAGTAATGCCTTGCCCACAACAAGGTAAGGGAGTACACACTCGCACAAACTCACACACATTCCAATGATCAGATACTTCTGAATCACACACACATACTCACACACACGCCAATGACTACTCAGAAGTCTGCCAACACGAGTAGACTTCATATGTGTCCTGAAGTGGGTCCAGATGTGAAAGACGGGAATGTATGTTCAGAATTACAGCTGGTAATACTGGTGCTACCGTTTCTTGGGGGTGGGGTGAGGATGGGCACGGAACATGAGGGAAGATTGAAGAAGACTATATCACACACACGCCTTCCTCCTCTTCCTTTTGTTATTTCAAAGTTTTCTGATTACAAAGTTTGCTTTAGTCAAACATTTATCATGAATAATGTAGCTTGTTAATAATCATCCATCATCATACAATACCAATATGCTCAGGTACCAGTTTATCATATAATAATGTAATGATACTTTAATAAATCCTATCTTTTAAAAGCTTATAGCATTTTGATATTGTTTTCAGGCAACGACTCAACTGCATGATTATTTTTTAAGGGATGTTTGTGTTTTGTTTTCGCTTACATTTCTTTTAAAAATTTATTTAATTATCCTTTATTTAACCAGGAGAACCTCACTGAAATTAAAAATCTCTTTTTCAAGAGTGTCCTGGCCAAGATATTCACTATTCACTGCAGTGAGTAGTGTTTCTAATATTCTGCCCTTCTCATATATGTAAAACAGGGTAGACAAAATACCTCTCAATATAATGGAATCCAATATAATATCACCACAAACTCTGACCTTAAAATAATCAAAGAGTTCAATCAACACCTCAACAATATCTGAACATTGTAAGATTCATGAAGAAGTTTTTTGTTTTGGTTTGTTTTTTGCAACTGTGAGTATTCCATAACGAAGAGAAAATGTCTAAAAACATTAATAGGGCCAAATCAAAAGCAGTTTTGGAATGTTGGAAATGGGTCCTGTACTGTTGCACACTGTGAATGTTGTTGAATGTATGTATGTATGTGTGTGTGGGAGGGGTG